>VZTG01008814.1:163025-179888 GCA_013397845.1 Melanocharis versteri | reverse complement strand
GGCCGCGGCTGCTCCTGCCCTGACCCCCGAGGAGTCCCGAGCTCTTCCGCCGTAGCAGGAATTGGGGCGAGCGGGATCCCCTTCCCGCCCGTGCCGGGAGGGCGAGGCCTGGGGAGTGAGGAAGGGCCGCTGTCTCAGGACGGGCTGGGGGGCTGCTCAGCGCTGCTCGGTGCCTGTGCCTTCCCCCCCTGGCAGCCCCCCAGCCTGAGCCGCTGCCAGCCCCCTGCTCGGTGCTGGTTTGACTGGGGGTATCGGACGAGGGGAATTTGGTCTTAAATGGTCAGTGGGGAAGAAGTCAGAATTATCAAATCAGATTCTTTTAGCCGGGTAAGATGCACGTTTGGATAACCGGTTCATAGAATGCGGTGCTGATTTTCATATCGAAATTTCTATATAGGATCTATAAGTGACAGCTAAAGATCTTCAGGATGCTTATTCAAGTAACAGATAATTTCTTACGTTTCTTGAAAGCTAATTTTGTTACCTTGATCCAAGAGTTTTTTCACTCTAGTGCTGGGTTTTATTGAGGAACAAGGGCCACAGGTAGCTCAGGTGTAATTGACATAATTCAAGACGCTGCTGCTTTGTGTTGCTGTTCTGAAATTGCCAATTAATTGGTTCTCTTTGCTCTGATATTACTCGTAGATGGGGAAGCCATAGGGAGTTTGTATCATGGCAATGGATGAGGATGGACTGGGACTGTATGATATCCGCTACAGTGGTAAGAAGTGTTAGATTACTTTATGGTTTGTGGGGAATTAATGCCAGCACTCTTATGCAAATAAATAGGTCCAAGAATAGCTTAGAAAACAAATTTGGAGTTGTGACAAATACTGATGAGCTTCAACTGTAATTAAGTGGCTGTGGCACAATATCATGCAAGCCATGTCCCATTAATAAGATTGTATTTAAAACCATACCTGTGTACTTTGGATTTCTGGAATGTTTTGAGGGGGTGCCTGAAGCTGGTCTCTCCCCTGTCTTTCATGGTGTATAATTTAACCTTCAGCTGTATCTTAATGAAGCTTGCATTGGAACAGTTAGGGGCACTGCTCCTCTGTTTGCTGTTTGTAAGAGCCAGTGCACTATCAACTGCCACAGTAGCCATCATCAAGGTACTCTTTATTTCCAGCTCCACAGTTGGTTGAATTGACACATATTTGGGAGATTCCCAGCCTCAGAAGGACTGTGGATATCGAATTTTTTCTTTATAGAAATAATACTTGTTGCAGAACTGGAGAGGTTCACATAGAGGAGACGGAAGTGATAAGAGGCATTGGAAAAAGACATGAAGAGAGACTGAGGAGATTTAGATTAAAATACATTTACAGGACCAGTTAGTGTGTGAGTAGATGGCAATACTAAAGCAAGTTGTTAGTATTATGGTAGACTGCTACAATACTTTCTTTTTAGCAAGAAATGTTTCTTTTAACAGTAGTGGTTTTATCGTACCAAATCTTTTATTTTTGGTTTTGAGTTGTATAAGTTTTGTGTTCAGTGTATTCTAGAAAACAAAGTTAGATCAAGTTTACTTGGTTTATAATTTTAAAATTTATTTGCCATATAATTTGCTTTATGCACAGTTCTTGTAGTATTTACAAACTGACCTTACAAGACTGTCTTTGATCCTTGGTGACTAAAGATCTTTTCTCCACAGTAGCAGTAGTGTGCTGGATAAAATTCCCCTGTCTTTTACTGGTCTGTGCTATTACTTCTGCTATTTGCTACTGGTATGGGATCACAGCTACACTTACTTTATGGGAAAGGTAGAGTTTGCAGTTTACTAAATGATTACTTTGGCCTTTTTTTTTTTTTTCATTGCTTTAGCTGAAGCTTCCCCCTTCAGGGAAGGAGATGAGAGCTCGGTGGATATTTATGATGGCTTGGACAGCAGTTTGTCGGTTTCTGGTGGGTTAATTGTGTCTCACTGCTTGGCTTGGAGTCTCTGCTTCTTAGGCTGATTTCACGTAAAACAATATTTAGTTTTAAGTTTACATTTAGCTGGTGTAACCTATGCTTCAGTGAGCAATTTGTTTAAATTCAAGACACATATGTTAGGCTGTATAAATGCAGCAGAGAATTCTTAAATCTATTAGCTGAATGAATAAAAGACAGTTTTTCTCTGATATTGGCTATTTGAAGAGACTTGAACATGTGAAGGGGTGCAGAGAAACCTTAGCTATTTTATCTGTGCCTTGATATAGGACATTTTACCTTGGAAAAAACACCTTTATTTTGTGTTTTTGTAAGGTTCAGGACCAGATCCAACAGTCACTCATCACTAAATCCCCAGTGAGAGATTCAAAACATACTATCTATGTGATACAGTATATTCAGGAGATCTTTTTAACCTTTCTGTTATTTTCCAAATAATTTGACATGCTAATGTAAATTAATTTCCTCTTCTATCTTCTTTGAAGGTGAGAAATAAATGGATCCAGCGCATGTTCTTTTTTGTGAATCTTAGTGTACCGTTCAATGAAATGCTGTTTCTAGTACTTAAACAATTATTTCTTTCCTGATCTTACTGCTGTAAGACCATTGAATTTTTATGGAAGGACTGCACTATATCCTACAGACATAAAGCATCTATATATCTTTTTCTCACTTTGCATTTTGTATTTCTTAAGTTTGTATTTCACTTATGGAGGTGAATTGTTTAGTAAACATCAAAGATACAAGGAGGAAAACAATGCAATGAAAACATTTTATGTGGTCCAGTTTTGAGGGACCTTGTTTTTTTAAATCTGAAGAGGGGACAGGTGAGATCTTTGCTCTGTACAGATAAGATGTTATTTTTACATCCTCTTGCATTGTGTTAATAATACTTTTTGCATTATGGTATTGTCCACAGGATGGAAGCACAGCTTTGATAGCTGACTTCATTTATTTGTCTGCAAATGGGTCTGTATTTCAGGGGTATCATAAGCCAGGTCCTGTCAGTTAAGTGTATTTGATGAAGAGAGCACCCAGGTTGATTTGAGGAAAAAGCACTGTCATTAAATTATTCGGGTGTTTGGGTGTTGGCTTGTCAGTTGGTCTTGGTTGTTTAGAGTGTTTTTCCATTTCACTTTCATTTCACTTACAGACAGCTATTTCAAGAAATCTCTGTACCTTATTGCAACATATGTCATGAGCATGTAATAATTCTTTATTTTGTGTGTTGTTACCTTGTAAGAACAAGAAGTAAAACCAAAATGCACAGGCAGTATAGAGCAGTGTACCCAATGCAACATGGCTAGAAAAATACCTTGTTCCTTATGTAATTGCTTTTCTTTATATAGACAATTTTGCTCCAAATTCTACACCATCTAGAAGTGGCTTAAATTTATTTGATGAGATATTAATTGAAGAAGGGACTGCAAAGAAAGCATCCTATGATGAGGTATGTATTAATATGGGAAAAAAAATCTAGTGTTTTGGAGGGATTTAGTTCCAAATTTTCTTGTGTAAGAAGTAAAGTACTGAAAATGTTGTCAGCATGCTCACACTGTTGGAAAAATAGGCTAACTGGTTTTGAACAAGTAAAAACAAGAGTGTGCTAATAAACTCTTAGGACAAGAAGTTCATCTGAATAAGTGAATCTGTAACTCTGTGACATGATCTGTTCTCACTTCTCATCCTTTTGCATGCAGTTCATATATCAGCTGTGTTATGGGAAAATGTATTGTGGTTTCCCTCTAGTCAAGGATCTAGTCAGGCATCTGGTACAAAGCTAGTCTTGACATTTCTCCCAACAAATTCTACCAGAGTAAAGCAGATAAATCCATGGCCTATCTTATGTGTTGTTAAATTCTGTCCTTGAGACTGAAGGTAGTAGGTAACTGCTTCTAGCAAATCAAGACAACGCTCACTTAAGTATCATCACCAGTCCTGGCCTGTAAGACACATTTAAATGGTATAAAAGGTACCGACATCCACAGATGTTAGAAGGAGCAGGAGCAAAACCTCCAGGACTCCACTGAGTGATGAAAATGTCACTTTGCAAGTTTGAAAGTTGTTGGCTGTTTGTTTGAATGGAAGTTGTCCATTCTCCTGTGAAAGCTTTGTCACTATCTACCTCTAAAGAAGAGGTCATGCCAAATTTATTTTATTTAGCTTTGTGATCTCAGCAGGATCATGTCCTTTGCAGTCCAAGTTTGTTTGTAGTAACTTTTTGTTGTGTTTTTCCTTACCTGATTTGTGTTACATAAAATCTGGTAAGAGAGTCCCCATCGATTTCGCTCGCAGAACTCCTGCTCCTTGGTAATTGTGTCTTTAATTTCACAACAACATGGCTTTCTGTTATTCTTTAGCCTAGTACTGTGAGGCAAGCACACATAGATTTTCTCTTATCTGAGTGTTTGTGTCATTTTAGAGACCTGCATACCAGTTGGAGCACATTGAAGCCTTTTATTCCAATATGGCTTTAATATGTTTCTTTGGGGGGATAAAACAGAGGTTTGTAATATACATTAGTGTGTTAACTAACTACGAATCTAGAAGGTAACTCTTCTGTATAATTAAGTCCACTTCTGTGCTGTGAATTCTCCTCTCTTTGACAGTTGCAGGCAGAATATGGAAAATGTCAACAGCAAATTAAAGAGTTGATGAAGAAATTTAAAGAAATACAGGCACAGGTATTGTAGTTCAAAGGGAAATATTGTCAAGATCATGCAAAGTAAATCGAATATTGCTTTGAGAAAGCAATTTCATATGCTTTCCTGACTTGATCCATTGTATGGGTGGTTTGTAAAGCACCCCTGTAGATGCTAGGAGCTTGGTCTGCCTAGCATAGTTGTTGGGTAGCCTACTGACAAGATCAGTAGGTAAATGCATTTGTTTCACAATGTCGTGTGCAGTGAGACTTTATTTGGTTAAAAGCTGTCTCCTTAATTAGAAAGTAAACGTGCCAAATGAATAGTTATCAGAAAGGTATCCAGTACTCTTGTTTTTTTAATGCACTAGGGATGGGGCTGTAAAGGTACCTTCTAATCTGTCATTAGAACTGGAAGCAGCTGTCTGTGTTGCTTTGAGCATAGTGCCATTGTGATAAGTCTGAACTACTCTTCAGGTTGAGCTGGTGTTGCCTTGCTGTGCCATTCTGTACAGCTGGGTTATTAGGGGCAATTCTGCAGTGTGCTCTACTGCATATTACACGTAACTCCCAAAGGTTCTAAGGTCTGCAATGGTAAGCAGCTGCTGCCCTGTGACACTTCTGTGTTGTTCTCTGCAGAACTTGTCTGCCTCTCTGAGCAGGCTTTGCCGAGGACAGTTATCCAGAGAAGGGACTATTTCTAGGATTAACGGGGTACTAGAATATCACACCTAGAAATGTTAGAATTATAGAGCACCCAAAGTTGGTTTTGATACCTTGAAAGAAATATAGTTACCCTCGTTCTCTGAAAGTGCTCAAGAACTACATCTCTCATTTGATGCAGTGACCAAGAAAGCAATAAATTGAGTAAAAGAATGAAGCAAAGAGGTGGATTATCATTTTTTAGCTCACTTGTTTTATGGCATATTTCCGTTTTACTAAATCATGTCCTTGAAATGTTTGAAATAATTACCAGGACTACAAACAGAAGTGTAAATGTGAGTAATGTTACAAAAAAAAAAACAAAACAAAAAACAAACAAACAGACAGAACTAAACTCTTTTGGATTTCAGTAATTCTGATTTCTTTGAAAGAGTTTATTATATATGTTTCACTTTGCCAGTGATGGGACATTTTTCTAGTGGTTGTCTTGCACTATTTTTCGTTACATGTTTGGATACCCAAGCTAATCCTTGTTTTTTCTCTCCCTCTCTCTCTGTTTTATATATATTTAAAATAGAATGTCATTCTCCAGAATGAAAACCAGGCTCTCAAGAAGAATATTTCAGCCCTTATCAAAACAGCAAGAGTGGAAATTAACCGTAAGGATGAAGAAATCAGTCATCTCAATCAAAGGTACAAATAGACAGTAGAACTGAAAACATGCTTTTGGTCTGATCATGTTTATATACTTGTTAGAAATTTTTGTGTACATTTTAAGAAAAATTAATGAAAAAAATCATTACTTAGTAAATAATTGTGTAGTTTAGAACCAGTACAATCAGAGAAAATACATAAGTGTCTCCCTTGCCTGATGAGGTTTTTGGTTTCTACTTAAGAAATCCAGAAGGAGTCCAAATGGTGACTATTTGCATGAATTTTTGTTTGTAACTCACTGTTCCTTGTGTGTTATCTGACCATCTTGCATATTTGAAAGCATTATCTTACTAGTTTGGAAGCTGAATTGTGTCTGTTTTATGGCCTCAGACATGAATTCCATGGAACTTTATAGACAAAAAATTAAAAGGAATAGATTATATAATGTTTTCCTGGCAAGATGTGAAATCCCTGTCTCCATTGGTGGGGGATAACAACTAGAGAATTCTTGGTTATTTCTGTGTACCACTGATGTTACTGCCAGGAGTTGAAAACAGTAAAGATGGGAGAGTAGCTGATGGTAAGGTTTCTGAACCACAGGAAGCCAGAGCAGGGGTTCAGGATTCAGGACCCCACCTTGTCACAAGGTTACCTCCTTGGCACTTGTGTCACACATCATTGGTTTGTTTGTATTTTGTTTTGACCATTTGATATTTTCTTGCACCAAAACCTGTTGCGAAGAAGGTTCATTTGACATTACTGTGCTAAAGGCTCCAAGCATATCAGCTATGCAGGTTTCTTTGCTTAAATACAGAGAATTACCAAGCACAATCTGATGGAGGTCAAGAGGTTTTGACATGTGGAATTCTTTCAGCTGATCAGCTTTCACACAACAGCTGTCATTTTCGCGCCTTTGAGTGCAGTATTCTGGATTTTAAATTAAATTGTTTAAAAAATATTTTTTGTTTTGAATATTTAACCTCATTAAATACTTTACAAGCTCCATCGCAATACCATCTGATGGTGGTGAGTTTGTGAACAAGGTATTTGATCTAGGTATTTTGGAGGCATCCATCATGGAAAATTGTGGGGAAATTGGCACTTTGAAGTCTTAGAAGCATGCCTTGTCTGCTGCAGAGTTTATAGTAAATTAGCTTATCTTAAGCAATGCATCTATGTTTAAAGGTTATTTCAAAGTTAGTATCTCTCAGGGAATTGTTGGTGTTTATCTCAAAAAAACTCCTCAATTATAAAACCACAAAACCAAACAAACACAGCTTGGATGCAATTACATTAATCGCACATGTATACCCTTTCTAATTTGATTTTTTAAATTATTTTTAATGTGATGACTTCTCAGCAGTAGTGTGTGGCCTTGATGAGGCTTGGTTATCATAATATACTACTTGTTTTGTGGAGCTTGCAACAACTCCCAAGTGTAGTTTATTTGCTTGTTGATGGTTTTTAAATTATTATTATTTTAAATCACTAATGCTGTAAAGAACAACTTTTTTTTTCCTTGGGGGAAAGCTCTTTTTATTGCTGGACAACGAAATACTAATTTGAATTACTGAAATTGTTAACTAGGCTCGATACAGTATTTTTTCGTAAGTCTTGATTTTTCTTTAGATGAATTTCTTTCGGAAAATACGTGTATAAATTATATTCTCTCCATCTGTGCTGATGGAAATTATTAAGTGTCTTTTTATATCGCCCCTTTATTTAGCTTGAAATTGAAAGTGTTGACAATTTTTACAGAGACATGGATTCATTGCAGTTCAGCTTTAGTTATGTTTAAATAAATTTAAAAATAACATAACTTTTTCCCTTTTTATAAACAGACTGTCGGAATTTCCCAACCATCGAAGTATTTTCACCAGAACATACCTTCCAGGATCAACTAAAATAAAGGATTCCAAATTCAGACCTTCTGATTTAGGTGACAATATGAAGATGGAACACAGAATGAAAAATGACTGCTCAAAAGATGCATACCACAGTTACTCATCTCATAACACGGACGGTGGGAAGTCTGGCTCTGAAAAAAGGAACACTCCGTTTTTGCTGAGGTACCCTCCTGAAGAGCTCTGCAGTGATGGCGCTCACACGAGTGCACCGAGCTATGACCCTACTTCCAACAAGGATAACAGAAAGGAAAGAAAAGAAACTAAAAGTAATGAACAGCACAGTAGGGGAAATGTCAACAAGTACAAAAGAGAAGTACATCAGAGCACTGGAAATGATGGTGACAGTGAAGAGGGGAATTCAGATCCTCCACAGAAGTTGAAAACCCTTCCAGAGAAAGCTAGTAAAAATGACTTGCAACAAAAAAGTCAGAGCATGAAACTCAAATGCAGTCCAAGTGTAGAAAGAAGAGTAGAAAGGAGTGTTTCTTCCTGGGACAAACAGACAGCTGGTAAAGACAGATTTCAAACAAGAGGTGAATTGTATGCTGATGAGAGATTACAAAATGTATTAAAAAAAGACATTAAACCACATGATAAAGGTGAAAAACATGCTGGCCAAAAAAATAAACCTGATGAAAAGCTGCAAGAACAACCAAGGAGGCCTGGTAGGGGAAGCAGTCCACACTCCAAGAATGAACATTCAAAGAGTGTTCATGAATCACGTAAATGTCATGTGGAAGAATCTAGAAAAGTAAAACACATTGACTGCAAGAGAGACAGGGGAACAGATGATCATATCTCTCGAGAAGGAAGGACTTCACCTTCTAATTCCAACAGCAGAGAGCATAAATATGCACGCTTGAAGGAAAGTAGTAGTAGACATGAATGGGAAACAGCACATTCGAAATCAGAAAGACACAGAACTGAAGAAAAAAGGAAAAGGGAAAGGGAAAGAGAGGATCAGGATGAAAACAGACATTTTAGAAATGAAAAAAAAATTGCAAAAGAATTTTCTCACCAATCTGTAAAAGGCTCCAAGAAAGGTACACATGTTACAAAACGTGAGAGAAACAAATCCTGTAAGCTGGAAGAAACATCCAGAGTAGCAGATGGCTTAAAAGATGATAAGGTTCCCAAAACTAAAGGTAATCGCTCTGGGCCAAAAAGCAAAGACTTAAAACTTAGCTTTATGGAAAAGCTAAATTTAACTCTTTCTCCTAATAAGAAACAGTGTCTCTCTGCGATGGATGGACTTAGAACACCTTCCCAAAAGGCCACTGATGAGGGAGGTACAGAGCTCACACTGCAAGCAGAACTCTTAGATTCTGCCCACCCTGCAGACTGTGGTCCCACAGAGCACAGTCGTTCAACACTACAAGTTCTGGACACTGCAGCTCAGAGCAGCATGGAACCAGCACTGCCTGTTTCTGTCAGTTCTGAAAATGGAGCCTTGAAAGTAGCAGCAGCAGATCCAGCACAGTCTGAAGCGTTGCCAGCAGTCGCAGCTGATGAACCAAGCTCAGAAACCTTACCAGAAGCAGGAGTGGGTCAGGTACAGCCCCAAGCCTTGCCAGAAGCAGCAAAGGTGCTGGTTCCTGATGAGGTAGAGGCTGAAACGCCGTTGGAAGTGGCAGAGGCTCGTGATCCGGTTGAATTGGAAGCCTCAGTAAAAACAGCAGCAATGACGGGTCTGAACCACCCTGTATCTTTGCCCCTGGAGGTGACAGGGGGTGTGGCAGAGTGTGAAGAGTTGCCTGTGACAGAGAGTGAGATGCAGGATGATAATGTACCAGCAGCAGAAGTGGCACAGCCTGAACCTGCAAGTGCAGTTATGGGAGACCTTCTAGAGTCAGCAGCAGAGAAGAAAGAGGAAGATAAAATATGGCTGGCTGCTGACATGGAAAGCTCTGCAGATCAATGTGGCTCTCAAAACATTGTCTTAGATGACTCAGAAGCCAGAAGTTCTGGTGAGCTGGAGTCCTCTGATATTGCAGATGATATCAGTGAAACAAAACCAGACTCTTTAATGAAAGTAGTGAGGGATGATGATCACCTGGCTGCAGAAAATGTTGACTATCCTATTGAGGAAAAGAGTATCTCTGAAATTAATACGAGTACATCTCATTCACTGGACAGAACTATGATAACTGATAAGGATGAACCACTAGTTGACCAGAATACTTGTGATCTGGGGCCAGACCTGACTGATAACAGTACTGCAACAGCATCTTCTCTCAGTGGTGAGATGTGTCCTGTAACTAAAGAGAGAGAAGCTAACCCAGTTTCTGTTGATGATGACAGCTCAATACTGAGCATTGATCTCAATCACTTGAGGTATATTCCAAAGGCAATCAGCCCGCTGAACAGTCCAGTGCGTCCTTTGGCTAAAGCACTGAAGATGGAAAGTCCCTGTAAAGGCCTTGTGAAGACTTACAACAAAGGTATTTGTATATTCTAATTTCTTTTCTACATAAAGCTTAGAAGATCCATTAATGGAAAGCAGAAATTACTTCTTTGAACTGCTTTCTGAAAAATACAAATTGTGTCTTCTTAAGCTGTGTATGTCTCAGTGGTCCTTTTTGTTAGTAGTGGGAGCATTTAATGTTGCAGCCAAGATTCTAGGCATTTGAATATTAGTGCTCTAAAAATTGGAGTTGGTCACTACTGACAGAAGACTGGTTGAAATAAGAGTTTTGTATTAACTTACAAAAAAATACATACACATTTCTTAATTGTGGCTAGTTTTGCATAGATCTCTTCAGGTTTTTCTCTGAAATTATGGAGGCAAAAATTACGTAGTATCATATTCTTTCAAGTATTTGTGAATTTAAGTCTTCCTTGTAATGTCCTGCTGCAATTAAAACAAACAAAAATTCTTGGAACTTTGGATTTCGTACTAGAAAAGTGGCATTGAAATCTGATTTTTTTATGTTTCAGAGCGTAACTCCTTGCATGTTTATTAAAACATTAATGGGTCATTTGTTCTCAATTTGGTTTAGTTTTGAAATTGTTCAAACAAACAGTTCTGAATAGTCAGTTTACAGAAGAGGATCTTGCAGGCTTTTCTGAAAATATCTGTTTAAAGTTGCACTTCTAATGGTAATTAACAAGCTGTTTTCTTTTTATAGATTTAGTTCCTGAAAGTGCTGTTGTCATCTGTCCCTCAAAGAACTTGTCGAAGGAGGTAAACAAAGAAAATCAAAAGCCAGTTAGCATGTCTGATGAACACTTAGAGATGGAGTCTCGGCTGAGTATCTCTTCAGATGAAATAGAAGAAGGCGAAATCGTGAGTAGCGATGAAGATAAAGAAAAATCTAAACCAGAGAGAGGCTCTGAAAATACAAAAAAGTCAAGACCGAAAGCTTCTTCTGAGACACGAAATTTGACCAGCAGCCCGCAGAATCAAAATAGCAAAACTGTGCACTGCAATGAAGATAATGGAAAATTTGTTTCTGTGCAAGTAAGTACACAAAAGAACAGAGAGAGGCATAAAAATCAGACCTTCAGATCTTCAAAGAATGTGAAGAGAAACAAAACTGTGAGCATTGCTTGTCTTGAAAAAATAGTTCATGTTATTGTTGAACCTTCAAATATACAAGAAATCATGCAGATGCTCAGAGCTATACGAAAACAGATGAGGAAAAGTTATATGAAGTTCAAAGTACACTTCCCAGTTCAACATTTTCACAGAATTATAGAATCTGGGATCATAAATTTTACAGCATTAATAAGATACTTGAACTTTTCCAAGATGTGTGCATTAGGTGATACATTAAAATTGAATATCTGTGATACTATAGAGTCGAAACTTAAACAAGTTAAAAAGAATGCAATAGTGGACCGTCTTTTTGACCAGCAAGTATCAGATATGAAAAAACAGTTGTGGAAATTTGTAGATGAACAGCTTGATTACTTATTTGAAAAGATAAGGAGAATTATAATAAAGCTCTGTGATGTGGGAAATGAGGGTGAGGAAGGGAAGTCTGAAAGGGCTGGAAAGCAAAACCACAAGATCAGTCATAAAAATGATGTGCAGAGATCTAGAAATAAGTCCCTGAAAGATGGTTCTCAAAAGCCTGAAGAATATATTTCAAAGCAAACTGTGGATTATCAACAGCCTAAGTGTCATCATGAGAAAAATAAGACAGGTACACCAAAAGCTGCCTTTACAAAATGTCTTAACTCCATTGATAACACAAGAAATTCCCAAACAAAAGTTCACGTCTCTAAAGAGAACAATTTACAAAGCACTCTTACTCCACTGAAGGGTGTTAAATATGAAAAGGAAGGACTCCAGCTGTCCAGAGATGCTAACAAGTCTGACCTTAGTTATGAGCTTCTCACAGAACAGCAAGCATCCAGTCTTACATTTAATCTTGTAAGTGATGCCCAAATGGGTGAAATTTTCAAAAGCTTATTGCAAGGCTCTGATCTCTTGGAAAAAAATGGTGGCAATATCAACAGAAATGAGTGTGAGTTCAGGACTCCAGAAAAACAGTTTTTAGACAGTCATAAATGCAGGGATAATGCTGCTGAAGTGGAGCAAGACATCACTCCAAAGGAGGCATGTGTGGATTGTAAACTGGAAGAGGATATTAGTTGGACTATTGTTTCACCTGTAAGAACTCCCTCATTAGCATCTAGGCCTCAGATGC
This sequence comes from Melanocharis versteri, assembly GCA_013397845.1. Taxonomy (NCBI): domain Eukaryota; kingdom Metazoa; phylum Chordata; class Aves; order Passeriformes; family Melanocharitidae; genus Melanocharis; species Melanocharis versteri. The sequence goes on along the minus strand of VZTG01008814.1, from coordinate 167,433 downwards.
CTGTTGATCCAGATGTGCTGGATGAGAGCTGTATGTTTGAGGTTTCCACGAACTCAGCTTTGTGCAAAGAAGATGAATGCAATTTACAGAAGGATAAATCATGTGTTTCTTCTATCCTCCTTGAAGATTTGGCTGTTTCCTTAACGATTCCGTCACCTTTGAAATCAGATGCTCACCTCAGCTTCCTAAAACCTGAGAATAATTCTAGCTCAGCTCCAGAGGGTGTTGTTAGTGCGCATTACAGCGAAGATGCACTTCTTGGGGAGGAGGATGCCACTGAACAAGACATTCATTTGGCTTTAGAATCTGATAACTCAAGCAGTAAATCGAGTTGTTCATCGTCCTGGACAAGTCGGCCTGTTGCTCCTGGTTTTCAGTGTCGCCCCAGCCTACCAATGCAAGCAGTAATCATGGAGAAATCCAATGACCATTTTATTGTAAAGATTCGGCGTGCAGTGCCATCTGCCTCACCAGCATCTGATCAGATGGCTCCAGTGAAGGAGGCACAGGCATCCTCAGCCAAGATTGGAAAAGGAGAAATGAGAGCTGGGGGAAAAGAAAGGGGCAGCCAGAGTGCCACTGTGAAAGAAACCGTCAAACCTGATCTGGTTAAGATGGATCACTTGCCTCACGTCAGCACTGAACAAGAACAAAATCCTACCTTAGCTCAGCCTGTGAAGGAGTCACACAACAGTACTGGAAAGGAAGAAACTACTGGCTTGCTTGGAACCTGTAGAAAATCTACAGACAAAGAGAGCCACGGCACTGAAAGGCCAGATAAAGGCTCTGAGCAATCTGAGGCACAGAAATTGCAAGTATCTGAAAACATAAATGAAATGCATGTTAGATCTCAAACTTCTTTTCCTGCTGGATGCAGTACGAAGTCATACATAACAGATGGTATTGTTAGTGGAACTTCATGTCATGCGATGGAATCCAGAGCAGATAACGGGACTCTGGAAACTTCAGCAGGAAACTCAGAAGACAGTGATAAAAAGGAAGAACTGGAAGAGTGCTTTGATGCATCTATAGACTTAACAGAAGAGCTTTCTAATGAGACTGTAGCAGGTGAATGTGATCTTGAAACAAAACCCTGTTCAAAGACTAATGGAGGGTGCCAGATAAGTATAGATGATAAAACTAATAAAAAGAGGAAAAAAGAGACTGTCAGAGAGAATTCCAATTCAAAAAGGCAACGAAAAGGAGCTGAATCGGCAGGTGAGGGGAGTGATGAAAGTAATATCAGGTCCGAAGACAGAAATTCATCACCCAAACAATGTTCCAATAAGAAGAATGAGCTACAGCAGAACAAAGACTCTTCTCCCTTGGCTTCATCTCCATCATCACCTAGCCTCTATGCCAAAAACATCATTAAAAAGAAGGGAGAAGTAGTAGTTTCCTGGACAAGGTAATTTCTGATTTGATCTGTTTGATTGCTTTAGGGTTTTTTTAAACTATGTGATACACTGAAAAGAGGGAAGAAAAGGGTATTTAGCTGATGACCAAAGTTATTTGGTAGTTCTACACCCTTCTCTAAGAAGGGGAATGGGAGCCTTCTTTTACCAGTTCAGGATTGCTCTGGGAGTTTGATGTCCATCCCTTATCCACGTCTCCCAAAGCAAGAGTCCTCTTGGCTTTTGTTTTGAACACTTACATGCTGAGGTAACAAGACCTACTGTAATGCACTGTATGTTCTTGTTACTTCCCCTGCCCAGTTTATTTTTTCTGTCCCAAAAATTCCAGCCAGGCCTGGGAGGGGATGGAGGTCCTTGATGTTCCTTTGAGACGTTAGTGACTGGTGAGGAACAGCTAAAGATTTCCCCCTCTGAGGGAAGGCATGAGAGCAAACAGTTTTTTGTTTTCGAATCTGAGCTGCTCAATCTGTGGAAATGTACCAGTCAACCATTCAACTCATGTATTCCAATTTGCAGGATGTGGGTGACAAGTGAGGTGGGTGTACGTGTCAACAATACATGCAGAATTATTGTGGTGTGTTCTTATTTTTAAGAAACTATAGTTGGCAGGTTTTGCTATTCTTGCTACAGCTGGACGCAATCAACACTTTATGAAGGGGTTTCTAAAATTTTCAGGACAGACCTTCTAAAATATAGTTCAGTTATAAAGTAAGATTCTAGGTAGCATTTTAAAAGAAAATCAGCTCCTTCATGGAAAAAAAGACAGAAAACGCTAATGTGATTTTTTTAATGTGCAAACCAACAAGGTAGGAAGAGACTTACAGTTTTCCTTATAAATATGACCAGGGTTTCAGATTCACGCTTTTTATCTTTGAACTTTTGTTTATCTTTAAAAAAAAAAGGCATTATTGAGATAACTAGTCTATACATTTTTCTTTGAAATTGAAGAAAATAATTTATTGAAATATGACAGGTTTCAACTAAATGAAATTACTGTCTGTATGCATTTTGCCGAAATTCATTGATGAGACAAACAGGAAATTGGTGACACACTTCAGAATAGGCTCCTGTTTTTTTATTCTCATGTGAACAGTAGATGTGCTCGAAGTATGTTTGTTACATTAAGCCACTTAGAGAAGTCAAACACCTCTCTGGTTTATCTTTGAACATCAGTGGGCCTTAGGTGAAAGCTGCTGTTCAGCCATGCGAACTGAGGCATGTGCACCTGGAACTGCTGACCCCTGTTGAATTTGAGTTCCTTTCAATTCAAGTTTAAATATCTGGTTTAGAAGCTTAAAACTCTTTGACTTTGGTTTGGGGCTAGCTCTATTGTAACAATACTGTTCTTCCTAGTAGGGGAACAATCTCCACTACCACTTGTTTGTACTGATTCTATTACTCTGTGCTGGTAGAAGAAAGGATCTTCCACAAATTCATTGCTGCTGTTTGAACTCACGTTCTGTAGTTTGGAAATACTCCGAATTTTGTATATGCCTCTGTGTATTATTTTGCTTGTGTACATGTACACAACGATATGTATTAATATTTTAAAAATGCATTTTTGCGGTAGAAATGATGACCGAGAGATTTTACTGGAATGTCAGAGAAAAGGACCGTCAAGCAAAACCTTTGTTTCCTTGGCCACTAGGCTGAACAAAAGCCCAAATCAGGTAAGTGATATCATTCTTATATTTACTAACAACAATACTCCTACGTTTACAATTGCAGTTGAACAAAAGTCTTTGGAGATCTTCTGCAAATCTGTAGTTTTCCTCATGTCTTTTTTGGGGGATTCTTGAAAAAAATAATATTAGATTCTGCCAGTTGTTACTTCTTAAAAATACACATTATAGGGGTATTATGGGGATTCCTCAGTACCTGTTTGATTGGTGCGTTGAAACTACTCCACTCATAAGCCAGGGACAACAGGATTGTTCTGGTGTTGGATCAGTCCTTAGATAAAGAAAAGCAATTTTGAGAGGCCCGAAGCCTTTGCACACCTTTAATAAATTAGAAAACTATTAAATTTAGAGCTGAAGAAAAGTACCATGATTGTGCAGAAAGGACATTTTTAATGAAGATGTTTCTTTTTTTTCCTTTCACTTTTTAATGTAAAAGTTTCAAAAGACACAGATGTCAGATTAATGTAGAATATTCCCAGAGGTTTGCATATAACTTTATACTTTAATTGAATTGCTCTCTTAATCTGTATCCTGCAAATCTAGAAAGGGAGAAACATGTTTGACTCGGTTAGGAAATCCTGCATGATTGGGATTTGGCTTTTAGGATGTTGTGTTGTGTGGTTGCAGGGTCTTTGTGAGGTTTAGAAGCTGTTGGGGTGGCAGGTTGAATAAAACAATATTATCTGTGCATTTGTGCCTCTCTTCCCAGTTAGTTTGGTGGATCATCAATATACTATTGCAATATGTATGTAGCAATAAGAAATGCTGGCTTAGAGCCGAATGAGGTCACTATGTCAGCTGCAGCTATGTTCAGCAAAAAGATTTTTTACTCTTATCTGCAGACCAGTTATGTAAAATCCATGGCAGGCAGATTGCTCCATGATGAGCCAAAAATACCTGAAGCAACAATTGTACAAGAGGGTAGAAAATAACCAATAAAGGGTGTTTTTTGTGGAGTACAAAATAAGCTTTTGTCATTACATTTGCATCATACTCATGGTTATGTGTGGCAAATTCAAGGCTAATTGGCTTTGAAGCCTTCGTTTTTTCCTCCTTCTTGTAGGGAAATGTGTGTTAAACCAGTAGCTGGCTCTAGCTGTCTTTGATTAACCTGGAAGCTATTTCAAACTTGAAAGGTGTAGGAAGACTTCCTAGATCCAGTTAATCTGTTAGTGCTCCTAAAATTCTCCTACTAAAATTTCTTGGAAGCAAATAGTGGTGGTCTTGAAAAAACTTGATGTCACATCAATCTATCTGAGTAGATATGGAAGTCTGGGGCCTTAATAATGTCTTTTTTTTTTTTTTTTTTTT
>VZTG01008814.1:152446-163020 GCA_013397845.1 Melanocharis versteri | reverse complement strand
TTTTTTTTTTTTTTGTCCTTCATTAGGTTTCAGAAAGATTCAAGCAGTTAATGAAGCTGTTCAAGAAATCCAAGTGCAAGTAGGCTCAACCCAAGTTGCTTCATGGTTACAGGGCTTAGCTGTTACCTGCAGGGATGGACTGGAGCCACTGCATTCGTATGATGGGATTACAGGGAGGTATCAGAGTCAGAATACTGAGTAAGGTAAATCCAGTGCACTGTTAGTTATTTATTTATCTGTGTTTCCTCTGAAAGACTTTAACAGAGTAACACAGAGGGAACTTCACAAACCAAGTGGCTAGGAAAGAAAGGGCTTTGGCACTGCACATGGGGCAGTATCGTTTCATGGGGGTCATCTCCTGTTAAAGGATTTCTGTGACTGGAGACGAGGGCAAGCAGTCGAGTGGGAGAGGTGGCTCTTACTTTGCTTGTCGGAAGTTCTGCATGGGCTGATGTCAAACTGTGGTCTTAAAAAGTAAGAGTGCATTGGAATCTAGTTGGTAGATAATCCTGGAAAACAACAAGTAGGTTGTCTTGGTGACTGTGGAACATATATTAAGAAGTGAGGCCTTTTTCTTTTAAAATAAGGCAGGGCAGTGATAGCAATGATTCCGAAAGTTGCTTATCTAGTAACTGAATTCTGTTGCTCAGGAACAGGTGGATCTTGCGGCTTGTTCTTAACAAACATTTGTGACAATTGCTTACTTACTAGAGATGTAAATCTAACAGAATCTGTTTTCAGAATGATCAGTCAGTGTGCAGGGTAGCGTAAATGTTACTTTACATGAACTAGCTACTCTGCAAAGGCCATTATGTTTTTCTGTTCCAAATTACATCTGGAAAAAGTACTTCATTTAGGTCTTCAACATAATAAACATCCTGTTCTGTTAAAAAACAATTAAATATTGAGAAGTGATTTTCTTCTAAAAGTTAATTTAGAAACAGACCTTTACAGTTTCATAAAATGTGACTTTGCAGTTACTAACCAGGAGCAAAACTTTTCTGTAAAAACAAGCAGTTTTCAAAAGCTTGTCAACTTGGCATGTTTTGACAGCAATTGCATCTATCTTTACAAATTGTTTAGTGCATTAGAAATTCATTATGTTCTATTTAAAAAAATCTGTTATAACTGTTTCCAGTTTTACTAGAACATACCTAAAGAGTGTGTGTGTGTGTGTATATTTACACACACATCTCATACATACTGCTGTTTTATCCCAAATTTCTAAAAAGGTTGGTTTTTTTTCTTCTCTCTGAGAAACATCCCTGGAAGTTGCAAGGGGTTTTGTTTAATGAATTCATTGATTTTTGAGGTTTTATTCTCTCTGAAGGATCGAATTTGCTGTAGTCTTTATTCAGTCAGAGCATCTGCTGAGTTCAGTTAGACTTCATTTAATAGCCCCACCTAAGTGCATTGCCTTTCAACTTGGATTGAATTGGCTCTTTTTCAGAGTCCAGTGACCATTTCTTCAATGTCAGCATGTTTTTTTGTTCCCTCTCCAGCTAAAGGGACAGACTTCTCTTTCTAATAAACCATCAGATAATTTGTCAGTGGTGTTGTCACTGACCCCTTTGGAGTATTGTACATGTGACCTATGGAATGGGTTGTCATGCTGCCAAACAGTGCATTGTCCTTGTTTTAGGCAGTGCTCTGTAAACTGTTACAAGGAATGACTTGAGTAGGTGATGTCAGTTCTGGCAGTCTTCCCTCTTACATGCTTGCTTCTGAAATGTTTGCTTTTAATGGTCAAATCTCACCTTCCATGCTACACTGGCAGTGCCTGGTGATTTCAGTGGGGGATTGGTGCACCAACCTGTGCTTGTTCTTAGCAAACATTTGTGACAATTGTTAATTTGTTGGAGATTTAAATCTAACTGAAACTGTTTTCAGAATAGCCAGTTTGCAGAGAAATGTTCATGTGTGTGGAAAAATCAGACTCTACTAAGAGTATTCTTTTCTTAGAGATCAGCATGTGCACAGTACTGAAGGCACTGAGGGAAGTCACTTCTCTCCACTTAAGTGCTTCCTCTCTGCGTCAAAAAAAGGCAGGCAGTATCTTATCACAAAGTTGTTTATTCCTTATCTGTGTTTACTTACTTTCATATCTGTATAGGTGATGGGGGCAGGGTTTGACTGTTTTGAATCTCACTTGGATTCCTTTTTTGTAAAGTGTGAAATTTGGTTAATGTTCTCTCTATTGTATCTATGTGTACAGGTTCCTATGTGGTCATGTAAAATATCTGATGTTTGTATATATATAAATATATGTATAAAAATAGAAAGAGCTTTGTTTAGCCAAAGATGATTTTTTAACTATATAAAACTACAGGTTTATTTTGTATAAACTAAATAGTTTGCTTACTGTAAGAGCAATACAAAAAATAAAACTGTAAAACTCACACACATGTTCTTGTTGAACAAAGGTTGGCTTGGAGTGGTTTTGTACCATTGTTTGTAATTTATTTCTCCAACAAGAATTTTGATACATATATGCCAAATGTACTGTATGTAAATCTACAGTCTTCTTTGTGAAACCTCAGGTAAATCAAAATATTTTCTAGAACTGTTGGTTACTGGCTTGGCAGCCACATGTGCTGTGAAGCAGCATTAAAAGTTACTTCTGTTAGTTTGTATAAGTGAGTAGCTATGTTGATGTTCTGGCCAATAAATGTGGAAGTTGTCGGCTGCTGCTCTGCTGTAATTACTGCTCTGAGTACATACTGGTTATTTCTTACTGGACATGACTGGAAATTGGAGAATTCCACAAACTACATAAAACCCTTAAGCCACCTATGAATCAGGACCTACAACTTTAATCTTTTTTCTGGAAGCATAGGGTTAGTGTTGAGTGGAATATTACAAAGGAGAAAGACCTTTTCGTGTCCAGGACCTTTCACTGGAAGAAAGCTGGTGGCCCTTCGAGAGTCTTACTCCAACTTGCTACTGAAGAAAAGGTCTACTTCTACCCAGCACACATATTTTTACAGGATTCTGTTTAATGGATGTGAGTATTCAAAAACTTTCCGGAGTTAAAGTTCAGAGAGCAGGGTTTATGGAGATGTGCATGATAGTGAAATCATAGGGCATTGGGCATTGCATTGTGAGGGATTCTCTCTAAGGCAAAGTCTGTTGGCAGCTAAAGGTGTACACACAACAGTTGTCTCAACTCAGGGCACTTCTCTTGGATGTCAATCCAGCAACACATAGCTATTTCCATTAAGGCTTTCATCTAATTGTATTCACTCTAAAACCAGATGCAGAATAATCTTTAGCAGTTTGTCTTCATGAAGGGAGGCAGCAGTAATAAAGCACACCGAGGAACAGGCTTAAGGATTTCTTAGAAGACTCTATGAAATCAGTCAAGAGGCATTTCAGGAGCGGAATTGGCTTTGCTGGGAAAGATGGATGAAGTTTCAGTGGTGGCTAGCTGGTTCCTGTGAAAGGTTACTTGCTCCAGAAGGAGCGAGTTAGTACCACTAGTAACGGTAACATTCATCTGTAGTAAAATGGAAAAACAAGTTAAGTCACTTTTTTAATAAGCCGAGGGGTTTCTAGACAGTGAGGGTACACTGTACCAGGTTAGTGGTTTAGGCTAAAGCTAAAATTCTGCAGTCTCATCTTTGCATTTCCATATGCCCATAGCTGAATTGCTTTGGCTGCAGCCTGTTGTCCAGCTCACTGTTCACATCCATCGGCTTCAGAGTTTTGTGATGGGTTCGGTGGGACAGCAGAAAGCATGTGCACTTCGGAGTGGTTTTGACCCTGTACTTTTAGCTTTGTTGTGATGTCAGAATGGTGAAGTATTAGTCTAAGGAAATGCTGCTGTCTGTGTTACAAGAAGATTACAATTAGTTCCCACATACATCCTTTTCTGTTTTTCAAATGTGTGAGTCCCTGACAAGAATATCAAAAGCTGCAATGCTATAAAAAGTGTATTTGGACCTAATACTTGAAGAACTTACTTTGTACTAGCTGGCACTTCTAACTTAGAATCAAAGAATATCATGAGCTGGAAGGGACCTACAAGGATCCAGCTCCCGGCCCTGCACAGGACAGCCCCAAGAATCCCACCATCTCCCTGAGAGCGTTGTCTAAATGCTTCTTGAACTCTGTCAGGCTTGGTGCTGTGACCACTGCCCTGGGGAGCCTCTTCCAGTGCTCAGTCACCTTCTGAACAAAGAACCTTTTTGTAGTATCCAACCTAAACCTTCCGTGACACGACTTCAGGCCATTTCCTTGCACCCTGTCACTGGGCACCACAGAGAAGAGATCAGCATCTGCTCCCCCTTTTCCCCTCACGAAGTTGTAGATTGCAATGAGGTCTCCTCCAGGCTGAACAGACCAAGTGCCCTCCACCGCTCCTCATAACAGCTTCCCCTCAAGGCCATTCACCATTGTCATTGCCCTCCTTTGGACGGTCTCTAACAGCTCAATGTGTTTCTTATGTTGTGGCACCCAAAACTGCACACAGGACTCAAGGCTGCCCCAGCTCAGAGCAGAGCAGGACAATCCCCTCCCTTGCCCGGCTGGGGATGCTGTGCCCGATGCCCTCCAGGACAGGGTTGGCCCTCCTGGCTGCCAGGGCACTGCTGGCTCATGTTCAACTTTCCATTGACCAGAACCCTTTCCGTGGCTCTCCTTTCCAGCCTCTCATTCCCCGGTCTGTGGGTACATCCAGGGTTGCCCCATCCCAGGTGCAGAATCCTGCTGTCACACACAAGACAGGGTAAATGCCCCATACTGCATTTGGATACTGGGGTTTATTGAGTAACCAGGACCAGACCTTCACCCTCCTTTGTTATGATCAGCTCCTGCCCCAGCACTATGTTCCTTGGGTCTCTGCTTCCCAGCAGGGAGGTCACTCCTGGTCCAGGAAGGTCAGGCATGGAGATGTGCTGGTTCCCACTGTGCTGCTTCTCACAGTTGCCTATTCCAGTCACCACTGGCCCAAGTCCTATCTCTCTGATGTGCAGGATATATTCCCTCCCATCCACACACAGCCTGCTGTCATTCACACTGTAAGCTGGTTCCATCTATGGCAGATGCTTTTAGCAGGTCCTGAGGCACCAGATTCTTGCTTCTCTCCAAATGCAAACACCACCATCCCTGTGCTCCCACCCTGCTTCCCTTTCATGCACAATTAATTATATTGTCCATTAACAAGCTTGTATGAGCAGTCCTGTAACAACATTAATTATTCTGCTGCTAAAGCAGAAATGCAACAAATTGTCCCTGAACAGCCCACTCTCACCCACCCTGTCCCTGAGAAAACCAAAACCTTAAGCCAGGTTGCTGTGAGGGCAGAGTGAGGTGGGCAGCCTGTGGTTCTGGACCTGCCAAGGGGCAGATGGGATGGGACAGAACAGTGCTGGGCCCACAAAGAGCTGCTTCTGCAGTGAACAACAGAGCTCATTCTCTGACAGGGTGGACACACCATAGGTGCTGCAGCTCTTGCTCTTTTCTCAAGTTTTCACAGCCAGCAGAGGTGAAGAGGCTGCTCCTGAGAAACACCTGGGCACTGTGGAAGCTGCTGGAGATGTCAAGTCAACAACATCTGACGAGGCAGCACAGATGACCCAGGCCTGAGTTGAAGGTCTGAGACAGCTGAAGCAGCAAGGAAAAGCCTTGGGGACTTGGTGACCAGATTTGGGAAGAAGAGACACGAAAATAAAATGGCAAGGACAGGTACGTGAGAGTACATGGATAAGAAAGGCCAGTGGAGGTCTGGGTGGTTCGGATGAATATTGGTGCATCTTGCGGGAGGGAAACGTAGCCCTACTGCCCCTGCAGCGTTTGTAATGTGTGCATAAACCACACATCTGCCCTGTTAGGCTGAGGCTAGAGGAAAGGTGCTGCAGCCACGTCATCTGCTGCAGGGCAGGGCTCTGAAGGCATATTCAAACAGGACTTTCAGGAACCCTTGTACAGCTTGTGTGAGAGAGAGAAGGATGCAATGGTACACAAATCAGAGAGAATTCCAATGAAGAGGTGGGGCTACTGTCTTTTGAGAACTGGCCACTGATTAGTGGGAATATCTTTAGGGAGAAAAGTGAAATAGAAATCATCCATGTGCCTTATAAAATGGAAGAAAAGGGCCAGAAGTTCCACAAGAGAGGAAAAAATGAATATTTGGAACTTCCATAAAATTTAGGCCTGGGCCTGGGCAGGACTAGGCAGTAGAAGGTCTTAATATCAGCAACTCAGTTCTGGTGGCTCCAATTTCTCACAAAATCCCATTTTGACAGCTTGCCTTACTATTTTAAACCTTGTCTCTCACAGATACCAATTCTGAATGGGCTTGGGGGTGGCTATTCAACCCAGCTGATGAAGGGTTACTGTGCTGAAAGCCTGTGTTTCTAACTCAAGTCTCAGTTCCCGTGGCCTCCATTTTCAAAGGCTCAGTCTAACACATTCTAAATTAACTCACCAGGCAACAGAGTATGAAATCGGACATGACCGATCGATCCTCGAGCATTGATTCAAAGCAAAACTAATGGAATGTAAAGAAAATTTAAGACTCTATTGTACCGTAAAGGCTACATATTTAGCCATTTTGCAAAATAAAATTTCATTTGGGGGCTGAGTGGAGGTGTAAAGTTTGAAGAACTGACTAAAACGAGGCATAGGGACTTTACAAACTGCTGCCGTACAGATTGAGCCTTGGGGGAATGGCTTTGTCAGACACCACTGACTAAAATAATTGCATGATAATTTTGGCTAGAGGCACCATCCTATCATCTGATGATTTTTAAACCGTGCATGAATAGTTTAGACGGAGCGATCTTGGCACCCAGCTACATAGAAGAAACCCGTTCAGTGTACCACGTCTATGCTTTGGCTCTTGGGGAAAAGAAAAAAAAGGAAAAAAAAGCGATGTCCTAGCACTCTCGAAGAGAGGTCTCTGAGAAATAACAACAAGCAGTTCTGCATGCTCCTTCTGCCATGCTCTAAGAGACTAACCAAGGGCTTTCTCCTAAGGTAAGTGGCAGAAAAATAATTCTTCCCAGGGGAGTAGGGAGCAGGCAGGTGCCTGTCAGACTTGAAGCAATGCAAATTAAACCCATGAGTAGTTGCATCTTAACATTTAACTTCTTCTGACAAGAAATTTAAAGTTTACAGTGCTTTTTCATACCTCAACTGATGCAAACCTGGGATAAATGTAATACAGAAGTGATTGGAATAGTGGCAAATGACCAGATGAATTTTAAAGAAGTAACAAAATCAAAAAATAAAGGAACTTCCTCCAAGAGAATTGGTGGATTTCCATGTGGTACTGACTGATTACATGCATGAATTTTTATTGTTTGAAATAACCATATAAAAATACTTGGGCAGACAATAAGTTAGATGGTATAATGAGAAATGTCTCAGATATGTACTTTCTATACTAAAAATGGTATATTTCTACTCTACAATGCTAAGTAGAATAGAATAGGCTGTACTACTAGAATTTCTAATCTACTACTAAATTGAAAATAATTATATCCTTAATTATATCATAAGGTTACCCTCTTACAGTAAACTGAAATTACTCTGTTACACAGAACTTAATTAAGACCTGGGAAGGGAAAAAAAATGGAAAAACTAGAAGCATATTGCTATGACAAGGTTGTGAAGTAGTTTGGGCTGATTTCTTAGAAATGCTGTCTTTTGTGGCTCTAAACTAACTTTTTTATTTTATAGTATTCACTGTGTCAATATTTATACTGCAGTTCCATTAGTGCAGAGCTGAGGGGAAGTGTCCTTGATAACTCAAAGGCTCACTTAGAGGGTCAATTATACCATTCCTACAATTACATTACTCTCCTCTGTTGGCTTTTATACTGCAAAGGTGAGGATAGAGTTATTTAAATACTGGTAGAAACAACTTAAGAAACAAAACCCTGTAGAGGCAGAGTGATATGTTTATACACCTCTCTTGCCCTGAATAGTTATGTCCACTTTCTGTTCCAGAACAATGACAGTTTCTGCTGCTAGAGAATGCTGCCATTTAATCTTTGGGATTAAAACATATTTATTCCTGAATTTACATTGTAGCATCACACTTGGGGTTTTGTTGTTCGGTGGGGTTTTTTGCTGAGTCTATCAATTTCAGTGAGGAATCAGCCATTTGCAAGGCAGCGAATACACCTAAAGCTTCTAAAGTTTAACTGTTGCATTGGACTACAGTAATTATTGCTGACTTTTTGTTTTCCTCATGTGTCTCATTGCAATCATATGCGTGGGAGGGAGGGAGTGGGGAAACGAGATATTCTGGGTGCGGAACAGCACCTAAGAAATAGCTTGACTAGATATGTTTCCTTAGCCAGTTTCATGTGTGAAAATTCAAATTTGCAGACAAAAAACAGTCCCAGAAACGTAATAATAAAGTCTGTAGGATGCCTATGCTGAGAATGGTTCCACTGCTGGTTACAACTGAAAATTTTTACTTGCGGTGTGGATAAATACAGCCTTGAAGCAGAACTGAACTACATGAGATCATGTCATAAACCAAGCCATATTAATAATGATATCACCCAGCTATGCTATGATTTAAATACATACAAGATTTTGGGCACATCAACCAGCCACTTTCAAAAAAAAAGCTTAGAAATTGCACTTTACTAAAGGTTGTGGTTTAGTGGAATTTGGGACGTTTTGAAAGTATTGTAGCATAAATAAATTCAAGTGCCAACCCTAAGGTAGATACGATCCCACTTGCCTTCAATAATTTATTGTCATGTTAGTAGAAAAAGTTCCAGGGACACAACACCAAACATGCAGTTCATTCACAAATAAACAGTCAAATATCTTACATTTCAATTCCTCACATTACCTGAAGCTCCAAAATAAAGCTTCAAAAGCAGCAACTTGTAAATCAAGCATAACGTAGACCAATTTGCTTGTGAATCAAACAGTTTCTGGGAAAGACGTAGATAAAAAGATTTTCACATAGTCACTGTTAAAAACCGCCACATTGCTCCATTATGTAATCCCTGATTTCATTATCTCCTATGTTAAAATTTATGACTAAGATGCAGTAAATCTTGATACATAAAAATGAAGGTATTAACCCTAGGAGCACTCAGTTTATTGATATTATCCTAGAACTGAGACTGCAAATGTACAGCTATGTGTAAATCAGCAACGTATTTGCAGTTTTAGGAAGCCAAGAGAGAAGCTTGTGAATTGTTACCCAGGTAGATGGGAAATTATTGGATGGGTGGCGCTAATATTGCTACTACCTTGGGGTAAAAAATGAAACTTCTTTTTAATCACAGTTACAGGACACTTCTCAAAACATTATCCAACAAAATAAAGCCAAGAACATTATCTATTATGGCAAAACTATGGCAAATTCATAATCAATGTGGAGTGGAGTGGGTGTACCATTGAACTGTAGTTGTCAAAGGATTTGCAAAGTGGGAAAAAAGTCGTCTCCATTTCTAGTGGGAAGAAAATAACATAAAACTATGGGCTGTTATGAAGTACTGTGGCTTACAGCTGAAATAAATTTCTCTTAATCTTAAAATAATCTCACATTTGCATCTTTGACCAAGTAACCACGAAGTTTGAATTCGTTTAAAGAGCCAGTAAGTAGAAAATAATGATGAACTTCTAAGAGCTCTCCAGCTACTGGTATCTGAAATACATTTATTAAAATTTAAAAAAGAAAACACACAAAGAAACAAACAAAAAAACTAAAAATGGCCATTAAAAAAAAAAAATCATTGCAGGAAAATAACTTTTTTTTTTTCCAGAAATGATATTCTGACCATGGGGGACTGGAACTTGTTGGGCAGCATCCTTGAAGAAGTGCACATCCACTCCACCATAGTTGGCAAAATCTGGCTCACAATCCTGTTCATATTCCGGATGCTGGTGCTGGGAGTGGCTGCTGAAGATGTCTGGGACGATGAGCAGTCCGAGTTCATCTGCAACACAGAGCAACCCGGCTGCAACAATATCTGTTACGACAAAGCCTTCCCCATCTCTTTGATCAGATACTGGGTTCTGCAGATCATATTTGTCTCCTCCCCATCCTTAGTGTACATGGGCCACGCGCTCTACAGGTTAAGGGCGCTGGAGAAGGAGCGACAGAGCAGGAAAGCCCACCTGCGGGCTCAGCTCGAGGACCTGGAGCCCATGCTCGAGGAACACAAGAGAGTGGAGAGAGAACTGCGTAAGCTGGAGGAACAGAAGAAAGTGAATAAGGCACCCCTGAGAGGGTCCCTGCTGCGCACCTATGTCCTACATATCCTGACCCGGTCGGTGGTCGAAGTGGGCTTTATGATAGGTCAGCATCTTTTATACGGGTTTCACATGTCTCCCCTTTACAAATGCACTCGGCCCCCTTGCCCTAACACGGTGGATTGTTTTGTGTCCCGACCCACAGAGAAGACCATCTTTATGGTTTTCATGAACAGCATCGCCGCCGTCTCCCTCTTCCTCAACATCCTCGAAATCGCCCACCTGGGCATCAAGAAGATCCAGAAGAGCCTCTGCGGGCAGCCGCGGTGGCCGGCGGGCCCCTCCGAGGAGGACCCCAGCCTGTACCACTCCAAGAAGAGCTCGGTGGTGCCTCCGCCGCCCTG
>VZTG01008814.1:139730-152369 GCA_013397845.1 Melanocharis versteri | reverse complement strand
CCCGCCGCCCGCCGGCGCGGGACGCCGCGTGTCCATGGCAAGTAGCGCCCGGGACAGCCCGCGGGAGGGGGGCGGCGGGGGGCCCCGGCACGCTGGGCCGGCCCCGGGGAGGAGGGGGCGAGCCAGGGGGCAGGAGGGCTCGGGCAGGACTGCCAGCACAGCCCCAGCGCCTCGGGGCCTCCCGGACAAAGCCAAGCTCCCAAACGCTCGGCCTCCTTCTACGGTGAAAGCAGCAGCACCAGGGAGTTACTGAGTCCCGAGGAGCTCTAAGTCACCGAATCCCAGCTTCTTTATACTCATTCCATCATCCCAATCAACTCGACGAGGATTGTCCCAGGGAAAACTTCAGCTCCAGCCACTGTAAGAAAGAGAAGCCTTGAATACATTGAGTTCAATGACACAACTTCTCTCAGTTTCAGGTTTGTCCCAGAGGTGACCTCCAAGCTGAATAATTGTTCAATGAATAAATCAAAATATCTACATGTAAAAACCCCCACCAAATAATTGCAATGCCAGAGCCAACGACTACAGAATTGCTTTTTCAGCAGCTCTTCCTTTTCTTTGGCCACATGCTCTAGGCTTGCTTACAGTCATAATGTTGGTAAGATACAGTGCTTGCATTCAAGAATCAACAAGGCTTTCTCGAAAGTGGTTTGAATTCTGGTTGCCTCAGATCACAGGTTTTGTTCTTTGAGAACACAGAGGCTCCTTTACAATCACTTGCAGTAGCAAGCCCATAAATACCTTTTTATAGGGCATGTAATAAACAAGATTACTTCACACAATGCTCAAAGTCATAGATTCTGTTCAATTTTCTTTCCTTGCTCTTCCTAAACATCCCCTCCCCTTTTTTTCCTATATGCAAAACAAACAAAGCCAACCAACCAACCAACTTCAAATCTTTTGTGGTAAGAAACACAAGGCACTGTTACATTGCTCATCCAAAAACTGTTTGTGGGTTCCAGTTTTCATGGGGTTACAGTTCCCACAATAAGCCTGTCAGCATAAACTATATTAAATTGTCACTTAGGGGCAATTTAACCACTTTCCACTTAAGTCTTTCTAATAGAGGGAGGGGGCCAAGAGCCTAATCTGTTGATCTGCTGGGTTTTGATACTCAGATGGAAGGCTCTCTAAAAAGGTAGAGTGCAGAAAGTTATTCAAAGCAAGACAGAATTTCAGTAGCACCCTGTTGAGAACTCACAGAAGTTGCTTGGCAGCTTTTCCTGTGTAATGACAATGACTCTATCTTCCAGGGGAGATCTTCAGAGAAACATAGTCAGTTTGCAAAACAGTGTCGTTACTCTTGAATGTAACACTCTTCCAGCATGCTGTCTTTGGAGATCATTATGTATAGGACTTGTGCTGGCATTTTAAAATGTGACTGATGTAGGTATGCTACCTGGTGCTTCCTGCTTACAGCGCACAGCACATGTACTTCTTAATACAATTGAGGCAAGGTTTTGGCAAATGCACTTTATTCTGGCACTGCTGCAGCATTTTTATGAATACTGATTTCAATATACAGATATGCTGGTGCATCATTAATATGTTGAACCTGGGCATTAAAACTTCAATACTCTTCCAGCCTGTATTCCCCAGTTCCTATATTAACTATTTAATTTGGTCAAAGGCACTCAGCATTGGTTTGATTTGTTTTGACTTGATTTCCAGAAGACAATCATCGTGTATTAATGATAGAATCATAGAATGATTTAGGTTGGAAGGGATCTTAAAGATCATCTAGTTCCAACCCTCACCCTGTCAAGGGACACCTTCCACTAGATCACGTTGCCCAAAGCCCCACCCAGCCTGGCCTTGAACGCTTCCAGGGATGGGGCATCCACAGCTTCTCTGGGCAACCTGTGCCAGTGCCTCACCACCTTCACAGTAAACAATTTCTTCCTACTAAACCTACTCTCTTTAATTTTTAAGCCTTTCCCCCTTGTCCTATCACTTCAGGCCCTTGCAAAAAGTCCCTCTCCAGCTCTCTTGTAGGCTCCCTTTTACTTACTGGAAGGCCACTATTTGGTCACCTTGGAGCCTTCTCCAGGCTAAACAACCCCAATTCTCTCAGCCTTTCCTTGTATGAGAGGTAACGTTTAGATAAAAGAAAAAAGAGTATGATTAGATTTATCTGTATGACAAGAGCATTCAAAATCTATTGATCGTATTTTTTTTAAAGTACTTAAAAGTAACTGTATTAAAAAATTCCAAATGAAGCATACAAGAACATTACCTACTGCCATCCCTGATTAACAGTGACTTGCAACAGTAATGCAGAGAAAATACAGACACTTTTTAATATAAGAGTGAATCCACATGCACAAACATACTCTAAACAGCCAAAATACAGTCTGTTCTAACCTGGATCTTACTAATCTAAGCTGGGTAGCCTAACAGCAGAATTGACACTGTTCTTCAATTTTCTTTGATAACTTTCCCAAACTATCATCTTTAGTTCCATATGGGTTCAAGTGTTTTCTTTTTCTCTTCATCCACACCATTCTGCCAGAATTTGACTGTAGCATTCTTTGTAAATAAGTTCAATGAGAGAGGAGTATCAAATCAACATTGAAAATATCACTTTCTATAGCACAATAATCATTCTAGCAACCTCCAACCAAATACATACCCATGTTCTGTGCTAAGACAGCAGGACAACTGCAGAAGCCCACAAACACCATCGTTTTCCTCTCAGCTGAAAGGAAACCCTAAAGCTACACAAAACCAATCCATCTGATACTGCGAGAATCTTCAGACAAGTCAACTGCACTCTGTGAGTTGTGGCATTGAAAGCACTGAGCAAGTCTAATGGTACAGTTTATGGATGCTTGACCTTCAACCAGCGATGAGCTTTTTCCTGACCAGTATTACCAATGCCACCTCCACACCAAAACTGAATCTCTAACAAGTAAATAATAATCATTAAGGACAAATAAATGTTTTAAAAGTTACCTCTCATTATGTGTTGCACCCTCTGGATCAAACTATGAAGACCAGGTGGTGGATAGTAATTGGCCAGGTCATATCATGGGATTTTTTTTCATAAGTACAAAACTGCACCTCTCAAAGAGAACGGAAAGTTCTTCTTAGGACTTCCTCTTTGGAGGAAAGGTTACTTTGGACCCTTAAGAGAGAATGCATTTAATTCTTCACTGAAAGCCCTTATGAAACAGCGCAATAGGATATTGAACACAAAATGCATGTTTGGCTATCAGGATTCCTCAACTTTTTCAGACTTCAGTTCAAACCAGACCAGCTCTATATATAAAAAAGAAGAAATGCCCTTCCCATTGGTAGGATTTATATAGACCAACCATGTTTGGCCACAATGCAAACTAGGAGGCTATTTAAAACTTCCTCATCTGGAATTGGTGGAGATGAAGAACCATTTCGTCATTTCACATCCAACTGCAGCATAAACCCCTGACAAAATATTTACATTGCAACTGTTTAGTTTTAAACCCAAACCACTCACTCTTCATGTTCTATTCCGTTTCTTTCACACTGCATTATCCAAAGTTAATCATTATCCAGACCAGGAAGCCAAAATGAGAGAGACAGAAAACCTAAAAAACTTACTTGGCTAAAGGTGCATTGGGAAAAAAATAACTTCTTTCGAGCCACTGCTGGTCAAGCTTTAGGTTTATTAGATTCTGAGGCAGACCATCAAAACTGGACCTTCGAGCACATAGCACAGCAAAGGTGGAGAGTCAATGCATGACATGAGGGTTATTTCCAACTGACTTCATTCCACCTAAACACAATGACAAAAGCGTTGCTTACTATACGGATGAGCTAATCTCAATGTAATGTTACAGAACTCCACACTGACAGGGGAATCCTACAACTGTGTACAGCTGAAGTCAGACTATCTGCAAGTCTCCAAAACCTTGGTCCTGAGGACCACAGTCAGCATGCTTTGAAGTGACAGAAAACAATTTGTTCACTGATAACTGTCTCCAAGCTAATAATTTCCAAGGCTCACTTAGAGGATACATCTTAGAGAATATACAGTATCTTATCTTCTAAGAGATATTGTCAGTACACACATAGTTCTGCCCTAAGGTTTGCACCCCTCACCACATTTTAACTTTTATTTAAGGGAAGATACCAGCTATGGAGCAAAAGGGCATCTTCTGCATGGTACCAGGCTGCCAGACTCCCTTAGGTGAAGCATGCCTTAAACGGCAGCTTTTCACACACAACTGAGTGAAAAGAGCTTCACTGAATTTAGTATATTCATAATCATAACTGACAGCCAGGGGTTGGATCCACAAAGGTGTGTAGGAATTATGCTCCTGTCAATAGGACTCTGCACATGAATGATGTTATGAGAAAAAAAAAACTTCATAATTTGCACCAGTCAGGGTCTTGACTAGTGGATAATACATGCTTAAGCCTGACAAGATTAATAGACTGATGCAGTCAAAGGTCAGTATATAATGAGAACAGATATCACTTGTGCTCTCTTGAAAATAGGCAGGGCCAGGAATTACAGCCCACATTAGGTACCAGGCTCTCGGAGCATTGCACTGAGGGGTATTGTCTCACAGCCTCTGCATGCAAGACTGTGAGAAGCCATAAGGACCATCAAATACCTCTCTTCGTATCTCTGGGGGCCTGAAAAACAGATCTGAGCACTCCAAATGAACAGCTAGAGATGGCAGCTTTACTTCCAAAGGCACTGTTTGCCAGAATCAAGCAGTCTTCCTCCTCATCCATTTCCTGCAAACCAGGGAACGATTGCAGAATGATCAGAAAGCTCAGCTGAGATGACCACAGCCTGACGTTCCATCTTCAGAGTGTCACAATATCTTTCCAATTCAATAGCTGAATGCAAGCATTTTTACAAAAGCTGGAGGCTGTCTGGTATTTCATTGCTAGCTGCATTTGAAATCTTTGCTAGCTGAGTTTCCTACCTTTCTAAAGCAGAGGATTCCAGTTCCATGCTACCTGAGCATGATGTCCAGCATCAGTTCTTTTTCATCTTTATCTATATGATAGTTTTCTAAAGAATTCTATGGTGTGCTCTAAAACCTAGGAGTTTTAATTTGGTTAACTGAGATTGGGAATATTTACATTAGATTGGCAACTCTCTTCACAAAGGCACCAACTTTCAGGTGACTTGGAACTAATCATCACATTTGCAACCCATGCCTAAACCTATAATAAGAGAACTACTGTGCTAGTGCTCTTGCTAGAGTACCCAATGGTATTCCAAGAAGATGGGGGGCTTGACATTATCTAATGTTTGTGTTTCTTCATGAAGCCACGATAAGTTCCTAAATCAAAAAAACAAAACAGGAAATCATTAGAAGATGTATAATGTTCTTAGCAACCAAAATTACTAGATCAAGATTTTCATACAGAATTAGGCATTTTAGGCACTCCAGATTTTTGTTTTTCAAGAAGAGCTGCATCTTCCCCATCCTCTCCTCCAGAGCGCCCTGTGCTTTCACAGTGTCATTTTTCTAAGTCAGTATTTTTGGCTACTAAGTAACCAATGTATCTTTAAAAGCAAGGCTCCCTTCTCAAGGTGAATGAAGGGGATAAAACTGACAACGAAGCAGGTGGTGACACTGATACTCTCAGACTGCAGAATCATTCTGAGACAGGGCTGCTGTTTTTATTCCTCTGCAGAAAAGAAAGTCTCTGGGGCTGAAATCCTGGTTCTACCAAAGCTGGGAAAATTTTACAATTCACTAGGTTTGGTTTCCCTCATTGCACTGCTCTTTTATTCCTCCATGCTGTTCATTTTTTTTCCTGCTCAATTCTCCATTCAGCTTTGAGCCTCTTATCCACTGGGAAAACACTCCATAGTGAGCAGGATAGGGAAGAGAAAGCTGCTGTTCAGCATGAGTGCTTGCCATCTTCTTCAGAACAGGGCATGTTTACTCAACCTTTCAACAACATGTAAGGAATAAATACCCACTCATTTAACTAGCTGCTCACCTGCTCTTGCTTCTGGGGCTGCAACAGCTTGATAAGCGTGAGCGTACATTGAAATAACAAACCTGATAACCACAGAGGAGTTATTTATACAGCTGAGTTCCACCAGGAAAATCTACAGGTGGGGTAAGGGACTGGCAAAACCCTGTGTTCCTCCAGGATTTTTGAGAATCCTTAAAGGTATTCACATTTACACCTGCTGGTAACTACTGCTGGTTTTGTACAGTTTTTCAGTGTAAATACCTCTTTAAAAAAATAAATAAATCCCATAGTACCTGTACTTTATTCTGCCCTGGAGCACTCAGAAGAAACTTGTGGTGATGACAGCAAGTGTACCAATTATCCTGCAAAAGCCACTTGGCCACCCAAAGGTAACTGTTCACCACTTGCACAAACACAGATAAACTTTGGGTGTCAGCAGCAGTTGAACACTAATTAACCCCTCTGAGGATGTGTGCAGCAACAAACAAACAAGCTGGATTTTAGAAGGTGAAACTTGTTTAATTGAGTCCATCTTTGTAAGGTTTTAAAGAATTCAAAGATATACAAACCTGCTTACTAGGTACAGGAATGGGTTCACTGATTTCAAACAAATTACCAAACCACAGAATTATAGAATCAGAATGGCTTGGGTTTAAAAGGACCTTAAAGATCATCTAGTTCCAACCCCCACACCCAGGGGCAGGGACACCTTCCACTAGACCATGCTGCTCAGAGGCCCATTCAACCTGCCTTGAATACTTCCAGGGATGGAGCATCCGCAGCTGCTCAGGGCAACCTGTTCCAGTGCCTCATCAGCTGCACAGTGAAGAATTTCTTCCTAATACCTAATCTAAACCTACTCTCTTTCAGTTTAAAGCTATTACCCTTTGTCCTATCACTACATGCCCTTGCTAACAGTCCCTCTACAGCTCTGTTGTAAGCCCTCTTTAGGGACTGGAAGGTGCTATGAGGTCTCCCTGAAGCCTTCTCTTCTCCAGGCTGAACAACCCCAGCTCAGCCTGTAGGACATAGGACAGCCCCTCTGAACATCTTCATGGTCCTCCTCTGGACTCGCTCCAGCAGGTCCATGACATTCCTTTACTGGGGTCCCAGAGCTGGATGCAACACTCCAGGTGAGGTGTCGGAGGAGCCAAATAGAGAAGGAGAATCACATCCCTCAACCTGGTGCCACACTAATGCATTCATGTATCTATTTTGGTTTAAAAGCAAGGTGTTTCCCCTCTTCCCACCCTCCCCTCAACACTGAACAAAGCCCTACAAGGTATGTTGTCAGCTAAACACCAGACTCCCTTAACTGTATATGTGCTGGGGTTAATTACTATGATAGCATTTGTTTTTGTCCTTTAAGCCAATTCAGTTTTGTGCTTTCTTTCTCTTGTTATCTTTCAGAGCATGCTCCTAGAACTATCATCCATCATGAAAAAGTAAGGAGAAGAAATTCTAAGGAGAAGAAATAAACTGAGGGATTGAGCACAAACTGCCTTCAGCAGAGAGATGAAAAGCAGATTTTCTGTCATTATGTTCCCCTCTCCCACTGCTATAATGCTAAATTGATAATACAGTTTTAAAAAGCAAACACTTTATTCCCCCACTTCATGCCAATCCCAGCTGTACTGTACTCTGGCTGCTGGTGTTAATGGGTAGCTCGCTCCGCGGCTCAAGATTTCTCTCACGTAGACTGAGTTGGATACTGCCAGTGCGTGCTGCCACTGCAGAAACAGCCTTGTGTCTTTGGGGAGCGTTTTGGGATGTACAACTTGTTGTGCATGCTAGTGGTGTTCATATCAGAAACCAGCCTGATCCACAGACCTTCAAGGTAGCCTAAGACCCAAGGCACTGACAAGAAAGGAATAGTTTTATTTGAAAGTATCCTGGTAGGCTACGTGGCCTCTATCTCTCCAGACTTCAGCAGCCGATGAATAAAAAGACAGAGGAAACACTCATGGAATCTGAAAGGACAGAAAATTAAAGAGAGAAAAAAAACAGCTGAAGAATATCTGCTGCTCATCTGCCTGTGCTAATTCAATCCTCAAACTCTGATTGAGCCTTTCTTTCCATGCTAAGGTAGCCTCCTCATAGCTAATGCTTTTGGATTCAAAATTGAAATTAAGTGATATCAGACAATTTACTTTAAGTGCAAAGCATCTATACTTTCCAGTTTGCTGTCTGAGAAGATCACATTGTGGTCATGAAAATCTTATTTGCTTCATTTTCATTAATTCATACAGAAGAACCAGAAGACAAGCAAAGCCAAAAAGAGCTCATTTCAGTTTTCTGGGACAGCCTAGTTCTGGAGGGTTGGCTTTCTGGGTTGTATGCAGCCCAAGGAAGCAGTCCAAGAAAGCAGCTCTTCCACCTGTGTACCTGGAAAATAAAGCACCTTCTTCTGACTGATCCTGTTTCTGGCCACATACTTTAAGCTGCTTTTATTTGTCAAACTTATCACTGTTCACATTTGCTATCACCGCAGCAGGGAGCGATGCTTGGAACAAGTTTGTTTGCTATGCAGCTTTCCCTAAGCATAAAAATCCTCCATGACCTGACAACTCTAAGGCAAGGCTAGCAGAAAGCAGGACTGCAGGAAAATAACTCAAACATAAAGATTGCAGTATTTCGGTTTTTTTTCAAGTGCACATGGTTTACATTCCTATTCTGCCTCACTAGAAACTCATTGACGATTTGCCTGTGCATTTGTTCAGCAGTTTAAGGCAAACAAACAAACAAACAAACAAACAAAAGGAATACTTGAAATGGTGGCCATTAAACGCCAGCAACAACGGAGGGATGGAGCTTTGCTAAAGTACTTTGTCTACTGCCAGGCTGTGTAGATGTGGTGGATGCAACATCTGACAGATTTGATGGGGTGGGAAGCCTTCTTCATATATGCCCAACAGGAAGATTTGGAAAACCGAGTAATGCAACTGGAAAGTAACATTTGATTTTCTTCCATGAGAATTTTGATTGAAACATCGCAGTCAACTTTCACTGCTGCAGATGGAGGAGAACGCAGCTTGCATCTCTAAGGTTAGTGGCCCAGGGAACACGATCTACGGTCTCCCGTCTGGTGATGAAGAAGCCGGGGGACCTCCCTCTAGCAGCCTGCCCTCCTCCCCACTCCACAGAGCATCATCCCAGCAAGTCTGTGGGCCAGGGTAGGACAACTCGTGCTGCCATTCCCCCCTCCCTGGGTCTCCTCCTGCCAAGCTGTTGAGCAGGCTCCCAGCTTGCGTCCCACACAAGGACAGAGGTGGTTGATGTGGGACTCCCACAGCACAAACACCCCTGCTAGACCCCACGTCCTGCTGTGGTAACAGCATCTAAAGCTGTTGTAAATTCTTCTTTCCCTTCTGGCTTTCTTGCTAATGGTCTACGGCACAAGTTTCCTCATTCAGAAAGGAATACAGAGATTTTTCAGCCATGTTTTGTTTCTGCAGAAACCTCTCTGTTTCTCTCAGGTTTTCCTCAAAGGGGAAACAAACCTCAGCTTCTTCCCTTACCTTCCAACAAGCACACTGGCGCTTTAGAAGACCAAAACAAAGACTGAGCAGAATTGCCTTAAGTCATTGCTAAAGTAATGGGTATAGATACAGCTTATTTGATCTTCCAAAAAAACTTATTTCATGTTAGCAACGGAACACCCTGGGCTGTTCCTGCAGATCAAAGGTAACTGGATCCCTGGATCAAAGACTAGTAGTGAATTAGCAGTGGGACCACGTGAGTAGAAGTCTCTTCATCAGTCCAGAGATTCACCTGGCAGTAAAAACTGCATCCAACTCACCCTCCTGCATCTCACCTACAACCCGTGTGTTAACTGAGCCCTCCAACATCGATTTCAGAGTCAAGATGAGACGATTTACAATACATAATGATATGTCTTTATTTCATCAACAGAAATGGTGTCTAGACAAAATTCAGTTAACACTAGCAATTCAAATGAATGAAAAGGGTTGGGTGGTTTTTTTTCATTTTTGTTTTTTTGCACAATACTGTATTTACAATGAGTAAATGACATTTTAAATTCATTAGTTCATAGCAATGCTTTCTTCCAAAAAGGTAAAAATTCTTAGTAACAGAGAGTAAGCATCAACAGCCACCTCATTTATTTATACAATAAAAATCACAAGAAACCACAGTCACCTAGAAAAAAAAAAATAAAGACAAGCTTAAGAACTAGTACAATAAAATGATGCATTGAATTAAGTTACATTAATCGCATAGAATTTGTGTAAAAAGTATGTAGAAAAAACACCTGATGTAACCTGTTACAGTCATTGACCAGTTATGAGAGGTACAGAGGGTTATACAGGTAGATATGTGTGAAAACTGTCCATACTGTTTGACCTGGGGAGGAAGAGAAGAGGGGTTGCACCCCCTTGCATACACTGATAAAACCCTGTTTTGAATATGGCCTCTGAAGTTTGTAAGGCATATAGAAGAGGTGCACTTGTAACCAACTGGTTCTGGAACAAACTCTTAGGGCATCCCCACCCTTGAAATCAAAGGTGATGCTTGGAACTTTGAGTAAACAACCACGCACCGAGTATCACCAAAGTGTTTAGTATCATTCCTGCTGGTCTGAGGGATCCAGAGAGCTTCAGGCAGAGCAAACGCAGCAGTGAGAACAGGACTGAAACCATGCCCGTTTCTCTCGGGTACATCACAGATGCAGGCTGTGGGCGGGGGATGCCAGCCACAACCCCCAGCACGGGGCAGCTGCTCCCTCCTCTGCCCACATCCCAGAGTGTGGGCTCCTCTGGCTGCAGGGATGAGCCCACCGTCGACTGCAACCCCCGCCGGGCTCCCTCCAAAACGGGGGGGGGTTCATTTGGCAACGTAGCCTAGGACCATCTCCCTCCGCTTCTAAGCAATCAATGAAATCAAACACTGCCAGTTGCCATTTCTATTCTGGGATGCTAGTTTCTTTCTGCACGCCCTTAATTAGCCCAAAGGGACAACAGTCCTGTGCATGAACCACACAGTGACTTTCACTTACGGCAAGGGCTCTGCCCACAGTCACTTAAGTTTGCACAAGAACAGGAGCCATCTAACCGGCTTTTTAGCAGTCGTTTGGTTGGGGTAATGGGCTTATAAAAAGATATTTTTAGCATTCCTTCCTGCCAAAAAGTGATTTTGTTTGCAAAAATGGCAATATTATCTGTGTAATACCTTAAAATGTGTATCAGTAATTGACTTCGATATAAATAATACCTATCTTGGTGGAGTGTAGGAAAATACTGTACACTTAGTCTTTGCAAGTAATGCCATTAAAATTTTGAGAGTAAAGGGAATAATTATTCTACAGACCACCAACAATAGATCTTTTAAATATAAACACAGTATTTGAACATATGCATATACACATATATTGTATTCTACAGCATCAGACCTGATGCCTGAGTCATAAAATACTCCAGGGAGTATTATAAATATACATATATGTATTATAAACAGGAAAATACACAAACACACACTCTGACTAGAATTATAGATGTATGTATACATACATACACGTATTTTATATACGGATGCAAAATTAACTTGGACTGTGTTGGCAGAGACAAAACTGAAATGAAGTCAAAATCTGTTGAGAAAATTTTTAACAGGAAAGAGAGCAGAAATTCTTTATGTTAATAGTTTTAGTTTCACCTCACTTCTGATAAAAATAAAACTGCTCCATACTTAGCAGATCCCCTCCTTATGCAAAGCCGCTGCTCATACTGAGCTGAAACTTCTCAAGGCAGCCCTAAAATAGAGACTTTTAAAATGCTGTAGCCATGGGCTACAACATTCACCCAGAGGCACCTTCAAAAGCGTCTCAGATCAGGAAAAAAAATGGTGGAAGCAGCACTCCTTGTTGCAATGGTAGAGGATGTGAAGTGGAGCAAAATGTGAGCCTGTGGAAACCTGGCAAATATCCACTTTTGTCTCACTGCAAAATTCACTATGGGTCTCCTGTTCTGTGAACGTGCCCCTTGCTCTCTCTCTTCACCGCCACAGCAGTGGATTACAAGACACAGGTGAGGATGTGGTGTTGATTGTGGAACTGCAATGCTTCACCATGCTTTCTCCTAGTGGATCAGTTATCATTTTATTACAAGACTATAGTGATTCCAGCATGCAGATTTGTTTTATTTACTAGGCAATCATGAAGTCACATATTAAAAAAATTAGGTATATATCCAGGCATTTTAACTTCAATTTAAGCACTCTTTAGGATACAGACATGATGAAGTGTTGCACTCCAGATTAACAACCACAGTATCAGTATTAATCATTTCTCTGGCAGGAGTTAATCCACTTAGCAAAGTTACGTATCTCATTCCCACTCTCCTTTTTAAAGAGAAGTAGCAGTTACCATACTAATCACTGTGGCTTGCTTTTGCAGCACATTTTACTTCCTTGGGAAAAAAAATAATACAGGGATTAGATCCAAAAATATAGTGCATCTTAAAAGCAGCATATACCCTTAGAAAGACATTTAATAAATTACTTGTACAATATATAAAATAATAGTTTTATACTGCAGCATCAAACTCTTGACGCCTGAGTCATCACGTTAAGAAGTCAGTGATATAAATACTGGGATCTCCTGATAACACAGCCAACATTTTTACTTTTGTTTTGCTTGTTTTCCGTTTTGTTTTCCCTCTTTTTTTTTTTTTTTTTATTTTTTTTTTCTCC
>VZTG01008814.1:0-139135 GCA_013397845.1 Melanocharis versteri | reverse complement strand
CCCCAACCCCCCCAAGTAGCTATGACTCTATAATGTGATTCACATTTAGTTTTAAATTCTAGCTTTCACCATGGTCTCATAGAAACAAAACTTCTCTGCGAAGCACAGAACTGCTTTGCAACGTCAACGAATTCAGAGGAAAATCAAATCCCACCCGCCCGCCAAAGAGCTTCTCAGTGAAGTTACCTGCAAAGGATGGCTGGGAGGGGGTTCAGATATTTTTAGGTTAAGCTCTTTTAAAAAGAAAGGACAACTCCTCCCCCTTTTTCAACCGTGTGAACTAGGAGTTTATGGCATTCGTATATTTTTGAACATTTAAAGGTAAGGATTTTGTACAGTAATGATTAATACTTAAACATAAATATTCTCCTACATTATATACTAGTTTTTCTTTGTACATGCGGGGAAAAAAAGTATTTTCAACAAACATGGCACATGCTATATGCATTTCCTCCTCAGTAGCTTGGCTACAATAGTTTGGATGAAGAGGATAAAAGCAAGACTTTGTGGCGAGTGGGCGACAGTCCATGAGCACAATCTGAAGATGGAAGAAAGTGGAGAGAGGGAGCTGATTCCTCCTCCAGGGTTCAAGATGCTGATCTACTTGAGTGCCTCAAAAAACCACCAGCGCACACCTCTAGTGTAAACGTTAGCACAGAAGACCACATTATCACTTAGTGCTTCTGAGAAGCTGCTTCCCCACACTTTTTTTTTAACAGGTGTGAACGGCTGGTCATTTTTTTTTCAGCGAGAACAAACAATATCAGCCAATAAAGCACATGACAGTTGTCGTCGATAAAGCCACACAACCTGGCACACATAGGGCAAAGAACCACAAAATAAAAACTCAGTACACTTAGAATAGTAATAATTACTAAAAAAGCATTAGGAGGTTGTTCTTCTGTCTACACTGTACATACAGATGTTATGCTTGGAAAGCTGCTGTCTCACACAGTCATAACATGAGTCAACATTAAGATACAAGTCCAATACAGTTACAACTAAGCCAATTCACTGAGTAGTCTCCTTCGAGACAGCGCTCTTTTCGCTGCAGTTTGTGTTGAGGGCAATGCTGCAGGATGAGAGGATCCTGGAACACAACAATTTGACGGGTAAGTGACCAAATCGGGTGTTGGCAAACGTACGTTTTGCTCTTAGAGGATACAGTGCCAGCTGGACTTCCGTAAGGAAGCCAAAGTCAACAACTAGGAGTGTGATCCTGCAACTCCGCCTACCTAGGCAGGGTCACTGACTTCACCAGACCCACCTCTGCAGCTTGGGTCTGGTGAGGAGAACAGGTAATGTCTGAGGACAGCTGAGGTCAGGCTCTGGGGACTAGCCGGAGCAGCAATTGCTTCCATGAGTAAAGGATGCAGAGTGGGGCTGGAGAAAAAGCCCCCAAACTATATTGATGTGATCTCTGTTTGCTTTACTTCGTGGAACATGTGATGAATTGATCCAGTTGTCAAATACACCTTTCTCTAAAGAGTGAAATATACTTTCCCCTATAAGACTCCAAAAGCATCATTAACAGCACTTAAACTTGGTTTGTGAAACAGAAAGAAGTCTAAATATAAAAATAATTCAAGCAGATTCTCTTTACAAATTGTATAGTGAATTCAGTATTTGGCAAGACCGTTTTTACTACATAATGAGCTCCTGAGTGTTTGTCTATTAGATAAAAATTTTCTATTTCCTTTAAGCCATAAAGCAAAGAAAACCATATACTCAAGTTATTCTGAAGTCGTGACTTCATTTATGAAAAGAGGTTTGACCAGAAACTCAGTGCAAGTGGCAAAGTTGACCATTACTGTACAGTATCTGCAAGAAAATAAAATAACTCCACATTGCTCAAGTGGCACGAAATGGCTGTGCCAAAAAAATTGTCTATAATAAAATCTCAAATAAGTTTCCAACATTAAAGTTTTATAAATAAGTACAAATTGAATGCTATTGCTGAACTGCGAACTGAGGAAAAAATTATCGTGTAACAAGTTACCAAACTAGTTCTAGCATCAAAGACAAAAAGGAATGTTGGAACTTGTTTATACAATAGAAATGAAAGCTTCCAGTTTGTAGGATGAGAAAAATTGAGGCATGCAGGGACTCTTGCATATGGATANTTTTTTTTTTAATTTATTTTTTCACTACCTTTTTGTTCCAGAATCAGCTTGCAATGAGCTTTAATTGTGTTCAAGGCACCCCCAGAGAACGCAGAGAAACAAACACATCATATAGTGTAAGTACTCACCTGACAAAGCATAACAAGCCTAAATGAAACAAGGTTTCCTGGCAATACAAGTATAGCAATGGCAGAGGAAAAGGAGGACTAGATACAGACTGGACAGAGCTCCAAGGACTCACACGCCCATGGCAGCGGTGCAGTGCTCAGCGGGGAGATGGGGTCTCACCACGCCATTCCCAAGCAACGCCCGGCAGGAGAGATGCTGCATGTATCCTCTCTGACAAATGCAAAGAGATTCTAAAGATCACAGTGACCACTGGCCAAACTCTTAGAATTCTGCAGTCAGATTTTTATTTTCGCTCTTTCCAATGATGTTTTGTGGCCATTTGGTTTGACCTCGTGAGACAAGAACAGCTGGGTATGTAAACTGGCGTCCAGGTCTGAAACTAATTCTCCCAGTATATTCCTTTAACGTTAGCCCAGTAACTGCTTTGAAAGCCACATGGTTCAAAATAGCAAAAAAACCTCAAAACAAAATAGAAACAAAAAACAACCACCACCACCACCAAAAAAACCCCACTGAAAAACCATGATACATGTAAATATAGGAAGCAATGACACAAAATCAGCCACTTCTAATGGGAAAGAATGAAATCAAACATCCAGAAAAGCTTGCAGGGGAGGGAAAGAGAGAGACGAGAGAAAGGTTGAGGAAGAGACACTTATTTGAGCAGTGGTTTTAAATATCAGTTCCCAAGGTAGAGGAAATCAAGAGACCCAGCACCAGTATGAGGCCAGGTCAAACCTAAGAGCTGCAGCGCAATGGGTTGTGTGGGTGGGTTTTTTAAACCGTTGGAATGAGGTCAAGAGTACCAGTTGCACATGAGTTGTTAGTAGAGTAAATCTTCATGTCAGGAAGCAAGTTAAAACTTGGTTTTATACTCATAAAACATTCTATCTATTCATATATATAGGAGGTCACTTAAAAATAAAAAAGGCAACAGAAAAACATCTTNCGACAGTCCATGAGCACAATCTGAAGATGGAAGAAAGTGGAGAGAGGGAGCTGATTCCTCCTCCAGGGTTCAAGATGCTGATCTACTTGAGTGCCTCAAAAAACCACCAGCGCACACCTCTAGTGTAAACGTTAGCACAGAAGACCACATTATCACTTAGTGCTTCTGAGAAGCTGCTTCCCCACACTTTTTTTTTAACAGGTGTGAACGGCTGGTCATTTTTTTTTCAGCGAGAACAAACAATATCAGCCAATAAAGCACATGACAGTTGTCGTCGATAAAGCCACACAACCTGGCACACATAGGGCAAAGAACCACAAAATAAAAACTCAGTACACTTAGAATAGTAATAATTACTAAAAAAGCATTAGGAGGTTGTTCTTCTGTCTACACTGTACATACAGATGTTATGCTTGGAAAGCTGCTGTCTCACACAGTCATAACATGAGTCAACATTAAGATACAAGTCCAATACAGTTACAACTAAGCCAATTCACTGAGTAGTCTCCTTCGAGACAGCGCTCTTTTAGCTGCAGTTTGTGTTGAGGGCAATGCTGCAGGATGAGAGGATCCTGGAACACAACAATTTGACGGGTAAGTGACCAAATCGGGTGTTGGCAAACGTATGTTTTGCTCTTAGAGGATACAGTGCCAGCTGGACTTCCGTAAGGAAGCCAAAGTCAACAACTAGGAGTGTGATCCTGCAACTCCGCCTACCTAGGCAGGGTCACTGACTTCACCAGACCCACCTCTGCAGCTTGGGTCTGGTGAGGAGAACAGGTAATGTCTGAGGACAGCTGAGGTCAGGCTCTGGGGACTAGCCGGAGCAGCAATTGCTTCCATGAGTAAAGGATGCAGAGTGGGGCTGGAGAAAAAGCCCCCAAACTATATTGATGTGATCTCTGTTTGCTTTACTTCGTGGAACATGTGATGAATTGATCCAGTTGTCAAATACACCTTTCTCTAAAGAGTGAAATATACTTTCCCCTATAAGACTCCAAAAGCATCATTAACAGCACTTAAACTTGGTTTGTGAAACAGAAAGAAGTCTAAATATAAAAATAATTCAAGCAGATTCTCTTTACAAATTGTATAGTGAATTCAGTATTTGGCAAGACCGTTTTTACTACATAATGAGCTCCTGAGTGTTTGTCTATTAGATAAAAATTT
Source organism: Melanocharis versteri (assembly GCA_013397845.1). Taxonomy (NCBI): domain Eukaryota; kingdom Metazoa; phylum Chordata; class Aves; order Passeriformes; family Melanocharitidae; genus Melanocharis; species Melanocharis versteri. The sequence continues at coordinate 134,764 of VZTG01008814.1, read as the reverse complement.
TCTATTTCCTTTAAGCCATAAAGCAAAGAAAACCATATACTCAAGTTATTCTGAAGTCGTGACTTCATTTATGAAAAGAGGTTTGACCAGAAACTCAGTGCAAGTGGCAAAGTTGACCATTACTGTACAGTATCTGCAAGAAAATAAAATAACTCCACATTGCTCAAGTGGCACGAAATGGCTGTGCCAAAAAAATTGTCTATAATAAAATCTCAAATAAGTTTCCAACATTAAAGTTTTATAAATAAGTACAAATTGAATGCTATTGCTGAACTGCGAACTGAGGAAAAAATTATCGTGTAACAAGTTACCAAACTAGTTCTAGCATCAAAGACAAAAAGGAATGTTGGAACTTGTTTATACAATAGAAATGAAAGCTTCCAGTTTGTAGGATGAGAAAAATTGAGGCATGCAGGGACTCTTGCATATGGATATATATATTTTATATATATTATATATAATATGTACAGTTTAGCTATAAAACTTTGATGTGTAAAGAAGCTGTCTTCAATGAAAAATTGAACATTCAGAGGAAATTCCTGAGTTAGGGTTTTGTGACGTGGGCCACTGAGAAAAAAGCTGCGGTTGGGTCCTCAGAGGTGTTATGTCCATCCCTGTTAAGATTGAAATCAACATACAAAAACAGACAGTGTTGCCACTGCTTCGTTCCCTGCCTGAGCAAGGGATAGCACCATTGTGAAGAGAACTCCTGCTTGTAGAGAGGAGGGAATACTTAAAAACAGTATTGCTGCTAAGACCACTGTAGTGTGCACCAAATACGTTCTTCTAGACAACAAATGAACACTGCCACTGGCTGACTGAAGAACACCTGACCAGGTGTAACGTTAAGGTTACGAGTCACTAGGTGTAATCTTTCCTAGGTTGTTCATCTGTTGTACATTTATCAGTCATTTCCTGACAGAAGTCTACCGTGACCGTTTGGCTGCTCTGCTCTGGTGGAAGCTCTCTCTCGGGGTAAGTACCTGCGTCGGCTCCATCCAACCCCGCGCCAGCCGAACAATTTTCCGAGATGTTGTTGGGCAGCCAGGGTGCCCCCAGCTGCACTGAGCCTTGCTCCGAGCAGCACTGCATGCTCTCCCCGACGCACTGGGAGGTCACCAGGCTCTGCTCCACACCAGCTGGGGCGGGGCTGATGGTGGTGACTGGCTGTAGATCCATGGGTCTGAGAACGGGGCAGTATCGGTGGAGAGCTTGGATCTGTTCCGGGCTCTGCATGTCTCTACACACTTCTTGGGAAAGACACGAGAAGTTGTCTAACAATTCTCCCATGCTTGCTTTCAGCTGGTTCCTTTCTGAGAGCAATTTCTCTTTCTCACACACCTGGAAAATAAAGAAGGCATCTTAGGCTGAGGAAAGGACATCCACTGCCTGCTCACTTTGGGCACGTATGCAGCACTACCCAAGAACACCAACATGTCACAGTTGTTTTCATATGGCCTGAGGAAAAGTCACAAAGACATCAAGTATTTGACCACCATGAGGTCTGTGCAGACTGTAGTTTGGGAAACACCTGGAGAAAAACATCTGAACTGGAAGAGGATAGAATCACGAGTTATTCCCACAGAACTGTTCCCTTTATAAACTAAGGCTGCCCGAGAGATGATACAAAAGAACTCCGAACAAAACATTTTGATGGAGAACAGCCATTTCCCATCTAATCAGCAAGAAAACGGGTTAATTCCTGAAGTGAGGATAATCTGCCGATGCTTGGTTCTCCCTTGAAGTGTTGGGTTGGCTGCTTAGAGTGGGTGCACACCCTGGAAGTCTGCTAACACTGAGAGAGGTGGGTTTATTCAGAAGGGAGGATCTAAGTGTGCTCCATGGCCTGTACCATGGCTCGTTTTCTTATGTCCTGGTGCTAAATGGTTTGGGCTTGATCTAATACAGGTATTTTTATGAACCTAGCCTAGGGTTTCACCTCTAAAAACCGGTGTTGATGCAGTGTAGACTGACTGGGATGGTCCTGCTGCATCTCCTTCTGTCTCAGGCAGGTGGGCATACAGCTCGAGAGAGTAAATGAGATTTTGTAGAGTACCAGAACTATTTCCAGAGCTGAGCTGGCCCCAAAAGCAGCGCAGCCACGTATCTCACCTAGTAACACTGCTAAGCCCAAGATGTCTTGGCATCTGAGGTGTGAAAGCTCCACAACTCAGATAATCCAACTATGGGTGGTTGTTGATGGCTGATAGTATTGCCCTGGGTCCAGAGCCCACGCTGGAAGCATGCAGCTGTGTGAATGTGAAAGAGAGCAGTACACATGAAAAGAACTAACTGCTAAAATATTGATAAATCTATCAAGAAAGCATAAAAATAATAAAAAAATAAACAGATGCTCAAGTACATCTTGAGATGATGAATTATGGAGGAGAATATGCTGCGAGTTTGCAGGGAAAAAAGGGAATGTGAGTGGGTAGATGAATGAGTGAGAGAAAGCAGGCAAAAAAATTACCTATCAAACTCTGAGGATACAACCATTTCACTCACTGTCTGCTGTGAAACCATCTGTGTCAAGAAGATGAGTGACTTACAGTAAGTAACTACAGGGGGAAAAGGGGTCTTTCATAAAAAAGACCCAGCCAAGTGAAAAACCCTTAAACCACAGCACCATTATGTAATTCATGAGACTGGAAACCGCTGATCGCTAAGTGGACAGAAGATAGCAAAGGAATTTCCAGTGATCATGTGTTGTGTGTTTATTCTTCTCCCTGTCCCTGTCATCCCACTCAGGGGGCTGGGTGCCCGGAGAACAACTGGCCTCACTATTGAGTAAGACTGAGGCAAAGAAGGCATTAAATACCTCAGCCTTTTCCTCCTTCTTTGTCGCTATGTTTTTCCTGCATTCAATAAAGGATGGAGAGTCTCCTTGGCCTTCCTTTTGTTGCTGGTCTGTTTATAAAAAAAATTTTTATTGTCTTTTACAGCAGTAGCCAGATTAAGTTCTAGTTAGACTTTTACCCTTCTAATTTTCTCCCTGCATAACTGTATGACATCCTTGTAGTCTTCCTGAGTTGCTGCACCTTCTTCCAAAGATAATAAACTCATTTTTTTCCTTGAGTTCCAGCCAAAACACTCTGTTCAGCCAGGCTGGTCTTCCCCAGTGGCTTGTCTTTTGGCACATGGTGTCAGCCTGCTCCTGTGTCTGTATGATTTACCTCTTGAAGAATGTCCAGCCTTCCTGGACTCCTCTGCCCATCAGTACTGCCTCCTTAGGGATTCTCCCAACCAGTCTCCTAAACAGGCCGAAGTCTGCATTCTGGAAGTCCAAGGTAGCCACTCTGCTGACCCTCCTACTTAGTTCTCCCACACCGAAAAACTCCATTGTTTTGTGATCCCTGTGCCCAAGAAGGCCTCCAGCCATCACTTCACCCACCAGCCCCTCACTGTTCGCAAACAGGTCCAGTGGGGCACCTTCTCTGCTTGGCTCACTCACTGCATATTGCCCCATATTCAAGTCCCCTTTGCTAAACAGAAACATCAACTTTTTTTTGGGAAGAATCCTGCACCTCAAATGGTTTTTGATTCCTCAAATTGAGCAGGGATCAAGCCCACAAGGCCACTCATACGCCTTTCATTCATTCCCCTGAGATGAGTGTTGGTGCTGGGGAGAGGACTTAAAATTTTTATTTTGTCTATCTACAGTTTATTATATCAGACAGTGACAGCAATGTCACAGGATTGCATGAAATCAATTAACTCAAATTAATTTTCAAGTGAAGGCTACAGGTATCAGGTTGAATCACCCCTTGGCTGCTAGTCCAGCCCTCAGAGTGCTGCTCCTGGGGCTCTGGAGAGCGAGAGACAGGAACTCCTCCCGATCACCAGCTCAGTGCAGAGTGACAGGCATGTGCAGCCAAGGCTTGACCTGCTTCTTCTGACAACCTGATGAGGATCCATCCACTCCTGCACTGTGCAGAACCTCTGACTCACCCTGTACATTATACTCAGTGCAGGAAGCAGCTGCTCACTATTTTGTTTATCTTTGTTGTGCTGTTTGTTTTGCATCAGTGGAGCACTACTCTGAACAATGCTTTGATTTTTCTTTTTTATTCCCCCCAGGGCTTCAGCAGCACAGCATCTGAAGGCTTCACAAGCCTTGATGATTTAAGCCTCCCAACCAGCTTGTAAGGTCAGTGTCACCTCCCTGTTACAGACAGGAAGCAGACAGGCATAGGCAGCAAGTGAGTAACCCAAAGTCATGTGGCTTTCTGCCTTTTGTGAGGTGATGGTAACTCAGCTTCTTCCAGCAGATCCCTGCCTCTTTCACACTACGTTTGCTACAGCTTGTGCAGAGAACAAAGCACAAGGAAGCACAACGAACCTCACCTGAGGTGTCCATACCATGACCGAAAGAGAGAGGAATTTTCCGAGCAGCCACTTGGCCTCGCTCCAGTCACCTCACTCCCTTAGATTAAAATGTGGCAGCACTGTCTACCGTACATTCTGCTTATGAATGTACAAGCTGACTGAACCCACTGAAGTCTGGACTGGAATTGCTGTTGGTGCCCTGCAGGCTGCAGTGGGGTGAGCTGGGCTGCGGCGAAGACACGGAACTCACCAACTTGCGGATTTCACATTCGAGGTTCTGAATACAGTCCAGTTTCCTCTTGCGGCAGCGCTGAGCTGCAATCCGGTTCTTGCTGCGCCGGCGGACATCGTGGATGAACTCGAGCTGCTCTGAGGTTAGCTTGTGCATCTTTATCATCATCTGGAAATCATTCCTTGGAAGATCTGTGATTTGATCAACAGGAAAAGGAAGTTTCACCTAAAACAAACAAACACAAGACAAGAGCAAAGAGTCATATTTTGCTTGCTCAGTGCAAGCTGAACAACAGTGAGCAGAATGACGATTATCTTTGCTGCCACCCCCTCAATGAACAACAAACCAAGTTTTACATTGAGCAAGTTCTTAACACTCCCTTGTGGCACGTTGTGGAGGTCCAGATGATAAGGATAAGATGATAATTGTACTTAAATCAGCAACACACATGAATCCCAGATAAAAATTTCATCTTTCTACAAAGCCTTAATAAATGATATCATTGCATTAAAAGAAGGTTCTGTCCACTAGGAGACATGGCCTTTTGGAAGAAGTGAAATACCTTGCTGCTATTAAATTCAAACTAGTTTCAAGGAAGGGGCTATTACCACAGCAGGAAACGTGTCTCTGCTTGGACCACAGGACTGAAAGTTTGATTAAGTGTGAGGTTAAAAATACAACCTGACACCTCAAGTGGATGAAAAATACTGTATTGCAATTAGGAAAGGTCACCTAATCAGCATTTCAACTGAGCAGTACACTGAGTAAGAAGAAAGGGTCAGAGGAGTATGATGCAGCATATCCTATCCTGCTAAAATATATGCATTTAAAAATAAACCTATATATCTGTTGACACTCTAATATTCTTGCAGATTAAAGAGCACTGAAATTGTATTTCTTGAAAAAGTCAGGGTCCAACTTCAGGAATCCTAGCAAATATGCATTAAAGCAAAGCAAAACACAAAACTCCCAGCAGTCTGATGCAATGAGCACACACTGTGTCAAAAGCTGGAGATTGGTGGATGTGCTCAAAGCCTTTTAGCTTTTTTGCCCAAAATCTATCAGCTTGCTCAAATTAAAGTAAGCACCTCTCCTTAGCAACCTTGACTCACTTAGAGCCTCGGACTGATAACTATCAAAAAACTGATGTTCCTCGGCCGACTGTTGTATTTGGCGGTCAAATAAGAATCAGCTGACAAAGCTGAAGGAGATGCAGAGTAATTCGACTGACTCCTTCTTTTTTTGAGTCATACCCACACTGCCCAAAAGATGGCAGTAAATATTTACGTTTCTGTCCCTATCTGGTACAATCGAACCTCTGGAACAAGGAGACTATTCTGCACACAGGCTATCAAAGAAGGTAAGTTGCTCCAGCCAAACGAAAGATAAAGGTTGAAAACATTCCTTTGATATTTTAAACAGGTACTGTCTTCAAATGGTGCACTTTAAAATTATTTAGAGATAAAGAAAGTAACAACATGGACTACAAGTAAGTTATCTTCATCAGAGAGCTGAGTGGTTCAAGCAGAACAGTTTGCTGAGGACACACCTACACCAACACACAGCAGTGGCCTTGGGCATCGACAGTCAGGGACCCTCACCAGACACCTGAACCTGCCAGAAACCAGCTCCTCACCTTGTTTATGAGTGTTCTTGGGCGTTTTCTTGTACCCTTCTAACATTGCTCTGTGCATTGCCAAGCCTGGGGTACGTGGAGTTCTGTGCAACACCTACCACGTTCCTTCAGATGGCTTCATGCCCCGAATGCTCATTCATGCCCCTCTGCCCCATGTGTCCAGGCATTGCTTCGTAGCACACTACCTGGCAGGTCAATTGAAAGCAGCAAGGGATGCCAAACACCGCCCAAACCCTCCCAGATTCTTGCTTGTACACACAAAAGCTGACCTTAGGCACAGTGATGTGGACTACCTTGTTTACAGACTGCCAGTTAATGACATGAAACCTGTTTGATTTCCCCTCCCGAGCCTTTGGATGGTCAACATAAACTCAGTGTCACCTGCTTTTTTCTCAAGCTTCAACCAGGGTCTGAAAATGAAAACAGCCAGCGCTTTCCTCTGAAAGGCACCACAGTTTCACTGCAAAACCGGCCCTTTCATGTTCACAGTTTTTCCTTATTTTCTGAAGACCAAAACGTAAAGCGACGTTAACTTTATTTCTCCCTACCTCTCCCCTTCAAAACATATTTACTTGCAAGGAGGAGATGTGCTTGCAGCTGGAATGGGAATGAAAGAGAAGCAATTTAAATATGTCAGGTAGAAGTTGCTGAAGGGAAATGGAAAAATAAATAAAAATAGATTCATTAAAAAAAAAAGGATTGAAAATAAAACCATCTACACAGCAGACCACAGACTGCTATCAGTAATCCCAGCATAATCCCACTCCTGTCACAGGCAGCATTGCACAGGATTAAAAATGTGAAAGGGAAAGTGGAAGTGAGTCAGACTCATTTCCTTCACCATTCACAGCATTTTTATTGCCTGTCTCCCTCTTCGAAATCAGCTGTCAACTGAAAAAAAAAATACCAACCCACCAAGCCTTTGGCACGGACACAGTGAATAACTGCACCGGGGTGTTGCTGCAGTGAGAGGCTAAAGTGTTTTACATCTGCACAGGGCAAGACTCTCAGCTGCTATTTATCATAACAGAGTGGTGAGTCATTTTGCAAGAGCCTGCAACTGTGCAGTGGGTGGGATTCATCTGACTCACCCAGAGCTGCCTGAAATGACGGGTTGGGACTACCTAGTGTCTGAGTCCCTTCAGATGGCAATGCCTCCTGCACGGCTTCTCCCTCCTCCTGGCTGCAGAAGGAGTGGACCTAAGGCTCAGAAAAGATTCTGCATCTTACAGTATCTGTGGGAGGCGAGAGAAGCCTTACCTGCGGTGTCTGAAAAAGACAGTCTATCTTTTCTAAGGTATTGAAGAAAACCCCAGTGGGTGTGCTTTCTCGTAAAGTTTCCTTCCTAATAACTATTATTTCTTGGTTCAAACTATTTCAAATTAAAAATGTAAGTGGGATCCCTGCTCCTTCCAGGAGTTACTCCAGCCAGAGCTAACCTCATAGAGCTCCAAAATCTTCCCTTATCAGCATGATTACTCTTTCCCTGCATTTTTACACCAGCAGCACAAGTTCATTTTCCACCACACAACAAATAAACTGGCACCTTCTACCACCACTGCAGGCTCTATTGCCCCGACTCTGGCTGAGGACAGCCAATCCACCCTGGTGAAAAAGGACACCTGATCAGGATTTTGTGGCACTTTTCCCCCTGTATCGGCATTAGGATGTCAGTGTAAATGTCAATGCTTTGAGTGGCTTAGTCAGAGCAGTGATGTAGACAGACAGGGACAGTGACTGACTCAGCACATGCAAGGCCCATATATAACCAATTAATTCCTTCAAGCTTCACTAGTTAGTGCCAGCTTGGATCATACGCCAGTTACTGCTGTTCTGCTCATCTACTGCACTAGTTACTGCGGCTGCTCTCCCCCCACCTCTTTTTTATCTGGAATAAAGGCAAGGACCAAGGACCTGTATTCACTCACATTAAAATATAAATGTCAATTGTTGGGAATTTCTTTATCCTATGCGTAATCTTAACTTTTTCATTCTTTCTTTATATCTAAATTAAGGCACCATCTCACTCGAGCTGCCAAGTGCTAGTAAAGGCAATGAACTTCCCAAGTCTGACTTTAACATCGCAGTAACTGAAAGGACAAATGTATTATCTGAAAGAAAAAGCAACCATTATGTAGTGGGCATGGGAAGGTGGAACTCATCGTACCAGTTTGACCTCTATAAATGATTCAAAATCTTGGTAAGTTGCTCCAGAGTTGTAAGAAAAAAACCTGCTGCCTTAGTGCCCTCAAATCAAAAGCCAGTTACTGAAAGCCTCTGACACTTAAAATTGCTGAGTCCTTTGAAGGCTCTCAGGACTCACCCAAGCAATCCAGCACAAGGGCTCAATCATATTAATGCTTTTTTTAATGCAGAAATGGGTATTTAGCTTCACACAAAAGGGCCCAGGACATTAATGTTGTTTTTTTCCAAGTATCTTCCTTAGCATGCAAGTCTGTCTTCCACAAACACTCAGGAAGAAATTCCTTCCAGGACAGGAGCCGAGGTACGTCCACCTGTGTTAGGGGCTCAGTTGTCTAGACGGTAACTCAGGCACCACTTGTGGTCCTACAGAGTAGGGACCCATTCCTGTCCTGATTTCACCTGGACAGAGGCTATCCAAGAAGCACAAAGTCAATGGGCCACACTTTGTGTAAGACAGAGGATAGCCACAATGCACTCTCACTCATTTACTCACCCTGCTGCCTATTGGCACGGGTAAAGCCTTCAAAGCACCTTCTTCCAGGTGTCAACTACACCAAGACGGCAGAGGACTGCAAAAGGCAAATGGTGAGCCCAGGCAGTGAAGATCTACCATTGTGTCAACAATCCAGGGTCTAAATTGTCCCATCTCAGATCAGCAGGTCCCACTGCAGACAGGGCGTTCCATCTGACACAGGACAACCGATGGCCCCATAGTGGCATGGGGTCAACTCCAGCCTCACCTTGTGAGGGCCATGAGAGGTGTTTGGGTCAGCAAATGCTGTGTGAGAGGGCACTGCTGTGGACCTAGTGCAGGCAGCCTGGGTGACCTTTTGATTTGCCACCTGCCTCACAGAAGTGGGGGACCAGGCCAATCCCACGGCTGAGCGCTTTAACCCAGCAGTCAGGAGATGTGGATGGGGTTCTCATCCTTTAGCCCATGACTTGGACTTGCATTCAGACCACACACTGCTGGTGCTTAGAATGCTGGGCTGACCTCTTCCCATTCACTGCTTGCAGTGCCCCCAGCTTCCAGCCCTTCAAAGGGCACAAGAGTAAAGGGCAGATACTCCTGCCCTTTAACAGGCTTCTCTGAGACCAGGGATAGCACAGAAACACAGGCAGAAGCTACAGGTGCACTTAAGAATGGAAGATCAAGCAGTGAAACGAGAGGGGATAAAGCACAGTATTTCTCTGAAAGACCTGCTTTTGCAGCTCAAGAACTGGTGTCCTTCAAGAGCTCGTGCAAGGCCTTCAGATCAGGGTATAAAAGAGTTGGTTGTAGGGCTCCACAAAAGCATATAGTGTTCAAAAGGAGCCTCCTGAAATTTCAAACTCTCAGTGTTGTTGTAATCCAGCAATTCTTTGCTACCAGTATGGCAACCATTCCTACTGAAGAGTGGAAAGAAAACAAAACTCCCATGAAGTTTATCTTACAAGACCAATGATTGACAAGGCACCATTTAAACATTGAGGAACAATTCCCAGTGCTCTGCTGATGCCATCCTAGTCAGGAGAACATCTACCAGAAAACGATCTGGAGACTAATTTTTCTTATTTTCAAATTTGCAAACCTAGTAAAATCAGGAAAGCTGGGGTGACTATCATCAAATTCTGGCGAGGTAGCACATACCACAGCAGGTTAAAACCTTCACATGTATTCTTCTTAGTTGCCCTTCTTTCCACATCACATTTTTCACTGAGTAGGAATATTAAGCAGCGAAGTGGACTCAGATTAGGCAACTCAGCATAGTTCTAGTAGATTTCTGGTAGAGCAACTTTGGTTTACACCTCTTTTCTGAGCCTCTGACTTGCAATGCTTTGCTAAGCACCAGCAGATGAACAGAGAAAGGGTGGCTGCCTGTCACTAAACATGGAGGGGTTTCGACTCTTGCTGAAGGTTATTTACCTACAACATCCTCAAAGATCTAATTGCATTAGTTTTGCCTTTATGAAAATTTCCTTTGAAAAGTGAGTCCCTAACCCAGGCGGGAAATTCTTTTGAAATACAGATGCAAAGACACTGAATGCAATTCTCTAGATAGTAATAGTTCTTGCAAAACTCCACCTCTTACCTCCTCTTACCCTTGTTTACTTTTTTTCCACAGAAAACTCACTTATCAAATTAGACTGAGCTGAGAATTCTTTTTAACTGGCTTAGTAGTACAGTATTTTTTACAAATTTTCTAGCAGAAAAAAACTCTTAAGGTACTTGCTGAAGAAAAGGAATACCAAGAAAAGTAGGTAGTGCAGAAGTTTCTGTTCCTAAGTAGGTTAACAGATTGACAGACTACTTCCTTCTCAACAATTCATTATTTCAGGGCTTATTGTTTTGTTGTTGCTATTTTAAGCAGGATTGTCAGAACCTGCCTGTAAGCACTGAGCTTTAAGTCTTCTCTCTAGTATTATATCTCAGTAATTGATTTTTCACAACCTGTGGAGGCCTGAGAGAGCTGAGTGAAAAGAGCAATATGAACTATTAAATATTTCTGTGAAGTTCCAATAGCTCAAGTTACAGCCCTGTTCCTGCAACTCTGTACTGTGGGTACACCCAACACTGCACTTGCTGCTTCTATCAGGAAGCCTTAACAAAGGGAGATTGCAGAAGAGTCTTCGTGGCTCCAGGAAGGGAAGTAATAAGCAAGGACATCCTGGAGAAGATTTACCAGTGGCGTTCCAAGGACTGCCACCTCCTCTGACAGCTGTGACTGCCATCTGCACCCCAAATAAGACAGAGGCTTGTCACCAGGTGGAGTCACCTTCACCCACAGGGCAACATGCTGAGCCCTAGCACCCCATTTCTGGCACCAAACAACTTTGGCCGTGTGCTCCTGAACGGCATCTGTCTGTGGGAAAGCAGAATGCCTGAAAAAAGCAGAGAGAAGCCTTTCACCTACTTCTCACACAATCAATACACCAGCAAATGACGTTTTGCGACATTAATTCTGGCAGCGACAGCACTCTGGGAGCCAAATTAAGACCAACTAGGTCCAAATTCCAGGGGAATTGAGCAGCCCTGTGAGATAACTGAGGGTCAGAGTCCACTGGGCTTATTCCCATCAGGCCATCCCACCCCAATGAAAGCTGACCTGCAGCCTAAGAACCTGCATGGCCACTCTCCAGAAGGGCAAGCGTGTCACCCCCAGGTATCTTATCAGGTGCTTTTTGAATAGAAGCCCAGAAAACACTGTGTGTTCTGACATGGAGGGGGAAAAGGACCCGTCCGTGAAGTCATCAGGACAGGAAGGGCAAAGCAACAATTTCAGGAATGGAGAAAGATTCCCATGCAGCTTGCAGGGAGGTGAAGAACAGAAAGTTGTCCATTTCAGGCAGTAGTGAGTCTCTCCCGCTGTTTTAATCACAGCCAAACTGCTAAAAGTAGGTAGAGCAACTGATACAAGAACTTCCTGCTGCTGTTACATATTTTCTGCTGTCTGGTTTAAGATACCCTTTACCCTGAGGTTTCCACAGCAGCAGATCTCGCAGGATTGCAGGATACACACTCAGAATCACTGTATAAATACAGTATTGTTTAATGAGGCTGTGAAGTCTTTTCTTGTATCGGTAGCAACCTAAAAAAAATCGTTTTTGAGACAAAATCTCCACCAAAGCACTGGTGTGACCTGTTTATCCTTGGCTTGTTCAGGATAGTGCAGTGCAACCTCACGGAGCATTTATTTCCTCACCACATTTTTAATGCCTAGCAGTCCTAATCAAAATGCCCTGGGAAAAAAAAAAAAGAAAAAAGAAAAGCGCCTTATCAGCAGTCCCAGGGAGAAAACTTGCTCAGCACAGTTCAGAAAATCTTCCCCAGAGGAAGCCAGCAGCAAAACCAGGAGTGGAGCAAACCTTTCCTAGCACTGTCTCAGAGCCAGATGTCTGCCTGCCAGCAGCACACCCAGACAGCCTCCTATAGCTGCCTGTTTGCTCCTTGGGTGTCCCTCCCCTCATCCATGGTCTCCTGCACATATTCACATACCTTTTTTGTGGGAAACCACTACCAGTCCCCCGTAACCTTCTAATTTCACTCTTCCAGGCTCATTTTTGCTGCAGCGTCTTTCCACAGAATTAGGTAATTATGACAGCTAATTAATTATCAAACCTCAAAAGGCTAACCTCCGCCCTCTGCGCTGCCTCATGCTGAGCAAGCAGCGCACATGAGTGGAGACGGATGGTCCCTGCTGCCCTCGGCCCCTCGTAAAGCCAGGACTTCACTGAGTAACCCAGCTGTGACCAAACAGAGCTGCTGTAGGGCTTCCCAAATGAGATCTCCTGCACGGTATCCCAGGCAGCCTCCCAAAGAGACTCCTCTCCCTTCTGCATCATCCCCTGCTTACGACACGAGCATGAAGAAGAACTGTCCTCTCAGAATCGCTGGTCCAGTGTGACCAGGGATTAGGACACCAGAGGCTCCCCAGGCTCTTCAGCCCTTCCTTAAAGCTAAGCAGCCAACTAAAGGAAGCACCCACATCTGTCTGAAAAATAAAGCCTGGGATGTAGATGGAATGAAGACTGAGTGATAGAATAAAGTTGACTCTTTTCATCCCCACTCCATAACTAAGCCCACATGGTTCTGAACTGGGTGCTCTCAGCATATGAACCCCCCAAGATTTGCACTCATTGCTCCCCACACTGAAGCACAAGCGCTCAGTGGAGTTTTTCAGCATTACTAGAGGAACCCGGTATGTGATTTCACCCAGATGTCCTCTAGGTCATGCAGTTTCCTAATGAAACTCTATGAATAAACATCCAGTCTTTTCCACTCTCTGGGCTGCACAACACATCTCCTTGATTAAAGTCTGCCCTCAGACTAGTGACTTCACACGGACAGTTTATTTGGTCATGGTTAGCCAGTTATCACTGCAGCATCTTCAGCTGGCCCATCTCTAGTTTTAGAGAGGGCCCCTCTTTCTCCTCCCTCTCCTGGGAGAACTATATGGAAATTGACAGCTTATTCTTTAGCCCCAGATCATTCTCTTGTCATTCCCTCGACAGCCCTGGAAATTAAAGGGTAACCTCTCTGAAACCATCGTGCCATGGCTGCTAGAGCTCACCACCAAACAAAATGTCACAGGTGGGGAACGTGATCTCAAGTTGTCACATAATATAGGCAAAACCCAGCACCCGAACGTCCAACACACACACATGCACACACACACACACACACACACACGAAAATGACTCGAATGCCGTTCCCACAGCACAGGGTTGCAATTGTTTAAGTAATTTCACACCTCTACTGGCAACATGCAGCACTGGCTCTTCAGGCAGGCTGCCCGACTCTGGGTGCCAGGAAAGGCACAGCTTGAGGTTGCTCAAACACACCCGCAGCAATAACAAGCGGAGCTGGAACCACCTCAGCAAATTAAGAATAAGGAACAGTGCTTTGTGCCACAGAAGTGGGTGAGGGAGGAAGACAGGACACTACTTGCAGACTCCTAAGCACATCAATGCACTCCCATCATTCAGCAGTTTGCTGTTTTCCCATAACCAAATTTTTAGAAGTGCTGAACGAACACTTCAGAGGTCAAGCAGACCTATTAATGCAAAGTCAACCATGTGCACTCAGCTGATGAGGGAATAACCAGAAGTTACTCTTTGCCTCTATAAGCAAAGAAAGTGCTGGGGAAATGCAAAGTCATTTGAGAGAATCAAGGAGCGATTAACTGGGTCATAACAACTGTGATATATGTACTTATCTTAAATCCCTACCTCATGCCCTCTGTCTTGCACAGGACATGACTCACTGTCTGCTTCTGAGAATGACCCAGACTCATCGCTGGAGTTTGTTCCATAGGATGGCTCACATTTAATCTGGGCTCGGACCGGGTTATACAATCCATCCCCCACCACGCCGGGCTCCTGGTGCTCTGGCGCCAGGAATCGGGGGCCTTGGGAGCAAGGGGAAGAGGAGAGCTCGCAAAGACGCAGGCTGCAGGGAGAGCCGCCGCTGCCGTCCTCCGCGTACGAGTAGGAAGAGCATGAGCTGGAGGTCCTGGTTCTGGTTTCCAGAGGAGGAGAGCGAGGGCAAACTTTAATTGGCACCGGACAGCTGGTGTTCGGCCGCATCCTTCCCGGCAAGTGATCAGCTGTCAGTCCGCTGTGCGAATAGGTCTGAGAGGTGGGGAGAGACTGGCTACTGCCAGCCCACAGACCCTTTGGCACAGTCTCAGTGAGGTCTTTGTCCAAGCTGCTCACACCAGAATATGAATGCACCGAAGTGTTTACTTGGTCACAAGCATTTGAAGAGAATATAACACTCCTCCTGTCCAGTTCCCCTTCTTGCTTACAGAGAGTTTCAAAGCCGGGCCCCCTGAGTGGTGATCCCACTGTGAAGTTGGAAGCATCCTTCTGCATGGCATGGGACTGTCCATAGTTCCCTGTGAAAGGGACATAATCAGTTTTGTGGTCACCCTGAGTTGTCCCTTTTTCAAAAGGGCATGCTGGACTCCTGCCAAAGTGCTGTTGGGAAGTGCTGGGGAAGCCAACCAAATCTATGCTTTTTGTTCTGTTGAAGAAAGACCGCAAGCAAGAAGGAGAAGACCCACTTTTTGGCCTGTCGACACAAGTGGGGCTTGGCTGTTTCCTGTCCATTTCAACATCCCCTTCTTTATCCCTGATGTCAGGTTCATCTCCAGACAGGCAAAGTGTGATGCTTTCTTCATCGTTCTCTTCATTCTGAGGCTCACTCTTTATCTGCCCCATAGCAAGTCCTGATTTGAGGCCATTTCCAGAGCTCTCTTCGCTGAATGTGCTTGCAAAACCTGAGGTACTGATGTGTGATGTGTTGTAGACATTCTTGGTACAAGCAAGCTGGTATTTCTTGTATCTGGGGTACCGTGTTACTGCATCTTTATCCAAATTGTCCTTGCTATCTCTCAGCATGTCAGAGTCAGGCAGCATCCCTTCGCGTTTTTCTGCTCCAGCAACAGTGGTTTCAAAATTGAAGGGCTCTTGGTGCATCCTCTCCCTTGGGCAAGATATTTTTGACGTCTCCGATTCCATTGTCTCCTCCTCATCTCCATCAGAGTTCTCCTCATCGTGCATGCGCTGGCAGGTGGTATCTTTTTTGCACAGGAACAGGCCATCTTCGTTGTTCAGCAGTTGTGTCTGAAGGAAGCTGAAGCAGGAGTCCTCCAGGTTGTGCATGCGCAGGAATTCAGCGCAGTGGATGACCTCCTGGATGTTTTCTCTGCTGAGTAACAGCTTAGCAGTGTAGGCAAACTGTAACAATGGACCAAATCCCCTGACAGTGACCTGCAAAAAGAGAGGGAAATTGCCAGCGTTACCATCAGCTCTTGCTATCATCCCAAGTCCTTCATCGTGTGGTTAGATAAACTAACAGATCTGGCATGCAGAAATAAATACTGCTCAGCACCAGCTGTTCTTCTGTCACAGCTGCAATGATGCTACATCCAGGAACTAGCACTGCCTCCTTTATGTTGTTCCTGTACATCACTGTACCGGTTGAACTGAGCACTATTTTTCCCAAGTATCTTGAAGACCTATGAACTAAGTCTCTGCCCTAATAAAAGACTGACAAAACCAGCCTGGTGTGGACACTGCTAAGTCTTACATGGATCTCATTTTAACTGTCCTACAGTACCCTACCATGAAAGCACCAATTCAATTTTGATTCTTTTGCCCTGATGGAAGATCCAATGAACAGTGGTTTCAAGCTTAAGTTTGGGGAAGGAAACAGTATTACAGCAAAATTCAACAGAAAGCATCTTTCTGCCTCTTTCAAAAGCACACCATTTCCTTTTTTTCTTCTCTAATTTTTTTGCAAGCTGTTGCTGAATACATAATAGGTAAGTACTGACTGCATAGCTTTCCTCCATTCCTTGGAGATTATTCTCGTCATACTGTTCCTGATTTTAGTGAGCCTGAGGTACAGCTAGCAGAAAAAAAATTAATATTTAAAGTTTAAATGATAGAAATCATCCTGAGTCCCACCTCAATGCTTATTTTTCCAACATTTTCTTTGTAGAAAGAGTAAAAAATGTTTCCAGGAGAGTGATCGCCAATCAGCTGTTCCAGGTCTGAGTTATGCACCTCTACTCATCCTGTTTTCTTACCATACCATCTATGTTTTACATTAATATACCATATATTAAAAAATACACACTTTTCCCCCCCCTCCCCATTTTTCCAGTGGTATCTTTACATACAGCATCAAATAAGTTTCTAAGCCACATGCTAAACTATAGATATTGTCTGTTTTTGACAAAAATGCACCGCCACTAACTTCTGTTACATTTTTTCTCCCAATGGACATGAAACAAAGGGATTGGAAAAACTCTGTTCTTCATAAAGCAGCAAGAGACTGCTTCAGAACCAGAATTCACCACCAAGGATTAAGGTTTCTGCACAAGAAAACCCACTGGTTTGGCCACAAGGTTGAGATTTGGAAGACCACAACTCAATTTCCCATCGCACCAACCACCTACTACATGACCCTGGTAAGTCACTTCAGTCCCAATTCACTGAGAAACCTTCTTGCCTTTCTTGCATGTAGCACTCCACTTATCTGAGTTCCCTGTGCAAAGGCTTCTAGATGGGATTCAGCACAGCCAACACCTGCATGCCTGTGTGAGGTTGGGATGCACGGTCTGCAACCTCCTTCTGGATGCAGATGTCTCTGGTAAGCATCCCCAGCTCAGCTTCTCTTAGAATGAACAAGAACAGGAAGCACTGCTGTCTCATTTTTTTGCAAAATGGCCTGAAGACAGAAGAGGAATCTAGAAAGTAGGAGACCAGGTCCCTTCCTGAGGCTGTGGGGATTGAAACTCCCATTTCCCAGCTCCTCAGAAGGGCATATTGGAGATGGTATGGGATACCCTGAAGGTGAGTTGCTTTTACTATTCTTCCAATTGAATTAATGCCACCGAGCAAAGAAGCTGCTCAAGAGGCTGATGAGCCATCAGGCCACGAATTTGCGAAGGTCTAATTCTTGACTAGTGTGTATCAGAGTGAATAATTTAGTTCATCTCAATGAAAAGCCTATAAAGCCCTATACTGCCTCAGGACCAGTGGTAGAGTTCACAGATTTTTATAGAAAACCCTGACTTCCAGAAACAAGCCTTTGCTATTCATAGATCTGTACTTATGGCGGCAGATTATGAAGACACCACAAGTGGTGCAGATTTTGATGGGGAGAAAAGTATTTTAAAACACCTCTAAAATTGCTCCCAAAAGCTATTCCATCCATAATATTACTGCTCTATCTGCTATTTTAAGAAGCAGTGCATTTTCATGCACATACTTACACACTTGCACGTTCCTGTTTTACAATACGCCCCTGGTACAGAATTGCCAAGATTTACAGCTGGCTATTAGACCAATCTCTGCTTTATCAGTGTTACACTTTCTGCCTATTTGTTACATTATCAGCTCACTAAAGGCCTATCTGCATTTTATCTATGCAGCATGATTAACAAAATTGCTCGGGAACTTAATGAGCTACTCGCAGGCTGATGGTAAGATCTTCAGTGTGGGGGCTTACATATTGTTGCATATTGGAAGCTCCGCAGCCGCGTAGGTCTGCAGGGGCTCTGGAGCACAAACCCATCTCTCCTGGCAGTGGTGTCACTTGGCCACTAGGTGGAATGGCTGGAAAGCAAATTAAAATAATTCTCTGTGCTGGGCCAGGGTTTCACCTGCCTGCCTGCCGCCCCAGCGCAGGCACTCTGCACAGCCTCGGGCTGACTCACACAACCCCACAGCAAGGCTGTCTCCCACGCTGACACAAGCTTTGCTCCAGGTAAATCACCGCGATAACAAACAGCAGCAAGGCAGCTGTTGGAGCCGCTCTGCGCTGGATATATCGGAAGCAGAGCCTGAGACTGTGCTGGGGGCTTCCCGCGATGCCCAGCAGATGCCTCACGAGAAGGATGGTGAAAACTCTGAGCAAATGTGTGCCTTGACTTCCTTAGGAGATATTACCCAGTGAAACAACCTTCACTCTCACAATCTTCAGATCCAAAGGGGGAGAACTTCTTTTCAAGCACCCGGCACTTGTCATTGCCCTCAGGCAGAAATCTCTCTAGTGCCAATTCTTGAAACTGCACAAACAATAACTTTGGAAACAAACGGGTACAAAGCTTGCTGCCAAGTGTGAAAGCCAGCACAAGCTCTGCTGCCTGAAGCTGTCTAAATATTGATTCCGCTCCCGTGGCAGGTTCCCTGCCTCGGCCCCACCAGTTTTGGGACTGCTTGCATCTGATGCATTGTGGCAGGAAGGCTGGAATGGAGCCGCTGGAGCGTGACTATGAACACTGCACATCGGGAAAGAAAAGGCTTTGAAGCTGCATGTACTACCATCACACAGGCATTTCTCTAGGAAGAGATAAGGACAGTCTTTTAAAATTATTTGATCTGACTGATGCATCCCAGTGAAAAAAGTTAGTGAAAACAAGTTGATCTACGTTTGCAGAAGGAAAGAGATAATTTCTCTGATATAACAGTCTGCATTTACACGTGAGAGAGACCATTGTTGGATGGGTAAAACTCATGCCAGCAACAATCCCAGGGGTTTTTTTCTCTATTGAAAATAAGACGTCCAAGAGTTGTTTGCTTTTAAGCCTTATTTTCTGTGTAAATTAATGTTTAAGCAGGCAGGTCAGTTTGTGGGAACCTCCACTGGGCACCCTGTCCAAGCTCGTATGTCAAGTCTCTACTTCCCTGCCTTTCAATCCTTTGCCTTATTCCAATTTCTACCCATTTCTACTGCTTAAATGGAATTGACTGGCTACTAGAAAACCAGGCAGAGAAAAAGTAAAGCATACATGTAAAACAACAATGCCCACACAGAGAGAAAAGCAAAGCAAAGACCCCAGATTCTTGGAGGCTTGATTTCTTTCCCTTACATTTCAAGGCAGGGTAGGGACAGGACTTCTCCTGTGCACTTGGAGCATGCCAAACAGCCCACCAAGACTAGGGATAAAGCACTTTATCTGTCTTGCTTCTGTCCCCCGCTGGTCAGGTATGCATTAAAACCCATCTAGTGCACAGAGGACGTGCTACTGCAGCCCTGCCTGAGGCACCTGGCACACCTCCTTGCTCTACAGCAATCCGAGAGACCAAGTCCACGTGCAGCTCCTGCCTCTGCTACGCTGCCACAGGTACACCGTGCTCAGTGTGCAGTAGGGAGGTCTGTGTCAATTCAGCGTTGTGGCGATAACAAGCCTGACCACTGTTAAGGTGAGAGAGAAACAACTTCTCCTGCCCTTTATCTGCCTCTTGTCTTTCAGACTGAGCTAGCGGAGCTGGGGGACGTGTTTTGTATGGCCATGCCCTTGTGAGTTTGTGATACTGAGGAACAGGCTGGAAACAATGCCCTGATATGATCGCCATCAAGAGATGTTAATCAGCATTAGCCATATTGAATTTACCAGCAAAACACAGACAGCAGCCCTGCAGAAAATAAGCACGCAAAGTCTATTTTAGTTCAGTTCGACATTGCTTTTCTCTTTACAGAGTCCTGTGGAGTGCGATGCTCTGGTTAGTCCTAATTGATTTAAGTGACCAGACTTCCACTACTTCCTTTGGGAGATCATTGCCAGACTCTACTTAAAACCTCTTTGTGAGGAAATATTTCCCCTATTTTCCTCCATCATCTCTCATTATATTTCCTTGATGCATTCTGGGTAACGCTTTTTCCTTTTGGAGAAATAGTTGTATTGTTTTTAGACTCTCTACCTTCCCTTTTTGGTTGGTCATTAACAAAAAACTGGCTAATTCAAGGAAAAGAATATTCATCACTGCTGGATGCAAGAATAAGAAGCTGAGAAGACAGTCAGCAATAAACGCTAGTAAACGAGGCAGCATTACAGATGCAAACAGAGCATTTTTAGCAAAGCATTCTTCTAGTTCTGGGCCCATACTATTCTAAAATTAGGAGGAGGGTTAGCTCGCTTCCACATTGGGAACACCATCTTTTTGTAAGGGACTTCTAGGTCAGAAATTCTATTTTAAATGTAGCTGTACACACACAGGCACTATGGGACATGCAGCACCGTGGGTGAACTCGCTCTGGCTGCCTGTTGTACCCGTGTCCTCCGTGAGAGATGATCAGGCATGCTGTGGAGGCCTCCGTGCTGTTCTGGACACATGGGACGTGGCCTCGGAGCACACGCAGAGGGCTGACATTTCTGCGGATGGGCCGGACTCACTGTGCGCCGCAGAGTTCATCAGTGCACGCTCATTAGCGAGCTGCCCAGACTTCCAGATGTCTCAAAATCCCAGACAAATAGACAAAATCCTCCAGTTGTGCACAGACAGTGTTTCTTCTGGGGGGTGGGAGGGAAGGTTATTTCCAAAGGAAACACGGATGTCTGGTAACCCTGCTCGGAATGGCATCTGTATGAAAAGCTGCATCTGGAGCAGGGAAGGTCAACCCCTGCAAAATGCCAGCAAAGTCTGACTTCAATTTAAAGAGGGGAAAAGTGATTAAGGGCAAGAAAAGATCACTGTAAACATGCAGGAATGTAAAACTTGGCAAGGCAGTATCTAAAATGGAGCAAGGGAATGTTTACAGTAATCTGATGCAAACTAACATCAAGAACAGAGAAGAACTGTCTAGCTTGCTATGGGGCGCTATTGGCATTTGCAGCAAGAAGAAATTAAAATGTAGGGATTTTTTTCCTGACTCTTAACGTAACAGTCAATTCAGAGCGATCTTGGAAGACTTTCCAGGGAAGATGATGGATACTTTATGTCTGAGTACTGCAAAGGAAAACTAACAAAGCGCAACCTTGTTCTGGAGAGCTGGGCTTTAATTTCGTAGACTTTTCCAGGGCTAATTTCTGTGTTAATGAGGGCACAGTGCCACTGATCTGCTGGAAAGAGCAATAAAGTTCAACAGCAAATGCACATGCAATTGTTCCTTTCCAAATACAGCATACCTGGGGCACATGTAAAGAACAAGCTCATGGGTGGTGGCGTGAGAGGGCAGAGCCTCTCCTCCCCTCCAGGGATACAATGAAATCTACAGAACATTAGTTGCTAAATCCTACTGAATTGGGGGTAATTTAGGTGGTGAGACCTTCAGACCCACTGAGAATGCACAAGTCCTGACAGAGCAGCGCAGGCGCACGTTATTATCATTACATGTTTGAGTAACATGTTAAAACTCAATAGGAGCACTGATAGGTTTGTTGTGAAGCGTGCAAGCTGCTTGTAGGTTAATGGTTTATATTTTTAGTATTTTGATTTTCAGGTGAAATTCATCATCAGGCACCTAAGAACAGTTAGAAACCCCTCACCTCTAATTTCCAATCATCGACTCAATTAAGCCACTTTGTGGGGAAGGAAGAAAGGAAAATTGAATCAAACCTCACATGCTGAATATCAAATCTCAAACTAAGCATTATTTAAAACAACTGGGTAGAAACATAGCAGAAATGTAACTGTTTCTTGCAGAACTCCAAATGAAACAGTTATTCACATACTGTTTCATAGCAGACCTACTGTGGTACCCATTTTACTGGCCTTTCAGCATTGCTACGGTGGTCTAAAGGCACGTGTAGACCTTTTTAATCCATCTCAGCCCTGGTGTTGTCTAATATGCCCAAGCATGTAGACAGCAAGCTACCAACTTCTCACTCAGCCAGCATGTTCCTAGCACTACAAGTTATATAATCAAACACATGCTAGAAAAATAGGAGATAAGATTAGTGACAGTTAACTGCTGCTATTTTTTTTTTCCACAGCCTGAAGAAGGTCTCTGGGATTAAATATTAACTCTAATCTTATTTGCTAAAATTAGCACAAAGTGTATTCTTTTTCTTCTACAGCCAATTGCAAGTATAGCACAGAAGTTATTTTCAGAGTGTAATCTGATAACCAAAATCAGTCACCAAAGCTGTTATTCCATTAAGAATTAAGAGACTTCCTGGTTATTTACTTGGTTATTTTTACCTGGGATGGTGAAGCCTGGCTTTTCCCTAGCTTGAGCTTATTTGGTTTTGGAAAACTCTCTGAAAGATTTAAGTATATTACTAGGCTCAAACAGGTCAGTCACATGTGCAAAACCAACAGTGTTAAGACATCACCGTTTGCTCCTATATATGCACACAGGGAGGAATTGTTTTGAAACCATGATCCTTTTACATAAGGTGGGAACATGCAGGAGGCAGGAAAAAATCAGAAGAGATGATAAACAGCAGAGTACTTTGGTAAGCCAATGCCACACCAGTATTTTACTGCATTTCCCCTCTTTAATTTTACAGCATTTAAATGGTCTCTCACCAGCAGCTTGCAGGTGTATATCCCTTATTTGCTCATAAGGCTGTGGAAGTCCTAAAATGAGTGATCACTCTTTAAAAATTCCACTTGGGTGAGAAGCATCGGATGCTGGTATTTGCATTACGTAAGCTTTTGAACAACAAAGGAATGTACAATTTGCTGATGAAGAAGACCAACAAAGAGAGAACTTTGTTTTCACTCTTAAAACATTTTTAAAATTAAGTAGATACGCTGTCAGCCCCAGTTTAACATTCTGCCTCTTCTGGTAGTGCATACAAATTTTGGGCAGAAGAGTAACCTGAAGTCCAAGTGACAGTGTGGCCCCTCTCACACTGCACCACATTGCAGGGGTGGGAGGTCACCACACCGTCCCCATGCACTCCTTGGGCATGAACGCACACCAGGGGAGCAGAGAAACTGGACACACAGCTCCTTTCTTTAGGACGCACATCACCTAATCATTACCTTCCAAAGTCCCCCTGGAAAAACTGCCATCTGCAAAGCCACACCCCGAGTGGTCTAAGGGGCATCCTGGTATCTTTCCCGTGCATCCTCCACAACAGCCTCTTGAGGCTGTCAGACTGAGAGCTTCAAGAAAACGCTGCCCTCAGCGGTACTTTTACAAAAGATGCCACATTGGAAGTGCTTGTCCAACTTCCAACTTTGTGCTTTCAAAAGAAAAAGCCCCACAAGTGCCCCCCTCAGCCTTCCCCGCTGAAATCCCAGCTGTTGGCCAGACAACGAATTTACACTACAAGCCCTGACTGCCTGTGAGAGTAGAGGGAAACCAAGTGACTTCTCATTTTCCTCTCTCTGGCATAAGGAACACATCCAGGGGCAGCACGAGCACTTCAGAGCCTCCTCCCTTGGCACCCGAAAGGGAAGGAGAGACCAACATCCCTCAGCACCCGCGGAGCATTCCAATGTGGCAGGTGTGACCGCCGGAGGTGAGACACAGAGGAAGGAGAAGTCACTCACGCTAGACTCGCCTCGAGGATGGGAAGCAATAACTGCAAGGCGTGACCACCGCTCCGTGAGAAGTGCGTCAGTGCTGACGGCGGGGCAAGTGGCTCGGAATTGATCGCCAAGCGCAAAGATGGCGTAAACAGCCACTGGATCGATGACCATGCTGTCGGTTATGTCAGCGTTCGACCGCACACGGCTCACGCGTGGAGTGCAAGAGATGAGGCACCCACACACTTGGGTTTGTCTGAATCAAACTCACTGCGGCAATGGCCTCACCTTTGAAGCACTCTCAAAAACCCCAGGCCTTAAGTCTGGGGCCAATAATGTCAGAGGAACCAAAGTGGAGGAGAGAATCAGAACATGTCTAAGAAATTTAAAAAAATAAGCTAGAGTGTAGTAGAAGTAAAAATAATCTCCGATCCAACTGCAATGCTTATTTTAATCCACAACTTCTAGTTTTATTTCCTCTCAGAGTTACTGAAGCCAAATTGAAATTCTTTAAACCTTTCAAAAGTGAGACTGGTTTCAAATCAAAGCAAAGAATTTACTTCTGGAAATTGTGACAGTATCCCTGCACATTTTCAGCATCTCTGAAAATTCTGAGGAAAAAGCAATTTATCGAATTTGCCACACCACTCGGAAAACACACTGTTTATTGAGAAGAAAGGTAGAAATCATAGGCACAAGCCTCAGCACTTTGCTGCAGAGACATCTCAGCGCAGGAAACACCAGACATCTTACCAAACATCGATGAATTCACTTGGGAAACGGAAAGGCTATAGGACGGGCAGATGCAGTGCTCTTCCACAGCAGGGATGCACTGCCTGCATCACATCTACCCAAAACATTGGTCACTGCCCGATGTACCCATTGGGCAGCCCTAGGTTTTCTCATTCATAGCAGTCTTCCGAGCAGGAGGGGACATTCGCCTGTGTGGCTGCTCCTCTGGGCCACAGAGAAGCTCTGTCATGAGAAGCTGGGCAGCTCAGGGAGGCAGGTCTGTGCTGCACCTCCCTCTGCCACCTCGCAGCAGCACAACACCTTTGGCAAAACAGCTCTTGGACTGGAGGGGGAAACTTCTTAAACCCCTGCAAGCAAGCATGCCACATGATACACCTGCTAGAGCCCTTATTTTAAAATCTCACTCAGTAACCTGTTTTGAAGTCAAATACCATTTTATTATTTTTTCCTAACTAATTCTGTGGCTTAGGGTACGTTGCTGATGTCAGACATTGTCCAGGACATACCAAGAACACAGAAAATTCCAAATGATGGCCAAGAGAGTACCTGCAGGCAAGATAAGTTGAAAAGGCTTTGGGATGAGAACTTTGGGGCTGCTAAGGTGAGACTCTGGGTGAAGGTGTTAAAAAGAAAATTAGAGATGAGGATCTTTCAAACAACCTTTTCTCTAAAGGGACAACATTATGGCCACAACATTACTCAATCAACAAAGTGCACATAAAAAACAGCGGCACTAATTAGCAGTTTAAACACTCAGCCATGAATTGGAAGATAAAGCAAAGGGAAACATGGCTGCGACATTTGGCTGTTTCAAATACTTTTGCTTTTTCCAGTGCAAAATGCATCTTAAGAAACCTGGAACACAGTAACGAAGGATGACACAAGAAGGTGGCTCAGCAGAAATGCTGCCTTCTCTCCCTGGGTGCCTGTGCAAGCCATGCTGAAACCAGTGGGGAAGAAACAAGCAGAAATGAACAGATTTTAACCGAAAAGCATCATCAGAATTAAAGTGCAACTGTAATTTAAAATTAAAATTAGTCCCACATTTTTGCAAAAGGAAAATGAAACTGACCCCAAGATTAAAAAAGAAAGAAAAAAAAGAGAAAGTGTTAGCAGTAAGGAGGGGTGAGGAAGGAGTGGGAAAGCTTTCGCAGAATATAAATTGTGAGAGAGAGAGAGTCTGTGAAAGATCTGTTTAGGTGCCTAACATGAGCCGAAGTGGGTAGAAAAAGGGAAAACAAAAGCAGTTTAAGAACTTTTAGAATAAAGAAAGAATCTCTTGAGGCCTCCAAACTACATTAGGAAGTATGAAAATAGGCTGAAGATGTGTGTTGAAATTTGCTATTTCAGAGGGTGCTTAGAGGAGTAATTCAGAGTTTCCGAAGCTGTAATTAATATATAAGTAAACACAACAACACTGAAAAATTACCAAGACTTGTACATTCACCAATACTCCTCTTTCCCAGGCATGGCAGAATGTATTTATGCACATGAACTATGTAATAGTGTATTAAATACACAGTGCATTAAATACACTACAATTACTTTATAAAAACAAGGAGTACTTCACAGCAAGCCACCTCACTACAAGCCTTACTATTATACTCCATGCAGTGTAGGAGAGGAAGAAGCAGGCTCTGTCAGATATGATTTAAAAAACCACACAGTTGCACTCTGAGGAAGAGCACTAAATCAGAAGACAAAGGAGCTGGAGGAGAAGCAGGCTCAGGAGACGGGGCTGGGTAACATCTGAGGCAGCTCACGGATGCTCCGTCGTGGTTTCCACAAGGCTGACGACACCCGTGCTTCTGGCACTGCCTGTCGCCATGTGCTGGCATGGCACAGAAGATAAAATCACTGGCATCCTTACACTGGGGCAGCAGACAGTGCTGCCCAGCAAATGCTGTAACATTTCAAATCCAGAGACGCCCTTGCTGGGCTGTGGATGGAACTGAATGTCAAAGGCTTTACTACAGCACTTCATGAGGTAACCAAGCAATTACAACGATTACCTGGCAGGCTGAAACCCTGTAGAAGTGACCCAGCTTGAGACAAGCATCTTATTTTTAAACAAAACCTGCCAAATGCTCCATTTGTTCCAGTTTTCCTTCTCCTCCCCTGCCTCGCCATTTAATTTCCATTATTTGGATGTGCAGTTTTTCTGCCATCACCTTGTTTTTGTTCTTGCATGGCTACAACAGATCTGAGGATTACGGTGGCTTTTGTTCCACTGCTTGGTGTTCACATTTCATCAATGACGTCTGCTCAGCTCAGCAATGCAGGTTTGCAAGGAGAACCAGCCACTGCTGAGCTGGCAAAGTTGATGCTCTCCCATCCTCCACGAGGAGCAGTTAACTCTTCTCTCGGTGGCCCAAAAGGTTAACTAGGCTCTGTAAATCCCACCAGAAAAAAATGTAGGCATTTGCCTTCTTGCTGAGATTTCATGTCTGCTACGAGCAAAAGGTAAATGGCTCTTTTAGTCCCTAAAGGAGCACAGGCTTAGCAGGAGTGACCCATAGCAAAGAGGTCAAAGGCAGGGAAAGATGGGAAGGTTGGGCAACAGCATCCCAGTGCAGCCACGACCTTGTGCCCAGCTCTGGGCCGTCCCCAAGGAAATGACTTTCCCCTTTCTGCTTCATACATGATATTTTTAAGATCTACCCAAAAACCGAGGGGTAGAAAATGCCATGTACCCTAGAAGCCCCAGAAAGACCCTTCACATAGAAAAATTATGGCATTTCCAGCTTGACTTCCTCAGAGGGTGGAAGGTGGGACTTTACAGCTATTTGTGTGTGTGTGTGTGACTACATACGCTCACGTGCACCCACGCATGCTAGTGTGAGAAAGAGACTAGATAACGTGAATGTGTGTGAAAGGGATTGAATTAGCCCCATCTGCTCCAAAAAGATCGTTTTTCCCTCGGATTTCTATTACCATCGCATCATTGCCACACTGGAGTGATTCTAAAAGGCTACAGCTCTGGCAGCCAGCATCATTACAGCTGCTCAGATTATTAACAGCATAAATAAACTCTCAGAGACACTACTAAGAAAATATTAACTACAATTATCACTGTCTGATAAAATAATGAACAGCGAAGTGTTACTCTGCTGCCTCAGTCGCCAGTGCGTATTTATGGGTGCTGTAAGCAATGAAAACCAGTTTATGTGCATACTGAAGCACTCTGGAATTGGTTCTCACTATTATGTTTTATTTTACTTATATTTTTCTAAAGATCAAGCAGCACAGGCTGAAGCTCTGTATTCGCAGAAATCAGTGTACCCCGCCTCCTTTCCCGCTGTATATAATCCCATTAATTCCAAGTGAACAGAAAGCCATGCCTGTAGCCATGCACACATCTGCTGGAGGAGGGAGATGGGCAGCATGCAAGCTACCAGCAGCAACTCTAAAACCTCTTGACGGATTTTCCCTCTTGAGCCTCGCTGCTTTTTTCTCTAGATGAGGAGCAAGGGCCCACACGATGTCAATGTTGTGTTTGCTGCATGGATACTCCTTGCCTTCATCTTTTCCACTGGCCTGCACCACTCTGGCTTTGTGAGCTTATTTTTCCTCCCATCCCTCAGTGATACTCTTGAGTACTGTTCTTTCTTGAGTGCACTGGGGAGATCTGGCTTGGTTTCTAACTAATAGAAATTATTAATTCCCTGCAAGTGCTGGGGAAAAAGTTCTGAATCATATAGAGAGCAGAACATGGGAGCAGGAGCCTCTCACCCCATGTCCCCAGGCTGGGCTACAACCCCAGCACCCGAGCAACACCCTCCTTAGCAGTCATCTCAACCTCTTCACTGTCTGTTGTTTGCTGGAGCTCACTCCAAAGAGGAGAAAGAAGCTGCTCGGTCCTGAAACCACTCACCACAGGGCAGACACGGCGCTGAAGCTCCAGCCCGGGCAGATGGTTCTCATGGCCCCAGGGCAGGAGAGGCTGCCCTCCTCTGAGTGGGACCCCGTGGGTCAGTGCCCACCCTGCCCTCCAACACCTCCCACGTCTTCCCAGGAAAGAAGGATGATGGTGGCAAGGTGACACAGGAAGAACAGGCGTGTTACCGAGCTGAACACACACACTGGGACCTTTCTGCCTGAGCATGGGAGGCCGCCCCAGGGTGAGAGCATCTGTTGGACTCTTGGGGAAAAGGGCCACATCGCTGCCAGGTATGAAGGAAAATTAGAAAGATGCTGAAGAGGGCAGCTGCAACTAAATACAGATAGAAAGGATGGCAAAACCACAATGCCGAGTGAGGGAAAAGAGAAGGGGGCATTTTCTAAAACAGCTTCCCTCAATCTAAGCCAAAAAAAATAATGCACTTTACCTTTAGTGTTTTTATCCCACTGCCTTTTTTGATCATTTCTGCAGCATCGCACGCTCCCTGCCTGGTCTCTTTTTCTCCTCTGCAAGCCTTTTGTTCCACCAACCCCCACTCCAGTGCTTACTGCCAGCTTCCAGCAGCCATGGCGGGACCACCTTTCCATTTGTGCACCCCGGGGCGCTCCTTGCCTGCACTGGTACAACAGTGACAGATGAAGAAAAGTGGGGTGCAGAGGCAGGAGGAAACGTCATCCTTGAGTGTCCCCCTCTGCCAGCTGTGAGTGAAGGACAGCGAGGAGGAGGTGACCTTCTCCCTTCACAGAAATCACTGCGAGAATGAACGTCCGCTCCTGGGAGGGGAAGAGTCGAGCCACAGCCCGCCTCACTGTTTTCCCTCCAGCATCCTCCCTCTCTTCACTCTCAGCAACTGGCCTCTTCTGGCCACCGAAGCAGGTTAGCTGTGGCTTGCCCTGAATGAGTGACCTACATTAATTTTTTCTCCGCAATTAAAGTAGTCTTCTGTGAAACAATTTAGACGAACTTGGGAAAGAAAACAATGTATTGTTCCATACATGTTTTCAAAGACAAAATCGTTCTCTTCAAATGAACTTTGTCCCCCAAAATGCCTCTATGGAAAGTAAAACACAGAGAATGGTGAAGGATTCGTCGAAGAAGAACTGAAGTTCATTTTAAATCAGTGTACCATGTACAAATGCTGTCTTACAAATAGGATTATTTAATTTAAACCTTAGATCTGTCAGGTTCCATTACCTCAAATGGAGCCTGTCATTTCTTGACTTCATTATAAATCAGGATTATATTACAATTTATGTTAGGTAAAGTCTCTGCTTCCATAGGAGATGGTGAAAAAAAGAATTACACAGCAGTCAGTAAATAGAGCAAAGTCACCGCACTGTTCTTGAAAGGCAAAAAGTCATCTTGCTAAATGAGGGTCCGAGCTGTCCTGTACCAAGACTGCTCCTAATAAATAAAAGACCTCTGGGAAAAGTGCTGAGCATACGCTGGATCTATTTTCAGCTTGCATCAGCAGCTGCTGCCCCTGGGATCGCATCTTTGCTCATACCCTACACCATATGTAATCACTCCAGTGCTGCAACCAGTAAGATAATGAAAGAGCATGGCATAAATCTATACTTGAGTGGAATGCTAAATGAGAAAAATAATACAAAAAAGGGGGAAATAAACCACATTTTCAAGTCATTAGGAAGAAAGACTTTGACATATGAAGTGTTGCAACCATTAATAGCACTTATCATATAGAGTGGAGACAAAGAGACAAATTAATCAAACTGACAGAACTGGGACATTTTATGCTAATGCAGGCTCCTGGGTTTTCGTTTGTATTCCTCTGTGTCTGGAAAACTGATACCATTACAGGGCAGGAAATTGCATGAATAACATGCAACAGATCATAAAAATTCGCACACCAAGTGCAGAAACACTGCCAAAAGCACTGTAAAAACAAGGCTAGAGACCTCAACAGAGGAGCTCCCAACAGCTAATGAATGCAAATAAGTACAGGAATATTTCCCATCCATGCATAACAATGAGACATAGGCTGTGACTCCAGAGTCTCCAATAGTGTAGGTAAAATAAAGCCTGGAGAGCAAACATGCAGATAGCTGGGGGGAACTGCTGGCCAAGCCAGGGTCTGAATGTGTTTGCAGTATTGCAGCCAGCAGTTTAAAGCCACCAGGGAACTGGCACAGCCAAGTGTCGCCTTCGTCTGAAAGTACTGCTGTGTTAGATTTAATTTAATGTTTCAGGTACAACAGACAGGGAAGGAGGATGTAAGAGGAAACAGAACAGTCACAAAACAGCACATAATCACACAAACCAAATATCCCCCTGCCTCGGTGCAAATGCACTGCACACTGTAAAACTCTCACAGATAAAGACATTTAAAACATTAGCCTGGGAAATACAGAATGTGCTTGCTGTCCAAAGCCACAGCCATGTTGTAAGAGGCAGGAAATGGTAAGAACTACAGGAATGCTGGGCAGGGCATGGTGTAATGCAGGATCTTGCCAAGGTTTCTTCATTTGCTGTAGAGGCTTCTCAGGGACCTTTAAAAACCCCTGGCAAAACAGAGCGCTGCTGAAGTGCAGAGAACTCATCAGCCATATATACTCCAAAGGACAAATGCTTCCACTTGATGGGCAGCCATGGCATTTCTCATCGCTGTTTTCTAAAAAAGTGATGTTTCCCCCTTGTACGGTAGCTACCGCACAAACCTAAAGCAAGGACCAGCTCTGGGGAGTAAAAGGAGTAAAGCTGATACTTTTTGGAGCTGAGTCATTTCCAGCACTGCCCTCACCTTCCCCAGAATAGAATGATATGCAGCTGACAGGATTGAGCAAGAGCATTTACGTGCCAGTACTACGTGCATAAAGAGGGTGTGGAAATGCCAGCCTGCCCAGGGGTTGCTGCTTTCCCAAGTCTTTCCCACATTTGCTGCTGCAGAACCCCATATTCAGAGGTGGCAGGGCAGCAGCTGGTTCACCTCAGCAGGGACGGGCATGGGGAGCACACAATACAGAGCCCAGCTCTCCATCACTCTCCAGCATATCAGCGTGGTGGTTTTACAGAGTTTTAGCCATGTGAACAGGGTTTATCCCCAAAACTCCTTCTGTTCCTTTGGTCACTACTAGAGTCCCAACAGGGTACTCGGCATTGTACCAAAAAAACAGCATGCACACACCAAAGCAAGCTAGTCCAAAAGCTTCCTGAGGACAATGACAGAGTAACCTTTGTTCTAATGGGTGAAATCAGAAGCAGGCATTCATCTTGTAAATACACACCCATCTGACAGATGGGCAAAGGTTGCAATCTGCAAATGGAATTAACTTTCTCCCTTAAATGTAAAAAAAATGATAGCACTGACAACTAATTACAGCAAGGCCACATGAAAACCTTGGCTTTAAGAAAATAGTATTGGAAGGAAAACAATTCGGTCAAATAGTTATAACCATTTTGATTTCTTCTGCTTTTTACAATAGGAAAGACACCTTTGAAGTCTCTTGAGAACACAAATGACACCTGAACTTTTCCTTTACCCACAATCGGAGCAGTTTGGGAAAAGAAAAGCCTAGATATGAGTAGAACATCCATTCCTGAAAGAGAACACTTAGAGAGGTCTTTACTACAACCTTATCATTCAACCAAGAGGTTGAAAGCACAGTGACAAGAAATGACCATAAATTCTCACAGCCTTTTAGCTAAGCAATTCCTCCTGCTAGGATCACCATGGCTGCGTGCCACCAGCTGAAGACAAAGGCCAGAAATGTAATCAAATGCCTGTCTTCAACAATTTACCTGTGTATGCCCTCTCAACTGAGTTTTCCAGTTGGAGAGTTCACGCGTATTGGGGAAATAAAACCTGTAAGGGAAGGATTAGGCTCATCTTTGAAAGGGAAGCAAAACTAAACCAAGCCTGAGGTAGCACTGAGTGCTCTTCTCAGTCCTCCAACTGCAAGATACATTGAAGACAGGGAAAGAAGTAGATGAGTTAGTGATTAAAAGGCTTCTGCCACTACTGAAAGCAATTTTTTCTGCTTTTTGAATGCAATGATGACTTCATAAATGTGAACAAGTTTCTTTGTAGAATGCCCCAGTGCTTTTATATGTCAGGGACATCTCGTCATTCTCCACTTCCTTGGACGATGGTATAGATATTATGTGACCTCAATGGCTACTGCTTATATAAACTGGGCAAAAATGACAAGGATAGATGGCTCTTACAAAAGACAGGCAACTCTCAATTTTTTGGGCCTTGCATTTGACAAATCAATTCCGACATTTAAAACATACCCATTAAAATGTGGTTTGATGTGTTCAGTCTCCTGAAAACTAGCAAATTCAAGGAATAGACAGAAACTGCTTGATTTGGCTTTATGTCCAAACAAAAGTGCCATACGCAGAAAGTCATCCATGGTACATCAGGAAAATCTGCATCCAGACAAAAATAAGGTTAAAAAATAGTTGAATTCAACAAGCAGATAGAATGGCTGCAGACCTATCTACCTCAAGTCCAGCTTCCCCTTCCAGAAACAGAAATGAGCACTAGTCCTCTATGGAGATCAGAAGGGAAGTTGTCAGGTTTTGTCTCTCCACAGCTTTTTCCTGTCTTGAAAGGTTACTGGCTGCAACGTCGTCCTTTGAAGGAAACAGGAAACAACTTGAACTTATTCTGTTTTTGACCAGGAATCCTCTGACAGGCAAATTTTCTCTGAAGGCTGCCTGTGTATCTGGGGAGATAGGTGGCTACTCCTGTGTGGTCAGAGATGGAAAGATATTTTGTTTTTAGTGTTGTTTAAGACTTGTTTCTTATGAGCTGAAGGCCCTTGAAACAGAGAACCACAGCTCTGAATTTCAAAGGTAAGTGAAAACCCAAGACATTTCTCAGAAGCAAAGCTTTTCTTTACACAGTCAGAAATGTAGTCTCAGCCTCCTAGATGACAGTCTCAAAAACCCAGGACTACTTGATCAAAAGTATTTTTTCCAGAAACTAAGAACTATACTGGTAAAGTTTGAATGGACAATCCTTTTTTTCTTTTGATCCACCTTCTAAACCTTGAAACATTAACAGACTGCATTCCCATCCATTCTGGGAACATAAAGTAAGAGGTATATGCAGAGATGAGGGAATTTGGTCCTATCACAATTCAAAGCAAGCAAATTTCAAGCAGAGTATCACCATGTGTTTGAAGTACAATGCACTGGATGCCCACACGTCTTTGAACTATTAGCCCTGTTCAGGTCCCTTTCTGGGCCAATTCATTTATTTAGATGGTCTCCTTTCTCTTTTACTACCCCCATAAACCCACCTCAGCCCTGGCTTTGGGAAGTACATCTGACACTGCAGGAACAGAAGGAAGCACTGAGAACACGACAGCACCCATGAATCCACCCTGGCTCACACTTGCCAAATCTCTCTGCTATCCTTACAGTAAGTCTGCACACTTCCATTTCTCTGAAGCGTTGCTCTGAAATGATGAGCAGCTGCTGCAGGGAGTGATGCGGACCAGGTGCAATATATACTCAACTAAATATGGTTCCTTCAACACTAAAAGAAAGATGGCCTGTTTTTGATGTCCTGAAAACCTACAGCTCCCATTTTCCAGGAATGATTAGCTCTCCTTGGAAGGGATTAAGTCTTGCTAGGAACCTGCTCGCCCATTGTTTGGGATATTTGGGGTGGTCTGCAACTGCTGTCACTTAAGCAAAATTTCCTAATTAAGCATCCTCAAAGTGCCCCTGTGTCCTGGTGAGGGAAGCCTGTAGCAATTCACAGGCTCGTTCTGATCTGCTCCACACCTCCAAATCTACTTTCCTCTTGGAACTGGTAGTTTAAGCAGCTGTTGTCAATGGCAGGGCACAGGACCTCAGGAGCGATGCAAGAAGAACAGGCAGAGGACACAGAGCAGATGCCATCTGTCACCCAGGACCAGTCACCCAGGTAAGGTGAGCAGCTACATCCTCTCCTGATCATCCTGAGAAATGTTGCAGCTAGTCCAACAAGCTCCTCAGTGCCTTATACAGAGGGAAGTAAAAATGAGACTGAAGCTGGCTGAGGACTGATAAGCGGGAAGCTCTGGTCCGGGACCAGCAGCTGTGCCAGCTGTGGGTCAGTCTGTTCACCTCCATGTGAGGTAATGTGAACCAGAGCATTTAGAGAGAGGTAAACATTGCTGAGTGGTTCACACAAGGTGATTTAATCATCACTGACCTGATGCACAGACCTGTGCTGTAATTCCCATCTGATGCATCAACTTCCACTCCAGCATGCGCAAAGAGGTGATGACAGTATTTTATTTGGTCACAAGAGACCTCAGAAATCCACTGCTGAAGGTTTTATATTACCAGTATTTAACTTCAGAGCTGATACCTCTCAATTCCAGCTGTTTGGTGACACTTTGTTTATATATTGGTTTTACTGAAAGTTTTAGTGTTGCAGTTTTCTGCCATTCTCAGCTCAGCTATGGTTATTTTGACTGTGGACCCCCAGCAAGCAGCAGGGTACTGTTTCAATTGCAAGTCAACTTTCTCCACAGTGTCTTTTAAAGGCTTCTAAATTAAAAAAAAAAAAAAAAGAAGAAAATATTTCAACTACTTTTGTGTGCAGGGAAACAGACAGTTACAGTTAAATGCACACTTTGATGCCATTAACTCTTAGAAGGTCAGATTAAACAAAGCGGGAGACAGAAAGGTTGATTAGCAAATCTGATCTATCTTCTTTTAGGATATTGAATTCCACTGAACTACACCAGTACTGAGCACCAAATTTCTTAAAGAGGTGTCTAAATTTTGTCACTTTCAAAGGGCATTTGCCTTACAGTTATGAAACAATGTGCAGTCATACATATATCATTGATCAATTTGTTGCTCAAAACCCATGCCAAATTTTTCAGTTGATTTTAATCTGGCTTCAAAACAATCGCCAGTGGCTCTCTTAATATCTTTCCCCAGTAATTTACAACATGCTTCCTAGAGATATGCCTGATACTTTCTTTTCATTTAAGTCATTAAACAAGCAAACAAGCCTTCTCTCAAGCTCTTTCAGAGAAGTTAAAATGCACTTTTTTAAACAAACCAAGCCTGGGCTAGATCTGTAGTTTGACCAGCTACAGCTGCTTCTATTTATTTATTTTATTAAAGTACATAAAGTGTCCAAGGACAAAGCTTTTAGTAGTGTTAGACTGCATTGGGACTCAGAGGTGTTTGCTGGCTGTCTCTTGTCAAAAAGACACAGATGAAAATTCACTACAGCACAAAAATCCTGGAATAAACCAGCCATTTTGCTCTTCAGAGTTTGCATCAAATTTAACAGAATGTTTGTGTCTACTTCTTCCTCCAAAAAAACCCAACCCTGTAAAACTCACAAAAAGCATCTCATTCCCAAATCCTAGTACGATTCAATTGCCTTCTGCTCACCTAAAACCCGTACTTCACTTCCAAACTGAACAACACTTCCTAGGCTTAATGTTTGTTGACTGCTGCAACGCATCATTTGAATACAAAGCATATTCCACCCCATAACATGCTCAATTTCACTAGTAGCTGAGAAAAACAGTCAGTCTGACAATATTCACCAGGGAATCCTTGTCCGAAAGTGCTGTATGAAGATTAAATTTTTTTTTTTTTTTGGGTCTTGGGAACTAAACTTGGTCCTGAAATCAGAAAGTACCTTACAGGTGTGGTGTCTGATGTTGTGAAGCTGACAGGTGTCTTCACTGGACCTGACCTGTCTGTTTAGTCAAATGCTCAGTCTGTATTTCTGGACTCTTAAAAGAGCAGATACCTGGTTTGAAGTCATTAAAGAAACTGAAAGGAATTTTTAGGTAAGAGATAAAGCAAAGGTAAGAGAATTGTAAGTGAAGGGGGAGGAGGGAAGAGATCTTTCAGTCTGCAGGGCCAGAGTGCTCAGAGAGCTGAGGCACAGTCATGGCCCAGCCATCTCATTTTCATCCATATATATTTGAATGTAACAAATAGAAACAAAAACCTAAAAAAGCCAAACACAACAAACAAAACCAACCCACCTCCTGTTACACATCCTTATTGCTTCTTCTCATGTTCTTAACATAGGACTTACTATTCAAGATATCTTTTGTATTTTAGATCATGTTTGTTATATTTGACCAAGAAAGTTTCCACACTGCAAACTGCCTTTTCACTAGCAAGTGCAATCACAGTCAATCAGCCCAATTGAACAGTAGTGGCAGGCAGGAGTCTAACAAAGGCAACAAAATTGAGTCCACTTATTGCAGTGGTGAATTTTGCTCTGTGCATTCATCTCCCTATTCTCTTTGACAGTACACTTTTATATGCCTACTGGAATAAATAAATAAATTGTACAGCCACTGCCAAAGGGAGGGAGAGGAACTATTGCACGATTTTCTCTACTTAACACACATGTATACATGACTTCTGTTTTGCTTTTTGAAGCCTAGTTCTCACCAAAACATAGATGTATTTTGCTTTTCTCCACCTCAAAAGATCAGAGAATGTTATGGATAGCAAGACAGCCCTCATCCGAAAATAACAGAAGTTACACTATGCGGAATGAGAAGTATGTGGCTAGTTTCTTCATCACACCTGAGGCATGAAAAATCAAGCAGTGCTGGAAGCTTTTGCAGTGATATACGGATGGAATTTCATATCACATCTTGAAGATCTCATTTGTTTTATTGCTCACCTGCTAGAAACAAAGTACATCGTTTGCACCTTGTACTGCGCTACATAAGCAACACACATAACACAACATCCAATTCTGTCTCGTGGTTTCTCCTAAATTAGTGTCCTGTCATGTCAGACTTCAGAGAGTACCCAAATGGCTCAGTTTTACTCTCACTACGGAGCTGCAGCCTCCAGTCATCCCTCTGTGCGGTCAGTGTCAGCACTGCAGGGCAGCACGAAAAATAACACATTCCCTGGGAGGAATTCAGAAAACCAAAGACTCAACCTTCTATCCATATGGACTCATTGAAGTGGCATTACTGAGGTAAGGTGAAGCATAAGTAAGTTTGAAGCCCGACTTTATTAGAAGTCTGATGGATACAACCCTTTGCCACGACAAAAAGCTCTGCAGATGAAGGGAATAATGGCTTTCAGGTTCTTGCCACCTCCTGAGTCAAAGCAGAAATAATTCTGGCCAGTGCTGCAATCTGTGAGGAACATCAATGGCCAATACAGTCATGTAAAGAGAAAACCACATTACTGCTTTCCATTCTCTCAGAGCTAACCTTAGCTACTCCTAATATATCTCCAGGGTGCCAATGAAAAAGGGTCTTTTGTTGTTCCCTACTGCGTTAAACATCCCTCCAGCTGGGAAATAAACTTCTTGCCCTCTTGCTCCTCTTTTCCACATTTATCACCTCTTTCACTCTATGCCCCTGTGCAGAGCACTCTCAGCTCAGTCCCTACACTCTTCAAAGATATTACATTTATACATACAGAGAATACAAAGAAAGCAAAAAGACAAAGTAAGAGAACAATGTTTATTTCTAGAGAGATAAAAAGGAATAATAAGTGCCTTTAGCCAGCAGGGTATATAATAGTTGACCTCCTGTATCCTGCCTTTGATTTTCTCCTCATCGTAATCATCTCTCGTTGGCTAATTCCCAGCATTTTTCCCTCAGGCTGGCAGGTTGGCATGGATGGTTAGCAGCTGCCAGTATTTCTCCTCCCTGTCAGCTACGAGCCACGCTAATGTTAGATGCCTGGCTCAGTCCCACCCAGAGTGCTGCTGCATGCCTTCGCC
This sequence comes from Melanocharis versteri, assembly GCA_013397845.1. Lineage (NCBI taxonomy): Eukaryota > Metazoa > Chordata > Aves > Passeriformes > Melanocharitidae > Melanocharis > Melanocharis versteri. The sequence continues at coordinate 96,807 of VZTG01008814.1, read as the reverse complement.
TTCCAACATACTCAGCTTCTGCCAGCCTTGAATCCCAAATCCAAGGTCCTGTCCTGCCTTTCTCCCTGCAAAGCTTAACCAACCATGTGAGGGAGTTAACCCGTGCCAACCAAAGACGCAGATGACAAATTTCACAGGACTAGACCCTGTGGGGAAAAGGCAGGTTTTGCAGCAGTAAAGGAGAGAGAACGTGGAGGAATTCAGCCTTTGGTGTGTGCTTACATCTACTCTGAACATCACTCTCTTAACAGCAAAGGAAAGAGCTGTGTGGATAAATCCCACAACCTCATCCTAAAAGAGATGCTGCTTCCTTTTGCCCCTTGGAAGACTTGGACACCACAGATAGCTCAGTTTAATGCTTTTGGAAGAAAACACTCCCAGCAGACAGTTCATTGCACTAAAAAAGGTCACCACTCGGAAACAGATTCAAGAAATTCGAGGGCTACAGGTTAAACTAACCAACCTACTGGAGAAGCAAGTTTCTAAACAAACAGAAAGGCTGGTATCAGACCAGTGCTAAAGAAATCTTGGTCTGATGTTTCAGAAGACCTCTGTTTAGCTTCCCCTGAGAGGAAGGCATTTGGTGCTCTCATCGATGGTGGAAGTTTTTTCAAATGTAAGCCCCCAAATCAAAAAATTGCAAGCAAGGTTGAGAATCTCTGTTTCTAACCTGTACGAATCTAATGCCACTGAGGAGTTTTACTTGTTGCTGTTTCTATTTCTGTCTTTTCAGCGTTTAACTGCACACTCAGCTTTCAAAAGACCGAGTGAGTAAGGTGTTTGCACAGACGATGCTCCCCCGTCCAGGGCCCAGCTTTCAGCTTGCCCATGCAGACTCGCTGTGCGCTTCCATTAGCAGAGTTAGGCAGGTAATAATAGCAAATAAAAAGCCCATTTGATGAAGCACTGGCTCCTTCTCAAGTAAAGTTGAGTACCACTACAGCATGAATGACTCAATCATCTACTCGAGAGCTATTACTTGCAGCGGTGAAGCAATGTTAATTGGATAACGGCCTGCTGCCAGCTAATATTGGCATGACCTACAATACCCCTGGCTGACAGCCGTGTCTCTCTCCATCACACCTTTTTTTGTAATCTGGATGGGAAGTGGAAACCATTAAAAAAGCCTCATAAGTGCCATTTAACTTCTTATCATAAATTAAAAACTTAATTAAGTGCCTTGTTAGAGGAAGGAAGACCAGTTTTTGTGATTAAATAAAACAAAACAACAGTTAGGGGTATGGAGTGAATAACCAACTTTACAGCCTCAAACTCAGTTCTTTGAAAGTACTAATTCTGCGTTGCGTTTAACAGCACCTGCTAGAGGAAAACTGCATTACTGCTGAAAAATACCCCGTGTAAAAGCAGGCAAGAGTCTAGTTGTTTGGCAAAACTGAAAATGAAGAAAAAAGTATAGAAGTAAAGAGCTAATGGGGCCCTCTTTTATTAGCTGCAGGCAGCTGAAACACTCCATTCCTCTAACTTGCTCTGAGGGCTGATGGTTCACACACCACGGCCACATCTGAGCCCTTGCTATTATGCAGCTGTTCTGTGCAGCTTGTCTACACACTGAAATATGTTGCCTTAACAAAAGGTGTGGTACAAAATCAAATTACCATGGCCAGCACAAAAGGGTTTATGGAAACTCTTCAATCATTGTGGAATTAGCTCCATACTGACTTTGTTTAAGTTGATTAAGGAAAGGTTTGAACTGAGGCACGTTAAGACATGCTTGAACTAACCTGAAATGTCTAACAGAAGGTTTTGCAGCGGTTTAAAACCCTCTAAATCCAACTAGTCTCAATTCCGTGTGTGTGCACAATGTCTCCCAACTGAAATGACTGGTATATCGTAAAGACTGCTCTCACTTGTAACTGGATATAAACAAGAAATAATGTAAAAAACATCTGTTCCCTGTTTAGCTAGACAACAGTTAACAATGTCTGGACGCCAGATTAACAAAATGACCCCAACACGCTATGAAGTAAAAAAAAAAGTCTGTAGTTTAGACTTCAGAGGTAGATTTACTGCTTTGAATAATCAGAAATAAGTTCTTTTCTTTGATGTTAAGCTTCCTCACACCAACATAACATGAATGTAAAAGCTTTATATATAAAACTTTATCCAGCTCCAACATCAAACCTTTGAGAAATAATAGTAACAAGAATGCCCGTTCTCCACAATATACTCCAGCAGTTTTCAAACTATGCCGGAATTTAAAATACAGTGTTTGTGTGGTTGACTTAAAAATAGCTCTGTGAATTTATGAGCAATTATCACCTTCGGAAAAGTTTTGAACAGCAAAGACTATATTTAAAAATTATTTTCAATATCTGTTTTTCTATAATACTATACACCAACATAGAAGTATTCACACGAAAGAAGTATTTGCTCAGGATATTCAATTTCAACTTTTGTTTGAAATTTTTCCACTGGAGGAATAACCCCCTACATGACAGAGTAAGTCAGTTTTCACAGATACCTTAAGAAATAACTCACTGCTGTCAGAGCTCTGCAGACCACAGACCGAAAACAGTAGCCTTGGGAAGCGCCCTTAGCTTGTGAACCAAAGACGACCCTGCTAACTTCTTTAAATGCAATGCAACTAAGGCGGTGTTTCCTCTGCTTTATCAGCTCTTAAAAACCAGGAGTGTTTCAGTTCCTCTTGCAGGGAGCTCCGACGCTGTTGGAGGCACTTCTCGTATCTCTGCACAGGCACCTACCGAAGCGCCCAGCACAGAGAAGCCGAGCAACGCCAGAAGCAGAGACGTGCATCTTAACCAAGGAGTGACTGAGAAACAGTCAGGTGCATCAGGCAGCTCTCCTTACCCCAAGTGACTAGCTTTTGTGAGGAAATTATTTAGCCGACCACCTCACACACAGCTATTCCAGTAAAGTAGGCACCAAGCAAACTGAGATTCTATGCGTTTAGCAGCAATTAATTTGCACGTGGAAAATATTTGTACAAGTAAACATTGGTAACTGTCGCTATCTTTTTTAATAGGCCAAGAGAGCTCTTTTCCAGGATGAGAAAGTCAAAGGCCTGGTGCTCTGCAACTAATAGAAGCACATAGCAAAGTAGGAGTGGAGGTCTTGGGTGAGGCACGACAATTTCAGAGTTCTTGGAAAAAACTGAAGAACTAGATTCACTACTTCTGCAACTCCATGAGCCTCACTGGAGTCGTAAGAGCAGCCAGCGCAACCCTAAGTCACTAAAATTTTTTGATCTTTCATTGAGATACACTCTAAAATGTAAAACTCCAATACTTCATTTATTCAAAGGGGATTCACTTAAATAGAAATAATTTATGGTTGAATTGGAGGATTTTTTTCTTAGACAGCATCTCATATAAAACACATAGGAAGACAAACCTCTGTATTCTAAATCTTTAGTGTCATATTAACACAGGACCGGGTGACCAAGTGCAGGCACATCACGACCCCTCCACTGGCCTGCAGTTCAGCACCTCACTGCTGCTGGAATTAGAAATCTTCTAATTTCCAATCTACTTTTACTGAAAGCCAGTTGAGACCAATCATGCTTGAATCAACAGTGTCTTTCAGCATTAAAGAGAAATTCCTCCTCTCAGCTGTTCCAGCTCCTCTGCCTAACTAGAGCTGCAGCACATCTCAGCTGTCACAGCAGTATGAACCTGCCATGATCCTTTCTTCTCCTCCTTTAGGCCAGACTCATTCTTCTGAACATCTCAGTCACTCTTCTACGTGCTTATCTGAATTTCAATTACTTTTCTTTATGTAACAAGACCTGAATTATACACAGAGGTTTCACTAAGGCTTCATAGAAGAGCACTGATAGTCTCCTGCCGTCTCATACCTGTGCATCCTTGGGCATGTTTTATCACCTCTCTGCTCCTACCCTTGCTTTTTGGCGAGGAGGCCATGCAACACTGACTGAGACTCGATTCTTCCGCTGGAAATTATTAGTGGACACTGCAGAATCAAAGTGTGCATCCTAGCGCGTCCTCTGTGATATTTCTAAATTCCTATGCAAAATGTCTGGGTTGAAATGTCTTCATGAGTAATATTCAGTGTTGAGACTCATGAAGTCACAGCCAGTGACCTACTTCTAATGCTCTCCAACTTGTGCTGTGACAACATCACAATGCTGCTGAAGTCTCTGGAGAACTAAACCAGAGGGGGAAAAATGATGTGTGACACTTTGGGACCTGTCATCATCTAAAAAACACACCATGCCTCTTCAAGGGCATTAAGCAAATGATGGTGAAAAACCTTCTGTATGCCAGAGTACCTTCCCACTGAGTGACTGCTGTGCCGTGCCCTGGGTACACTGCCACCCTTCTCATGCTACCCTTCCCAGCCGGAGACACAGGGCAGACAGTGCTGAGGCAGCAGGCGATGGCAGCCCCAGCCACAAGGCATGCACCTCCCCTCTGTGGGCAGCAAAGCCACCAGCATGCCCTACAGTAGCTGTGCTGTTACATCTGTACGGCTGTGAGGAAATTACAGAGGGGGTGGAAGCCAGCCAGTGAGATTCTGTGATAAAATGAAGTAAACTTTCCAGTGAGGTATGTTTTCTACGTCCCTGGGCTTCCCGCTGTGGGAGCCACGCTGCATGACAAAACCTCTGCTTTCTGACAGACTGTGTTCATGGTTTCTTGGTGAAAAACACAGTTAAATCCCAAACTCTAAATGAGGGGAGGTGTGAGGAAGCCAGTCTGAATGAGGGGCAGGAGAGGGAAAAGAAGTGGAATAAAGATATGAGCTTTCAGAGAGGGGTGGACAGCAATGAAACTCCCAACAACATGACAGCTCAAATGATTTTTCAGCAATAACCTGCCATGTAGCTGTCACATCACTCCTTTCAAATTTCCTGTCTAGAAGAGCAGAGGAATATCAGGGTCCTAATACTGCCCTGAACGAGGCTATGGTAATTAAACGTTTGGGTACAATTCCTTCAGCAGCAGTGACAAAGGCGAGCTGAAGCATCTTAAAGCTCTGCCTCCATAATACAGCTGGCATGGTGTGACCATGTCCATCCTTCAGTGATTTGCAACCCACCCAAACACAAAAAGCACATCCTGAGCCAGGCTGGGGCAGCCACTGACACCTGTGCCATGCTCCCTTCGGCCACCCCAGCGGACGGCAGAGGTTTACCTCACCACGCGGGAGGAAGGCGCGCGTTGTTAGGGTGGGGGCACGGTGACATACTGTACCTCTTCTGGCAGGCTGACCACCAGGTCATTTTCCGTCTGCCCTACCAAGGCCTGCAAGAAGTACTCGCTGCAGGCGGCCAGCACAGCCCGGTGGGCGCGGAACTCCTTCCCCTCCACGATCAGCGTCACGTCACAGAGAATGTCCTGCTTCCGCTGGTCATTTAAGCAGAGGAGAATATTGGTACAGTGCACCGTTGACTCATACACATACATGGGGGAGTCAGTCTTCTCATCCACAGACATGCCGTTCACACCCTGCAAGGGGACAAGAAAGCACAAACAAGGCGGTGAGGAGCAGCATGGTGCCTGGACGAATGGAGTATGGTGAGACACAGCCCAGTATCCGGATACTGCGAGACCATGGCCAAGCAGCTCATTAATGCTTGAATCCAAGAAAGTTCCTAGGGAAAGACACCACGATCGATACCGGTTTGATGCCACCAGATTTCACCCTGTCATGCTTGGATTACCTACTTGCCCCACCAACTTCCCCCCTCAAAACCAAAACAGCATTTAGACAGACTGCAAAGTGCTTTTCTTCAACCACCTACTAAGCATCTCCAATTTCCAATTTAGTAATGGCAATAACATGGGGGCATTGGAAATTTTAGAAGATTTTAGAACAAAAAGCTAGAGTGACTCTTGGGTTTTCTAATGGTGAAAAAAAGGGCTTTGTGCTTGCTTCTGGTATTTTCAGATCAAAGGGAAAAACCCCTCAAACCTCCAACTGTATTCTCCAGTGGACAGGCAGCACTACACATTCACATCGAAGACCTTGGCTCAAGTAAAAGGCAAGGTGGAACTGTACCTGACTAAGACAAGCCACTAACTACAGCAACTTAATCTCTCAATCAGAGTTTTAAGCCTTAAGAGGGAGAGAAAGATATTTAGCGGCTCCAGAAGAAATCTGTTTCTGTGTGTGGCTGAAGCAACATGCCTTCATCAGTAGCTTAATGCCATTTACAGAAGAGTAGTGTTTCTGAATTCCACACCCACAGACTCAAGGAAATCCCGTCACCTGTATGGATGTCCAGCCCCAGGCAGCACAAGGGTGCTGGGGCTACTCCTGCCTGCAGGTCTCCCCCTTCTGACAGCAGAGCAGAGGTTGGAATGATGTCAGGCACCCATTACACACCCATTACAACTGTATGAGTCACAGCAATTCTCTGCCTGATGTTCTGCAATTTCTGACCCATGCAGAACTGGCAAAGCCTCTGAACATGGGTACTGGATTTGCAGTGGGGATGGTGGAGGGAAACAGCTCCCCCCAATACCCCACACTGCATGAACCCCCTTTGCACTTAAACACACTGAAGTAATTAATTTACCCAAAACATCTTCCCCAGCATTAGACTGAATCCTCTTTGCATTATTTTCCCATTTCAGCTTCTCTGAGTAGGAAGGTGTAAAAGCCTGTGCTGTGACTGAACATACTATGTATCCCAAACCAAACCTGCTTGTTTTCAGACTTACATGGGGAAAAGGATTATTTGTATGTATTACTCTATCTGCTGTTGAAGGGAAAGTTGTGCAAACGCACAAACCTGTCATATTTTTAAGGAATTGTTTTTCCTTATTGAGAACAACTGCCTTCTGAGAGGTAAAACTCAGAGGCATCAAGGGCTAAGGGTAAGATGATGGTATTTTGGTACAGTACTGCTGCACTGTAAATATCTGACTACTGCATCAAGTAAAAGCAAAATCTGTCCTCTGCTACTTTTTAATGCGGATCGTTGCAGCATTCTCCTTTGCTAGTGCAATATACAGGCACATCACTAGACACAACATGACTTCAAACTATTTCTCTTGCTGTGAGTTCAAACTAGGTTACCATTTTCCTACAGTGCCATTTAAAAGACACTAATCATCTAGACAAGAATGGACTTCAGAGGATACACTTGTTACTTATATTTACTAGACTTCTCAATGGTAACTTCATCTTCCCACTTTTACATGAGTATTTTTAAGCCAGTGGCTATGATGACTCTGTACAAAATAGGTATTTTTGCCAACAGTGCAAAACTGTAATATTACTGGAAGTCTTAATGGAATGCTTACAGATTCTCTTTTACTGGTATTTTCAATCTTTACGCTGACTCATGCTACACGTTTGAGCACTCAGCTGAAATGCTTACATAAACAGAAAAGAACTCACAATCAACCAACCCAGATTAGCCCTTAAACAACTTAACATCTAGACAGAAGATACGTAGCTACTAATTGATATGCATACAGGCAGGGGAGGGAGACACTTTGGGAGGTGGGTTATATCAGCTGGACTTTTTAACTAGAAAAAAATACACTTTTTTCTCTCTTTTTTCTGTATAAACTGAGACTAGTGAGAAGAACTGACAGCAATCATGTTATTAGCACTCCACCAAGGTAAAACAGAAAATGACACTTAGCTCATCTCACTCACAGCTTTCTGTATAACTAAACTCTGATGCTAATGATAGCGCTATAATGATGTTCTAAGTGGTCACTCTTGCGTGCTATGAAACGAAAGAGTTTACAAGAACAATCTAGTGGGAAAACCTGAGAGTTGCAAATGACAAAGCAAAGGGGAAAGCAGTAAGCTTTTTTGTCCCTTTATTTTCCAGGCATGTCTTATGCCTGTAATATCTCAGATGACGAAAAAAAGGACAAGAAACCTGAAACCTGGCAGATAATGAACAGAACGTCAATTATATTTTCAGTGCCTTAGAAAAAACCCACCAAACCTCATCTAGCCTGAAATTGCAATCCTCTCTTACAGTAATAGTGCTATTTGTGTGAATCAAACCCTGAATTACTTGGTTACTAATTAGTAATTTCTCACTTTTTAACTACAGCTCTCATCAAGTGTATCTTTAAAAAAAAATTTGCTGCATGTGCTGTGAAGTGCTGAAAATACCATGGTGTATTTCCCCGCTGGTGAGCAAGCCTGCCTTCTCTGCTAGGAAACCGGACCGGTGCAGTCCCGAGGTGCTGGGGCTGTAAACTGCACCGTCCGCTCCAGCGGATCCCTACCTGCGCTCCCGGGAAGGACCTCCACCCAGCTGCTCATATCGTCCTGCTGTTGTGACTCCAGGGGCTTCCCGAAGGTGGATCCATGGCATTCGCCTCCCCACAGCCACTGAGAATCCATGTGGATCCCTGTCTGGCAGCTGCAATCTCAGCCTCCCACAGACTTCCCCCTGACCGTGCCCCTGACCGCCCTAGGAAGCACCCCGAGCCCTGCATTGCGCACAGGGAAACCGGGGCTGGGCTGCGGCTCAGGACCACCTATTTACCAGCTTTGAATGTTTCAACACAACTGATTTACAGTCTTTCCTTTTCCACGATCTGCCACCGACCACATGACCTCCAGACATGAGGTGTTTCCTCTCCAGGAGGGCTTTATCCTGCAGGAAAGGCGCAAGATGGTGAAACCCTTCACTAGGAAGTATATTATTCATTTTCACGGGGAAAGGGTTTAGAGGGCAAAGAGAAAAGGTCACTGTAGGACTTTGGCATGTAGTAGCATGGAAATTAGCAGAATTCAACTCTTTTTTCCCCCTCTCCCTGGAATAAAAAGACCCAGGGATATGGTATTATCTCTGAACTCTGAGGCAAGCTGGGCTGCAAGCCTTTTACACAGTGTTAATTCAAACTGCATCATCTTTTGCTGAATTCAGTATTATGCTGAGTTTGCAGAACCTTATTCATGGAAATCATTGCTACACACTTGGTATTTCTTCAAACTGAAAGGGGAATGTCTTAGCAAGCCTTTCTCTGGCTCAAAAGAACATGCTGTGCATTTGTTTGCATATAGGTCACCATGCTGCCAGAAAAAGCCTCTATGAAACAAAAGTTTCCAGAAACTGGCACGAACTATTGTGGGCAAGGAAAGCACCATTGAAAACTAGCCAAAAAAGTTGCTGGTAAAGGCCAGCAACTGCAGTGAAGTGAACTGAAAGGTTGCTTACACGTTCCTTCCATGGTGATGGGTGGAAGATCCCACCAAGCCCTTCTGCATGGGCAGCATGGAGGAAGCATACAAAACCTCAGGAGACCAAAAATGTTGCTCATGGAACATCCAAATCACTCTGCTTTGCAGCATGTTGTCTGTACTGGCTGGCGCTCATCCAAAACTCTCCAGGAACTCATAAACACATTGAGTGAGCTTCTACCAAAAATACATTACCTATCACAAAAAAACAGCTTCTGCCTCACAAGACTGGAGCACAGGCAACGTGGTGTCTGTTTCTTAAGGGAAACACGAGGGGAGAGAAAATCTTATCAAGACAGACCAGAAAGTCCTGCAGCAGAACTGGGCTAATTATGTGAAAAGGTAAATCTCTATCATGGCAGAGCTGCAGAGCACTTAACCAGGCAAATTATCACTGTGACAAAGCAGCATGGCTTCTGCAAGGGGAAGTCATGTCTCTGACGGGCTCTATTAGAATTCCTGAAGTGTGTCAAATTAGCAGTGAGGAACACCGGTACGTGTAATTAGTGTTGACTTTCAGAAATTCTTTGACGAAACCTTTAGAAATGGCTGTTAGAGAAACTCAGTTGTCATAAGCTGAGAAGTTGCATCAGATTGGAAATCACTTAGGATAAACTGTATTCAACAGAGGAGGAATGCAGAGACAGTTTTCAGCAGGTTAGCAGTGAAATTTCTCCAGAAACTGGCTTACATCTGGCTGTGGTCATGCTGTTCAACATGCCCAGACTCCTCTGATCTCTGGAGCTACATCAAGGTTGGGCACACTTAATTCTTGGATGGCAGACTGCCTGGATGTACATACAGGGTCCTCACAGCAGTCTGCCACTCCTGCAAGGTCATTGACAAGATCGAGCCAGACACTGGGAACAACTTGAAACAACAGAGGTTTAGACTGAACATAAGGAAAAGCTGAGGAACAGGTTGCCTGGAGAGGCTGTGATTCCTGACCACTGAAAAGAACTAAAATTGTACCCCGTCCTCATAGCAGGATGGTTGTTTAGTTTTCCTTGAGAGATTTCAGAGTCATGCAATAAACCGTATGTACAACTGACCACTGCTGCACGGTACTGGGCAAAGAACTCACTGCATATGTAAAAGGATTAGTTATTCCTAATAAAAATATCCAGAGCCACATTACTGAGCGTACAAGTTCACATGGGATGAATATCTACATGCTGCAGCATGTATATTCCACTGTCCAATATTCCACAGACAATATTCCATTGTCCAACAACAAATGTGCTTGTATTATCCGTCCGTCCTGACCTACTAACCACTGCAAAACAAAGAAACAAATTATTTGATGGATGTCAACAGAGGTGAAACCCCAAATCTACTGCTTTCTAGACCTCCTCACCCCCTGTGTCCCCAGCTGCAGGAGACAGCAATGGACATGCTGCCTGGTGCTCCCCTCTCCTGAACAGCAACTGAAGTTGTGTGGTACCAAGTTGCTGAAGGCAAGCAGTAGAAAACATCTGTCCAAAGATTACATGTGGGGGGTGTCACTGACACCAGGGACTCCCACGCCCACTGGCTCCAGCACAGCAGCTGACTTAGGACATGAGAAGCCATGCAATGCTAAATTCAACTCACAAAAGGCACATAAACTGCAGCAGAAGCACCTTTGTAGCCTGTCCATGGCAAGCCACCAGGAAGGATGGTGCAAAAGAGGGACCTAAAGGCATCATCTCATCCCCCTCCTAGTACCCTAGGAGATGTAAATAGGACATCACATCTACAACAGTGCACAGAGGACTCTCAACAACTTCGCTGCGCAGGCCTAGAAAGGTTTATCAGTATTTCCTCATTATGCCTGTAATGCTACATTTTAATACAGAAGCCAAGGGCTAACACTGTGATGCCTCATTTAGGAATTGCAGTACCTGACCTGGAGTACAATGAACCACAGGTTTTGCTTGGAAGCATAAGCTGGAGATCACATTTTATATCCTGCTATGCAAGGTGACTCCCGACTTTCCCCTTATTGTGTTAAGAGAGGATCAATACTGAACTGGGAGTATTCTTAGTTCTAGTTCACATTCTCTCAATCAGCTCCACTAACAGTAAAAGAAAGAATCTTAGGAACAGTTTGAAGTGGCCAGCTTGAACACATCTAAGGCTCTTTGGTCAGCAGTAGGTGGAGTCTGCATCACAGATTTGCACATAAATGTCTCACAGGATTTCTGTTCAACAGGATTCAGGCAGCGAATGTGAAAAAACGCTCTTTTGTTCTGACGTTTTCTATTCTTTTTTGCCTCCTAACAATTTAGCAAAAGGTACTCAGAAAAAAATGGGGAGAATGATGATAAAGTAATGAAAAAAAGTTGAGAGCAACTCGTACTTCTGACGAATGGCAGCAGAAGCACATCAGACTTGACAGTTTTTAGGGATAAACATGCACTGTTTTTAAGTGGCAAGTGGGAGGAAAATAATTTTCCAGGCTTCCTTCCCCATCTCCTAATATTTTTTCTGTGAAAAGACTCATTCTGTGTAATCAACACTTTGTTTTTAAAGAAAGTTATCAATAACTGACACTTCAGAGCTCCTAAAATGACCATGCTTATAATTGGTTATTACGATCTCTCAATTATAGCTATAACAACAAAGGATATGATTATATTGTCACTGCTTTCCTTTAAAAAGAAACTATTGAAAGGCCTAATGATTAATTCACCATTTTTGAGAGCTCATTGTAATGACACCAGACTATATACAAAGGTCTCTTCAGTGAGCCCATTATTCAATTAATAAATGCTGAATACTGAGCAGTCATAGTCATATGAAACTCCCAAGAATCGTGTGAATTTTTAACCAATTAATTATCAATTACAACATCATAAAACACCAGCACAAAAATAGAAACAACGAAATTTAATTATAGATTATTCTTCTTAGTTGCCGAAAATACTATACAAGACTGATTTTGATTAATAATTCATACAGCAATAAAGTATCAGGAAAGATAATTATACTGTGCCACAATTCTCACACTGATTTCTGTAATTACAGATTACAACAGTGTTAGCAATTTAAAAAGGTTAGGGAGCAGTAGTAATTTGCTATGTCATCCTCAGCAATATTAATGTCTTCTTCTCTGAGCACCCTGGATAATTGAAAATAGACTCACGGGCCGCCAGGCTACATGGACGTTCCTCCCGCCAAACATACTGTGGGTGCCAGGGCCATTAGCAAGATTGTCTTAAGAAATGAGCTTTTCACATTGATCAAGCAGCTTCTGCTGTAAAGCAGAAGGTACATGGACAACTGGAAAAGACACCGTAGAGCATTCCTGGCTGGCAGATGTGTTGCTGCCAAGAGTGATGGCTGGTGCTCCTGACCACAGCGCCTTGAAGAAGGACCTTCACCGGACTGTGAGTGGGAAGGGGGACAGCTAAGAGAAACCCAAGGGAGAATTTAACCATGGGCCTCCTAGACAGGCAGGTTTGGCTGGGCACACAGCAGGGCCCTGCAGGTATCTGCTAACGTCTCCTGAAGGCAAGAATTCCTGTTGCTGAGGAGGCCGCATGGCTCCAACACATGGAGTGTCCACAGCCCAGCGAGCACCCTCGGAATTGCTGAGCAGCTGCACGTGGTTCAGGGGCCACAAACGGGTTCCCCATGAGTTACACCACAGGCAGTGAGCAGAAGTATCAGTGCCTGGGCTGGCTGCAGGGCTGGGCCATGAGCCCCGTTTCTGTACGGCAAGCTTCACATGGATTCCAGATGGAGATGAGAATACTGGAAATTCCTTCCTTAGCCAAACTGACAGGAACAGGGATGTATCCTGCAGACCGTGGAATGGCTGTTTGTCATCACAGTGCAGAGGCTTTGATGTTGGAAGTAAGTCCCACTGCGAAGTCACTCACTGCTTTTCTTATATTGGACCTAGACCCTACAGCACAACTGGATAGAAACCGGGCAAAAAAAAAAAAAGAATAAAAGAGAAGGACTCTGATCCTGCAGACCTTTAAACAGAATTGCTGAATATAACTCTAATTTGTGGCATTTTGGTTACTCACAATGATTTTGCTATTGGCAGAATGCAGACACGAGCAAAAATGTACCACAGCTTCATTTCTACAACGAATCTTTTTTTTTTTTTTTTTAAGTACTGTCAGGACGCCTGTAGTCTCAGTGATGAATGTTTATTTAAACCCCAGGTGTCTACTCTAAAGAAATTGTGCTTCAGGTTGTTCAGAGATTGGTACCATAAGGAGTCAGGGATTCCCAGCGGAGGTTGCTTTGAAGAGTCCAAACAGATTTATGTTCCACATAGAGATAAAACCTATTTCTTGACTTCAGAGGGTTGTGTTGTTATTGTTTCTTGAGAGAGTAACCCAGATGAACAAGGTAATGAGAGCTCACATTCTTTAGGGACTTCAGTTAACATGCAAATAAAGTTTACACATGGTACATGCATTGACATATACATTCTATACAGGCGGACTAGGCAAAGTATACACATGAATATTTTTATGACTCAGTAAAAATTATATAATTATACTACTAATTTTCCTACACTGAGTGAGTCAGGCTTAGTTTAACATGCATTTTCAATGTTCTGTAAAGAAACTGATGATGCCCCCAGGAAAGAGGAATGGTAGATGCGTGGGGGAAGACATTCATAGAATGGTTTGGGTTGGAAGGGACCTTAAAAACCACCTATTCCAACCCCCCTGCCATAGGCAGGGACAGCTTCCACATAGATCAGGTAGGAAAACAGGAGGAACAACAGAAAAACTGTCCTCTATCCTTCTTTCTCAGAAGCTACTTTACTGACATATATGAACACGGAAAGTAAGAAACACAGAACATTTTCCTGATAAAATCTCCTCTCAGAGCCTTCACATTGCTCTTTACAGTAGCTGGCCACGGTGAAAGGGACCGGAACTAAGACTGCTACTCAAAATAGCTTATTCAAAGCAGAATGGGGAATGCCCAACACTGAAACACTGCCAGGAAACCACCAAGCACAACAAACAACATATTATGTTCTTCTGAAGTAGTCAATGGTTTCAGGACCTTGGGTACACAAGGCACAACCTTTCGGTGTGTTCTTGGGTGAGCTGGATTGCCAGATTCTTTAGAATCTGAGAGGGAAAAATGAAGTAGTGACTTGTTTTTATCTTGCCTTCCAGCTTGGTAAGCTCTCTGAAAAAGTTTAAGGTCGCCACACTAACGGGGGCTGGAAATTCTGGCAAAGGCCCACTGCTTTCCTTGCTTTAAATGAGTATTTGGGGGTTTTGCTTGAGGAGTGATACAGTATTATGGCTTCCCCCTTTTTCCTAAACCTTTAAATAATTTATGCGTACCTCTGTGGGCATCTGTGTACGTGTACGTATATATGTATAACTGGAATTGCAGAAATGCCATCTGAAACGATGGAATTGCTGAAGCACAAATGGTTTGTCAAATATCCAGGTCACTTGCCGGTATGACAATACCTCAAGATAGGAAAGAAGGTGCCTCTGTATTTGAAATCTCTTTTGTTAATATGACCACGAGAACAAAGGCCCAGCTGATATTGCCCTAATGTCACCAATATTTGGAAGCTACAAATTATGAACAACAGCGCTGTGCAGCTCCTTTTAGCAGCCTTTGAATGTCAAAGATTATGCTAACAAGTTATTTGAATAAAAGTTATTAATTTCCTTTATGTTCTGTTCTCAACTTAAAAGCTCCAGTAGAATTCAGTGCTGAAGCTCTGTACTTGAAATTCTGGTTGCTATCAAATGAGCATTGTTTTAACTTTTTAAAAAATAAAAAAAAAACCCAACCCAACCCAAACCAAACCAAAAACAAACAAACAAACAAATAAAAACCCCATAAAAAAGCAAACAAGAAAGTTCTCTTTCAAAATTGTATTTTTTTTTTCACTAAGCTGTGCTAATTACTGCTTTTCCAGCCTATCTGCAGAACTGGTGGAAGCAGTTCCATCTGCTTCAGAGGCTATGGCCAAAACCACTGTGAACATCTTTGACTACACAAATTGCAGAGGCTGCGAAAGCAACCCAATCCCATTTTCTCCTGTCATACTGCATAGTTGTTATGGGAAAAATCTGCTCTCTTTGTTTTACCCCCTAAAATGCAAGCTTTTCATCTTTCCTGCAAGTTAGCAGGTGGTCAAAACATCCTTCATCCTTCCTTGGGACACAAACTGGCATGTCCTTTGGAACGTGTCTGTTGTGATTAATGTGTGAAGAGCAGGGACACATGCAGTAGGTCACTGGGTTAAATTTGGGACAGACTTGCCTAGGGTAGAACTTCACACCTTCTGCTCTCGGGAAAGAATACAGGTGTTGCCTTCTCCTTGAAGAGTAGACCACTACCTGTCTGTGCAGCATGTTTCACAACCAAAGGGATACCAACTATAATGTTCTCAATTGAAAACTGAAGGAAAAATGTTTTTTGTTTTTTTTTTTTTTATGGCTAGATCACGGATTTTGACCAATCTATAACTAAGTAACTAAACAAAAAATATATTCTAGTGACTACTGCATTAGGATCCACAGATTAAAGCATCTGAATCTTGGAATGACTACCAATACATGCAAAAAGCAATTTTCCCACTGCTTTTGTTTTTCTAATTATCAAATGATCAGAATATCACTGAAATGACTACTTTTTGACTCAGAGCAAGTGCCAAGGGGATACCACCCACTGGATTGCACCAAGGGATTCTGACTATGGTTTTGATCCTGCAAAGATCTGAGAATTGCCATTTTGTTATTAGAAGGTTTAAGCAGGAATTGCAAGCCTTCCCACTACTCTCAGAGTCTGATATATGCCTAGATGCCTATTTAAACTCCTTTTATCTATGGACTGGCCCTTACTCTGGAACTTGACTGCCTTTCCTGTTGTAGACAATAAATCATCCCACAGAGAAAGGTGCATGGAAAGCAATCAATTCTGCTGCCAACACCCACCAGACTACAGCCAAGGTAAGGAGAGGATGTGAGACAGAAATGGGCACTTGGACTCAGTGCAACTGCAGTCTGAAGGAGCCCAGAGAAAAAGAAAATATTTGATGTATCTGGGTACTGGTTCTGAGGGTAAGTAAAGCCAACGCAGCATCTGCATCTGTAGTTTCTTACAGGACTGCAAAGACAGCAGAAGGCAAACACAAGCTTTCCTTCTCCTGTAAGATCCAGACGAGCTTATGAAATCTTCTTTGCCATGGTAAAGAACAAGGGATTAAAGCTACAAAGACTGCTATAAGAAGAACTTGGATTTCATCTTTGTTTGAGAATACTTGCATTATTTGTTGAGCTTTTCATGAAGCTTTTTGAAGTTTGTTTTTCTCTTTACCCCCACGGAACTACAATGTACTCAAACACACTTAAAGCTGCAAAAGCCATCAAATCAAATCAAATCAAATAGGAGATTAATACCCCAAACCCAAAACTAAGCCACGCTTTATCCCAGGGAAACAGAGTGGCTTGATTATTTCTGTTTGAAACTCTGTCATGGGAGTTTTAATCTCAGGGCATTCCTTATATGGTTCACAAACCCGAAAGGCAGAAAGGACCACCTACTCTGGCCTCCTAAAGGCAAATCAACAGCTGCCTTTATCACACAGACTTGCAATCCTGACAGAGCAAAGAAATCCAGCAAGTTTTTTTTTTGACAGGCTCTCTCTTCAACTGTTACTGGAATTATCTACACCTTTAGCCTCCAAGTTCTCTCTTGACAGATTCTGAAATAGCTGTTCCACTATTTTACCCTGGACTGACGTCAAGCTAAACCAGCCATCAGTTCCCTGGGACATCCCTTTTATCTTTTTGAAATATCGGAAATACAGTTGGCAGCCCTCCAATTTTATGGAATTTCCCATTTCCCAAGATTTATTATAAATTACCAGCCACTTAACAGAGCTTTTCGGCTACTTCCTTTAAAATTCCTGGATGTAAAAGTTAGTAGGATGTGAGAATGTTTAATTTCAACCACTCTTGCCTCTCAGATCCTCCTTTGTGACAAGCAGGAAACTTTCTCTTCTTTCCGTATTACTGCACAGGATGGACACATCCTCTTCCATAGTTTCAAATACAAAAAAAAACCTGGGGAACACTTCTGCCTTTTCTATTTTCCCTTTTTGGATATTAAATTAATAAATGTTTTATCACGACTTGTATTTCTTCATTTAACCAGAATGGCTTCTCATTAGAGTAACTTTTTTGTTATTGATAGCAGTGTAAAATAATAATTTTGAGAGCTGGCAGAATATTCTTCAACAATTCCCAGTGCGTTCAACGCTTTTTACTTTAAATGCAATGTTATGCCAACACAACAGATTCTAACTTCGGAAAACATCTTTTTCAATTCTGAGTACAGCGCATGCATAAATTCATAATCTCCGAGTAGATGATGTACTCGGATCGCACAAGGTCACTGTACGGGATTTGAGACCCCGTGATTCACGTTATTTAAGAGTGTCCACAAGTAATACTATTTGACAAATTGCTTCCCTTCTTGCTTCATTTTCTCATGCAACAAGTCACAAACTTGTATTTTCCAGTCCAGTTTTAAAAGAACCGATCCAACTGAAAATCTTTCGGATTCCTGCTCATGTACCAATCTTTCCAATGCCTCTCCCATAATGCTAGAAACCCGGCTAATAAAATGTCAAACAATGTGATTCTTGAGCAATCCTAATGGTTTAGACTTACATATCCTGGTTTAGAGTTACACCAGACTTACGTAAGGCTGGTTTATGAGTTTGGGTATTCACTGATGTCACTGTCTCCCTCTATGGTTATTTACAGCCCCCGTCTGCTCATTTGTCTTCAAGGGGAATGTACTGCCGGTAGAGAAAGAGGCCACCGAAACCAGACATTCCCTGTAGTCTCTGCAGACCTTAGCCTGGAGACCCACAAAACCCCAAGCTTTGTCCACCATCAGCAGCATGGTGAGTGCCACCTGCTGCTGTTTTCTCCTTTTCCTCTCCATTCACGAGGGGACAGACACTCTAGGACACCTTTGCTGTACTATATCTGAGGACAAAACAAAAGAAATTAGTGACGTCCTTGTCTGCACAGTGGCAATCACCACTGCCACACTACCTTCAGGATCATGGCAGGTTTGCTCAGGGCTGTGTTTTGGGCAGCTGTGACCTAGTGAAGCTCTGCCTGGCTGATGAAATGTCCGCCCATACCTACAGTCTGGACAATCTTTAAGAGAGAATGCTTTTTTTTTCTGAGAAGAAAAAAGTCTGTATGATTTTTCTGATGTGAATTGAGAAGCTATATTCTCCACAGATCTTGGAGACATGCAATTAAAGACTGTCAAATTTGCATGCATGCAGGATTCAATTGAAGGCTGAGCAGGCGATGTTATAACATTTCTCACTTGACTTGACAACCTTATATTCTTTTAACAGCTTTTGTGCACAATTTCCTTGCTTTAAACAAACTGAAGGTGCCATTGTGTAACCTGACCCCTGAGCCCACGAGGGTGAGGATGAGGGTAGGAGCCAGGAGATTCCTGCTTCCCAAGCAGAACTGGCTGACCATCACTGGTCTGCAAAATCCCACCCGAGCAGTCTGCAACACCACACCAAATGCACATGGAGCAAGCACAGCACAGCTCTGACGGTCCCCCTGTTTGGTCAGAAACCCGACTTTCGATGAAGAATTGAGCAGAAGCCTCTAGCTGCCCTGGGCTTTCCTTAGCAAACTTTCTGGTTGGCCAGATGGATTCCCAGCAATGGCTGCAGCTTGTCCCCAGCCCACTCTCCAGCTGAGATCTCATGTCTTTGCTCCACAGCATGAGGGCATCAGAGCTTTGGAAGAGCTCAAAAAAATCCTGCATGTTGGGAAATCAACACATAATTTCAAGCTTTATTTTCCTTTTTATTTTCCCCTCAGCTAAAACACTTTGGTGGTGGTTTTCCAACGACAGTCTGAGAGAACATCACAGCAAGAAAACTGTGACTCTGTGCACCTGAAGTCTGGAAAACCTACTCTGGTTCAAAATAAGGCTTCACAGAGTGAAATTACAAGACACAAGGCAGCCAGTTCTGTTTCTGCTGCACATGTAGAGTAAGAAGCATCAGGAGGTCTGCATGCAACAGGACGTAGCTGGCACATTCCAGCACTTACTTGTGGAGGTGGTGAGTGCCATTAATCCATGCCCTTTAATTAGATTTGAGATCACCTGCAACAAGTGGGATGAAGCCATAAAAGCATGAGGACAAGGAGATTAAACTACAGATTAATAATTATATAGTATAAACAATCTGGGATAAAATACAACTCTTAAGCTCCACTGGAGATTGGCATGTTTATGTATAAAGTGGGAGATCTATAAAGCTCATTGATTAGTGTTTCAACGAAACTAATCTAAAAGCATTACTAATTATTAACTGAAATATGTAGTACAAACAGCGTGCTAGGAAACAATCAATACTTCTCTGTGCTTGCAAACCCCTACAGCAATTTTTGTGCTAAAAAGGGGACTGGCCTAGATGGCAAACTCTAGTGTTTGCCAGGGAGTTTGTCTCATGTAAAGGAGAACAGTCCGCAATGTAAAAACAAGCATGCTTTTTTCTTACTTCTTCCCCCTCAACTTCTGCCTATCCTAAATGTACCTAACCTATATTGAAGACTGCAATAAAAAAATAAATTAATTGAAAAATCACTCCACAAGTCTCTCTAACTAAATCAATGAACTTTGTTTCTTGGACTGTCATAAGAATGCAAACATTGCTATGCAGGACCCAGTCCAGTCTTTTTAGACAAACTTGACCACATAGAGACATAGCTTCAGGAAAGGAAGAGACAATTTTGAGCTATCAGACTAAATGAAGATTTTGCCATTAGGACAATTCAAGTCTTGTAGAAATCGGCTCAGCTAATTTATATTTATCAGAGGTCAAGATCAGGTAAGTCTATCCACAGATTCATGCCATTACCTCAAGAATTTAAAGTGCCAGTAAGACGCAGTTTGGTTATATTCCCAGGGGAACGTTAAAATGCTTTAAATAAATACCTGTTGCCTGATGAAATACAGGACAGCCACCACTGGATAATGAATGACATGATGCTATTCCATCACAGTATACTATTCTCACATACAGTGTCTTAAAAGCAGACACATATGTGCATGTGCCTATAGCTATATATGTGTGCATACATATATATAACCACATATGTACATATATATGCACACATATATACATATATCTATATACATGTGCGCACGTATGCACAATGTTTAATTACTATCTCTTAAAAAATATGTAGTGTTATCATTGTGTGTTTCATGTCACCTGGCACGAGCTTTTTAAACATTAAAAAATGACATGTCTCTATTAAAATAGAGTCCTATCAACAGAGCAGCTCATCCTTATATGAAGGAAGAAATGCTCCTTTTACTCTACAAATTAGGTGTCTCAGTATTATTTGTAGCCATAATTCCACACATTTCTCATCTGAAGTACATATGCACACTTGCATTCTCTGTTACGTGTGGCAAGAATTTTTCCAAAAGGAGCACAAGAAAGAGGTGAAAATAAAATCCTGAAAAATTTGTTTGTGCAAATGTTTTTAGTAATAATAAAGGAGGACAGCGATGTGGAAAAAAACTCTGAAATGGGAAAATCCAGAGGCAATGGTGAAAAGTTGAAAGGATGGGGAAGAGCCAGGAGCAACATCCACAAGGATGCTAAGAATCATGTTATTATGGATGTGTGGAAGGGTTCAAGAAGAAAGAAAGGAAAGGACCAGGGTTACCTTGGAGAAAGAGACTGCTGAAGAGGCTAGGGGCTCATGGATCAAGAGCTGCTCAGAAGGAAAGGCAGAGGAGGGATGGCTGGAGAAGTTTCCAGGGAGAAAGGTCTTGTAGTAAGGGGGCAGGAGCCCAGTCCTGGCTCCACTGCTTCCAGGGAGGCAGAGGGGCTGGAGTGAGAACAGGGAAATGAATTGTGAGAAAGAGTGGCTATTGTCCAGTGTTTTCAGTGAGCAAAAAGAAATTGAAGAAGCTGAAGATAAAGCATTGCATACTACAGCGAGTATGTAAGGCTGTTGGGAAGGAGCAGGAAAGAGGGCGCAGGCGGCAGAGAGAGATGTTTCACTGCCCAGAACAGAGAGGGGAACGACTGCCAAGGAGCTTGAAAGAGCAGTGGGAATGAAGGCAGTGCCGAGAAAGAAGATTCGCAGAAATTGTCTGTTCTCCCTCTGGGAGGTGGGATGATGCTGGGAGGTGAGGGGAGAGAAAAGTCACAGGCACTCAGAGAAGCAAACAGGGAGAAGTGTCAGAGTGGAGAAGAGATGAGAGGGGAGAGGTAATCACTGGTGAGAGGCTAGAGAGTGGGTAAGGACACGGTGCCAAGAGATGATAATCCAGCTGATTAGAGAATTAGGCACAAGAGACGTCAAGCAAAAGGCAGAGAACAGAAGAGGCTACGGATGTGGCAAGAAGACCCTGAGCTTAAAATAAAACTGTCAAGCAGTCTATACAAATACACTAGCCATGCACTTCCCCCACTGCCTGCCCTATCTCCCCATTGCATCATCAGGGATCAACTACCTTATTACTGCAGGGAACAAACAAAAATCCAGCCGCCCTCAGGCTGATCATGGAGGAACAACAGAATAGGAATGAGGAGAAATAAAAGCAGCCTGACAGTAGCTGCCTGTGGATAAAAAGGAGACTTTTAGCACAGCTGTGTGGCTGTATTTGATTTACGAGAGCTTCTCCACACAAAACAAGGCACAGCAGTGTAAATGGCTTTCTAAAGAAAGCCTCGCGGACAGCAACTCCCACATGCCAGAAAGGAAAGGCCGATGTCCTGGGCTAGAGCGGCGTGGCTCGGGAGCTGGGGCTCCTGCTCAGGCCTCCAGCACAAAGGCACTGGCACCGCGCTGTGCCCACGCGGGAACAGCTGCACTCCACGGCGCCAGTGCTCGGCTACACCGAGCCCCCAGCACCTTCTCAGGCGGCTCTCACTCTTTTGATCTTGAGTGTGACATCCCCTTGTAACGAAAAGGCTCGGCTCCTCAGGAAAAGGACTGCCAAGCACTGTAAAAAATCCTGCTCTCTGTGACAAAGGTGTCCGCTTCCAATTTAAGGAACAAAACACGGTAGTCTGGATTGCATGCTACACATTTTTGTAAATGTTCTTTTGTAGTAGCAAGTAATTAATCTTGTGTTAGAGCCTAAAAAGTGCCTATGAGTTTTTGAACTTGCAAACAGCTGGAAAATGCCTACTTAGCCTAGTGTGCACATCTTTGAGCAATTCCTATTTGCTAATTACTCTTCCAGAAGCTGCCAACAGCTATTCTAACATTTTGCTAACCAGGGAGGGATATCACATAGCATAATCATGTGAATTAACAACAGGATGCTGGTGAAGCAATGGGATAAAAATCACGTAGTTGAGAAAGAAATTAAAGCTAATCGATTTGCACCAAAAAAACCTGTGGTATGTAAACACCATTTCAGAAACAAAGGACATGGCTGGGGAACAAGTAAACAAAAGTGAAACCAGCATTTGCAGAAGTTGTCAGAGTAGATTCCTTCTCTCGGTGACAGATGAGATGAGACTTAAGCCCAGCACCCCTTACAAATGAGACTTGCTAGTACTCCAGTAACCTACTGCAACCAAAGCAATATTCCCCTCTGCAACACAACAGATGTGATTCAAACTGGCAAGCCATGGCACATAAAAGCACGATGCCCTTCCCTGCTCAGCACAGTTTTTTGCAATATTCATTGCAGTGGCCTAGAGGGAATTCCAGCTCACGGTGTGCAGAAAGCTCGCCGATGCTCCTGCACAGCAGAGCAGGACCCCCCCATGGCTGAAGAGGCACCAAAGGGCAACAAGCAGTGCTGTTGGAGGAACCACCTCGAGACAGAGCTGCCGATGAACCGATGGGGCTCCCTTGGGCCTGTGTGGGAGGTGGGGAGAGGCAGAGGAGGAAAATCAAAGAGGTACCTTTAGTGTGTGTGCACATTTAACTGCAGCAAGCTGAGGCAGGATTTGCAATAGGAATGCCTGCTCTGAAAATGGCAAAGGCAAGTTATTACCAGGATGAACATCCTTATTCAGCATCTCACGGGAAGCTCTGGCTACCTTCAATCAAATGTCTTTTTCTTGGAATGCTGTTAAGCTGTGGTCATCAATCCTATTTAAGGAACGGGAGGAATGGCTTCATATCACCGCTTTCCCTCCTCACTTGATGTGACATAAAATACCAGCACATTAGCACAGGCGAAAGAAACGGAGCTTGGCTGATAATGGCCACACTCATGTATTTATAAAGCAGCCCAGGGAAGGAGGCACCAGGCGCAGAAGGCGCAGCTCCTCCATCGAATGCCTAGAGCAGCAGCTTCCTGCTACCAAGAGGTTTCCTTGAAATCCCTCCAGAACTACTCTGTAACCGAAGTGTAAAAGCAGCCACTTGCTGTGCTCTGATTGCCCACTTGAACTTTTCGAGAAGGTTGTGTGTATTTACCGTCGATCTTCAGCACTGTGTTGCCAACTGACTTGCGGTGGAAAGACGGCAAAACCTGACGGTGGAACTTACATGATCCACACACCACTCGGCCCCTACGCCTCAGAAGGGCGTGTAGGGACATGTGGCAGCACCCTCATGTGCTGGTGGGCCACAGGCAAACCCCCTGATTTAGGGAGCTTGTGCTGCCACTGCTGGGGCAGTAAGAAGAAATGATTCCCCTGACTTGGCTGCTCAACCAGATTGGTAAAATCTGTTAAAGGACAAAGTGATTTTCCCTATCATTACAGCCTAGACAGGAGCTGGAATCTGGCTCACGTTGGCTGTTCAAATGCTTCACTACTGGGCGCTGTTAGAGGGTTTAGCATCACTGCCTCCATTATCTCTCCCTGGCTTCATCTTGTCTGTGCTATGTATACATAAGGACACACGGACCATGAGACTCCCAATGAACTCTTGTAATACCAGCTGTCAGCAGCCGTCTCGGGGTCAGGAAAAACATGCTTCAGCAAGAGATCATGTCTATAAACATGGCAAAACTAATTATCCCAAGAAGGGTTCCCGTTCCTCTTAAAATTAGCAGTGTATACAGTCAGAGAGCTCAATGTAAACACATCACTCTGAATTTCACCAGCTTCACTATCAAGCACTGTTGCACTGCTGTGGAAGGGGAAGTATGAATCCTGTAGGAAGTCTCTACCATAACGGATACTAAATCTGACACGTGAAGAGTTTTACTGTCGTGTTTCTAAAAGAGTGAAAAGGGAGAGAAAACATGTGAAGCCTAAAACCAGCAATACACCAAAGTTTACAAGAGAACTGTTAAGTAAGTGTCCCTGTGAGAAATGGAGAGGATAGCTGAAGCCCCACCTGTGACTAAGGCAGTGGACAACCTCCAATGAAGAGACCAGGAGAGAAAAGAGGGAGGTAGTGATTAGATAGAATTAGATAGAATCCCAGATTGGAGAACAGGAAGGTTTTCCAGAAAAACTGCTCTAGGTAGTTTAAGCAGTCATTCGTAAAATATAATACCCCAAAGAGCCACCAGGACCAGGCATGGTCTGAGGACTATGTAAGCCACATCTCTCAAGCCAGAAGAGCTCAGATGGTTTGAAGTAAGTATTTCAATTCTTACAGGTATTCTTAAATCTCATCTAGTTGTCCCTTTTTTCAGAGACAAAAGCAAAGTACTACATTCAGTTAAGTATGTCTGTTCCTCATACTGGTGAACAAGACATCTCCCACAGTGCCCAGTGGTGCTGCACAGCTCAGCAGCAGCACCGGGATAATGGGATGCATCCACCCTTGTATTTAATGAAGGGGCCTGTACAAAAGAGATGTCTTCCAATGACCACTGCAAGACTGGAGAGCCCTCTAGCATGAAATAGGAGGGTGGAAGGAAGGGCTGAATGAATCATGAGCAAGGAAAAAAGGGTTGTGGCACACCCCCACACTTTTCCATTTCAGGTCCGTAAAATTCAGCTACATCGAGGTGATGCTACTGGCGCCACTACTCAGAGAGACAGAAGCAAGCAAGTCTGAATAAATCAGAATCTGTCTAATAATTGAGCAAAACCCAGCAGCACAACATAGGACAGAAGTTGTGATCATTTACACAGGAATAACAAAGAAAGGTGAGTCCGGCAACCTTACCCTGAGCAAAGGAATCATCGGGGAAGCCTCGCCCAAGTGCAGCTGCAGGGAGAAAAGGTCAGGAGAAACACAGCCAGATTTCCAAGCAGAAAATCCACTCGTCTTGCAAACCCTTTCCATGTCCTTGGGTGCAAAGGCACTGCAAGCTTCTGCAGAGGCAGCCTGCCCCGGAGCCCCACTGGAGCAGAGTGGGGGGCATGACAAGTGCCACAGGCCAGTCTTTCAAGCAAAGGAGCAACAACCACTTAATCAATGCAAAGCGACAGCCTCAAATGCTCGTGCAACAACGAAGCATCAGCAAAAGCCAAATGGAGATGAACAGAAACATGCTCTCGTATCCACAGCCATCTGTCCCTCTTCGCTCGTTGTTTTACAAATTGACCTACTGTTCCAAATCCCAGATTTTCAGAAATAGCTCTGGCTGAAGGTATTACCAGGAAAAACGATCAGTGTCAGCTAACCAGTAACTGAGGAATTCTTTCCAGGAGGCTGAGGCAGTGATGACAGAAGCTGGAAAACCAAAATCCCAGAGAGGGGGAAGCACAGGCCACTCAGATACATAGGCAAGAAGCAGCAAGAGCAACATTTGACAGTGCAAGTGATGTTCTCTTCTGCCAAAAGCAGGTGAGAAGCTTAACAAAGACCTTTTTGGTTTTCTGGTGCAAATGATGCGTTTCGGAGAACAACCAACCACACTGGCCTTAGAGTAAAGGAGACCAGAAAACCAAGGAGATTCCTAAAATCTATTACTGTACCAAATAAACAGCTAGTATTCTCCCATGAAATGAAAATCCCTCCAACTATTCCCAAACAATTACTGCCTTCCCACTCTGTACAAAGATAAATTTCGTCTCCAATATAATTTTTTAATATTGTAAGTAGGCTTGGTAATGGCGACCCCATTAATTTAATATCCTCAGAGATCTTTACCATCTCTCCCTGTTGAGTTTTTCTGCAAAGCACTCATCCCCATAATTTTTCAGTCTTTTGAGCCCATAATTTCCTATTAACTTGAAATGTCTGTACTGGCCTGACCAGTTTTATTGTGTGCTTTCACCAGTGGTAAGTGAATAACCCCCTCACATGGCTTTTGGGGGGATTTCCTCCCAGCATTGCCAAAGGAGCCACGACTTGCCGCGTGTCCTCCCCCACCTCAGCGCTCCCTCTCCTTTTGAAATGGGGAAAGATGAAAACTAGAAAACGCAACAGATGGTCTGAAATCCTCTTCCTGCGAAACCCATCACTACGGCAGCAAGCTTAGGCAATATTTCAAATATTTCCGCATGTGCCAACAGCCGTATCCATGACTAGGGATGATGAGGAGACTGCTTGTGAAACTCCCCCATAGACACTGTTTGCAACAGCCTAGTCCTCTTGTTGAAGGCTCTCTTCCCTACTCTAAATCCAACGAGAAAACTAATCTTCTCCAGATTTAAAGCTGACAGGTGGTACATGCATAATTAAAGATGACCTAACAGAGAATGCTCTCATTTCTGGCATATTATCAGACACTTAAGCAAAGCAATTATCAGTAGGCAATCTTTTCTGTCAACAGAGATTGGATGAAACATTTTGCCAGTCAGGAAGATATTGTAACGATGATACATATGTATTTGCAGATACTCCAGCAATATAATATAGATTTAAATCTCTCCTGTCTCAGACAAATGTCTTCATCACCTATGGAGGACCACAGTAACATCTCACATTTTCATGTTCCATTTCATGTTTGCCATTTCCACAGACTCACCAGACGAAGCAGACTCCACCTTGCTCCTACTCATGTCAACCTTTTCCTTCAATCCATCTGCACTACACGTCCTGCCATTCCTCTCCACCTAGGGAAGGACAGTCTTACCGTCCCCTCTAGCTCCTGCACTTTTTCCACCTGCACTACTTGGTAGATGGCTGATCTGTGGGCCAGGAAACCTTGTCCTTCTGCCTTTTTCCCCCCCTAAAAACAAGCAAAACCCCAGAAAACATGTCCTCTCCCTTTCTTATTCAAACACAAACAAAAACTCACCTCCTCCAACAGAACCCAACCATGCCTCCCCCAAACGCCTTCTTCTTCATCCACAGGTAGCAACCACCCGTAGCACATCAGGGCCTGGGCACTATATTGCTCTTTCACTCCTTGTCATGACTTTCGTGACATGAACACCTGCAGGGAAGAATTAGGGACCTCACACGTCTTGATGGACTGTGCCTGCTGTGAACAACCATGTCTTACTCAGGACCACAAGCTGAGCATCTTTACCTTGGGAGCTGTGAAGGCAGAAGAGATGAGTGGCCTTGTTCTCCTCAGCTTATACAGGGGGCAAACACAAGCGGAGATCAGTTGGGAATTTTACGTGGAATCAACCCAAAAATCTATACTAGAACTAGGAATATCTTCCCTGCTTTTTGGTTATCAAGCAGATGGTATGGTCTCCCAAAATAGCAGTGTCACCCATGTAGTTTGAAAGAAGCAGAAACTTCTTAACCTAAACTCTTAAAATGCTTCCTTCAAGCAGTGTTTTGCAATGAATCCAGAGAGCGTTCTATGCACTTTTTTTTTTTTTTCTCCTGAGCAGGGATTTTAAAAAAAGAATATTTTGTGGAAGAAAGACAGGGAGAACAAAAAACAATTAGGAAAAGGAAAGCCTAAAAAGGTTAGTGGTTTTCTTAATTTTGGGAAAATTAGGGCTGTGAGAAGTATTATAAACCGCAATTACATACACACATGGGATTGTATTTTACCTTACGAAAGAGCTGCTCTTAGGGTATAAAATTGCTTTAATATTGCACTACGACAAACGGTTTTTTTTAAAAAAAGGCTTATGATAATGGATTTTCAAAGCAAAAGTAAAGCTGCTTTTCCCTGAGAACAGGGCTTTAGAGAAGGGAAACTTCACAATGACAGTGGTGTGCGTTTTGCTGCATTTCACAACATCTCTCATTATTTAAATTCCGATGTATTTATGTCATACATGGATAAACGATCTTATTGTTCAGAACATGTCTTTATATGAACATCTCTGCTGTTCGAACTAGTGTTATTTAGCTGCTTTTTTTTTCTCTCTCCTTACCAAGTCAGAACAAAATGTCTTTTATTGCGGTTTTGTGAACTTGATGCAAATGGCAGTTTTTACACATCAGTCGTCAGTTTAATAACACTAATGATAAGAGGGGAATTGAAAATAATAGACTGATTTTTTGGCAAGCAAATCAGAATTTATAGAGAAGTTTCTACAATGTCAAACTTTATAGCCCTGTGTTATCAAAAGCATGAGGAGCGAGAATTAAGATTAAACCACTGACTCGTTAGCAACTCGTTACACTTACTAAACCACAGCTTTCCTGTAACAAGATTGATTATTTAGAAATCCACTGTACAGGATAGGAAGAGATAGCAGTAGTCTTCTGGGACTGCAGGGAGCCATTTACACAACAAAATACATTTGCCAGGGGATACCAATCTGACTGAGCAGGCTCAATATCTCTCTCAGTTAAAGCAATACTGGTTAGTCTCCCAGTCTTCCCTAAGGCATAGTTTGGTCATTCCTTCTCCTGCTCTCTCCCCCTCTCGCAGTCACAGTACTTTGCAGCATTTAAAGTCCAATTTTGCACCTATCACTCCCCCGAGTGGCCCTGGTGACTTCACAGGTGCTGGTTATAGGCACTCATGCTGCAGGACCGAGCATGGGAAAACGGCCTCATATGAGTAGCCAGGGCCGTGAGAACTAATGGACTTTCTGTGGATTGATGGATGACTACAAAGAACCACATTTTGAAAACACAGCTTGATCATGACCGCAGGGATAACACTAAATGTAAGAAAAAGCATTTGCTTTCCCAACATGCAAAAAACCAGATGTGTCAAAATGCCAGCTTTTGACACAAAAATACCACATTACAAGTGAGTGACAGCAGATTTTTAATACTTCTACGAACAAGTGCTCAAGCAGGCGTAGTAGTTTCCCATGACAATGATGGTCTAAGGACAAACTCCTTTACATCTCTAATGTCTGAACTCCCTTTTTGATCCAGACAGACAGACAGACAGACAGACAGAGTCCTACACCCTGGATTACTCCAACCCAGTTCTAATGCAGGAGGTATAGACAGAAACTGCACTTTGCTTCCTCCCACTCACCTCTGCCTATGATCGGGACCCACTACTAAATTGCTCTACTATTGAACCCCATCCCACACAGGGCATCTTCTTCTCCACAGATGCCTGACTGCTTTTCCACAAAGCCTGTGGGTTTGACGCTTTGGTTTCCAGCTACAGGCTGTAAGGGTTGAATCCTTTCCACGGGACCATTTGAACTGCTACCTTCCTAGGGTCAGCACCCTTCAGTTTGGCCGTATTTCCTGGTTAATGCTCCCACAACTTGAATTACCATTTCCATGTGAAGAATCCTGTTCTATGGACTGCTAAAACTGTGTTGCATGTCCATCCTCCTGCCTTGTGCGGGCTTTGCCAAAAATCAAGTCTTAGAGAGGAGGAACGAAGCCTGCTCCTTATCATTACTTATAGCATGTACTTTCAGTGATGTTTTTTATGAGTAGACAAGTGGGAAAACATATTTTTAAGAAGGACAAAGACTGCTGAAGTTTTACAAGAAGCCCCAAGACAAGCAGAGCATATTATGTACCACAGGATGAAATGCAGTGTCTTCGGGGAACAGATGTTTTATCATCAAGCAGCAATTTGGGAGAACTGTGGGAGCTGGGCTGTCTAACCCATGAGCAAACTAGGAAATTACAGGAGCTTGTAGGTGTTGTCTGAGTGTGAGGTCAGAGACAGAGAAGCAGTTACTCCATCTCTACGGTACTGTCCCTGTGCGGGTGGATGAAGTAGGTCGTTACAGAGAATAAAATTGTGAGAAATAACTATACCACTCAACACCATCACTGTGGCTGGGACTGGTGTTAGCAGTGGGGCTTGGTGGGCAAAAAGCAGAACAGCGTGAGGAACACACTGTGATGCATTAGTGCACCCATGCTGAAAGGGCAAGTCTCTGGATTTTTGCTGCTTTGTCACCACGACATCATGCTCCAACCTGCCCACATCACGGACCTCACCATGCCTCTAAGGAGACCTTCAAGTTTGTGTCCCATGACCTGCTGCCGCTCATTGCTAGTGAGAACAGTAACAACCCATCTCTCCCCACACACCCATGCCAGAATTATCCCATTAGCAAAATCCAGGCCAAAAAGGAAGCCCTCAGTGAAATGAAGCAATGCATTAAAAAACACTGCTTGAGCTGGGAACACATGACTAGATTTTTCTCAAGTCTGAAGAAGGCCCAATTCCTAATGAAAAAATGGGACCTGTGCATGCTCTCATCTTTTGCTGCAGGCTGGTGTTCACTCCAAACACCATCTCAAAAAATACTTTTGCTTCATCAATACATATGTAATTCAACCAAAAAAAAAGAAATTTAAATAGCATCTGAAAAGCTTTGCATGGTAAACATCAGAAAAATACCGCTTTTCAAGCCTGCAGCCAGTTGTTCTATAATATCTTCTGCTTTGTGCTGACAACCTTTTTTCCCTCCAATCATTCAGACACAATGCCTTCAGGTCTGTCTAAGTAATGTAATTTACTGGAGTGGAATTCCCTTGATACCTTCTGCAGCACTCAGTGACAGTATCATTTATACTCTACACTGTCATGCCATGACACTGATACATTGGCTTTCATCCCTCATTCAGCGCAGAGGGTGCAATTTCACCTTCCATTGTGCCCTTCTGCAGACTGCGCGTACAAATTCCCTCCATTCATTCCTAATTACAAACCTCTGCTGAAATACTCTCATTAGATTTATATTTCTCACTCCAAAGTGTCAATCTTATTTCAAAATTCCAATTTTCTGGGAGATTCATCCATTAGCAGCAACCTCCAAAGCATTCCTTAACCGAGTGCATTAAAAGTGAAGCTGGCAGAGCAGAGACGCACTTAAAATACACCATTACAGCAAATCTCCATTGCTAATATTTTTGCATTATTCGAGCAATGCAATAAGGAGCCTGTGACTGGCCAGCCCTGCTCCTCCAGCAGCGATGGGCAGAAGCCACCAGTCAACTGCTCTGCTCCCACTGTGAGGCTGCACCACATCCCAAAGCATCTGCTGCTGTCACCGTCTCACAGTACGGCATGAGGGGGCTGTTCAAAGGACTCCAGAAGCTGAGAGCCACAGAAAGAGTTTATGACAACTGTAAAAACGCCCAAGTACAGCTTGTTTTCTGTGATAAAGTTAAAAAAAAAAAAAACCAAACCAAAAACAAGCTGGGGGTTTCCCAAGGTAGCAGTTCTGCTCTGCAACTCAAAAGGTAGTTAGAGTTCTTCAGCTGAAAATCTCAACCACATTGTTTGTGTCACTTGCACTAATCCTAATTTAGTGGTCACATGTAGGACCGCTCCCTTCAAACCGTGTACAGAAAATACAACTTCACAGATTCCCCGGAGCAGCTCCACAAGTCGCTAAAAAAATCAAAAAGAGATCCTTCTACCTCTTCAAGAGAAAGGCAAACACCTTAAAAACCTCATCACCATACAAGGGAAAAAAATGAAGAGCACAGCAGTGGGCACCGATAGTTGCACAATGCACCCTGTGTGCCATCTCTAAAAATAGCCCGTGTGGCGATACCCCTGGAAGAGTCCAGCATGTCTCATCCCGCTGGGAAGCGCAGCAGCAGTGATCGGCGCAGCGGTGCCGCTGCCACATGACGCACACGGTGCACTCTCTCCCGTCATTATCTTCAAAGCCATCAGGTTTGAACTCACCTGCAGCAGGCACAGCGGCAGAAAAAGAAGGGTGCGTGGGGAGAAAAAAAAACCACCTCTACAACTACACCGAAAAAGGGAAAATTCCACAGAAAAATATTAGAGCAAATGATTACGCCCCTTGTCAGCATCTGGGCACCTACAGGACTGAGATATGCAGGTGATTACAACAGAGGTAATGTAATTCCCTGCAGCAACCACTGTGGGGGAAACTAATAATTGCTGAAGTTTTGCCCATTCCCATCTGAAATATCTTAAGTCTTGATTACTGCATCAGCTCTCTTGCCATTTGTACTTTGTATCAAGGCACGAGCCGGTCCAACGAGCAGGCACAGATGTAAAAGCAGAAAGGCACATTTCAGAGAGAACGCAAAAGTAAGGCAGCAATGACAGGCACTGAGCTCTCCTAGGAAGAGAGGGAGGACTACACCAAGCTAATTTAAAGTGATTTCATATTGCCTAACGAAAGACTCACCACTGACAGCGTGACTAGTCCATGGAACAAGCGCATGTACCTCTAAGTGCCCCCAGCACCCCACATCCTCCGCACCACGTGGTGTTAGTCAGAGTGAAAACCTATTCTCTTATAAAGCCTGATTCTCAAGACCAACACCTCTACTACCCTGCCAAGCCTGGCAAAGCTGGGAAGGTCAAGAAGCGACAAGAAAGCAGTGGTGCTTAAGTTGCCACACAGCAGAAAGCAAGTTTTCAGCCTCTACCTTGGGTCCTGCAGCTCTTGGATAGATGCTCTCTCCTCTCATCCATCAGAAGAATGACATCAGACTGAGAAGCCTGACACGCAAAGGCACACTCATTCTCTGGAAATGCCACAGCTACTTAATGAGTGAAGCTGGGACAGCACCAAAGCTGACACCATGAAGCTACGAATTTCCCTGCATATACTGACATCTCTCTTTAATATTTCTCTTGGCCACGAGCTGACATATCAATTAATGTGGTCAGAACACATTTAGTAGTTCAAGATACCACAACCGGTTTAGTGAATTCCTAACCAGTGCAACTACCTGGAAAAGCATCACACAGTGTATTTCAATAGTTACCCTAAAAAGCAAACCAAAAGGATTTTATCTGCCAAAAGTCAACCCTGAGAATTTGTTTCTCAAGCTCAGCAGATTTATATAGATTTCTTTTTTTTTTATCTCCTTTGCTTTTTCTTTGCCAGAAGATGAAGTTCTGGATCAACAATTCAAGGTACACCACTGAAGTTTTGAAAGTTTTGACTTTAAAGATCTTTCAGTCCTCTCCAAAGCTGCTTTTTCCAGACAGCGGAACAATTCTGCTTCCAAAATTCTTTCATCACCACCTTTAACTTATGTACGAAGCCTAACTACTTTTTCTTTATTTTTCCGGTAAGAAGTTGATGAATTAACACAGCCAGACCACACCACAAGCAAGCTCTGACTCTCCTTCCAACACAGACCCATTTACAAGCATTAAAACCTAGGACTCACCCACCAGACAGAGCCGAAGCTGCAGACAAGCCAGTCATCAGAACTCAGAGAAATATTATGCTTGCTCCACAAATGCTGAAGTATTTGAATCTTATTTTCAGTTGTACACAAAGGGCAATAAATGGAAAATCTTATTGTAACCACTGCTTTTTCGTGGCCACCCACACTTCCAACACCTACAGAGAAAGTATATAAATGTAAAAGCCCCAAAACTCATGGCTCATCTGAACAAGGAATGCAAACTAGCTAGTTGCTGTTACTTTTTTTCCAGTTTATATCTAGAGTGCCATTATATTCTGTGAAACACTGAAGACAACTTTTCACATGCTGCGCATATCTACTGTCCAGGATTCTGCTGGGTTTTCATACATTTTGTGTCCCTGGTAAAGTCCTTTTCTAAGTTAGCTGACCACTGACTGATTTTCAAATGATGAAGTAGAGAAGGTGCTTCCCCCTAACTCTCAGTTTCTTCCCCCACTGCCCAAACTACTGAGGTACAAGGAGTTAATGCTTCACTTACCTGTGAGAAATTATGCTGAATACTCTACCCAGAAACTGGCAATTAAAAAAAAAATCCCTTCACACTCATAACAGTAGAAGAACTTCAAACAAATTGCTGTCAAGGATGATTTCATTGTGTTTAAATCCACCTTACTTCAAGTCACTTTGCAAATTACTCTTTAATTTTATACCTAAAACTCTCAGGTCTACTATGATGCTAGTTTACTCTCCTGTGTGTCCTATGCCTGATTCTTTCCATTTACAGAAAGTAACACAAGCACGAACCTAATTATCATCTGAAAACCCGCAGAAAACTAATTCACTAACTGAGTAAAAAAGAAATAAAGGAAAAAAGGTCCGTCTTAAGACCAGACCCAACGGGAGGGTGATGCCATGTCTGGAGATGATGAGAGTGAACAATCTTGTCCCACTAATCATCTTGCTGTCGCGGAAAGTGCAGATTACAGTGAGAAAACGATCCAATACAATGCTTTTACGTCTCAACTCTTTGTACATCGTAACAGGAAACACGTCCTACCAGCTAGCAATCAATATTTAACTAAATGATCGAAGACGAAGTGCTGGCTTCCAGAAAAATGTACCTTTACCTGCCCTTGCTCATCAATTGCCTGCTAGACCCAAAAGCGCACCACCTTCCTGCAGCTCCTGACAAGGCAAGGGCAGAGCCAGCTGCTCTCCACGCACGCTGCTGCAATCAGGTGTGTGCTTTTCTGCCGAGGATGTAGGTCGCAGGACCTGTGTGCTGAACGCCGCAGCAGCGCGGGTATCTAAGTATTATGAAAATAAATGGGTCATACACCACTGAGCTAACAACCACACCACCCCCAAGCCGGGCACTGAATGACTGTGCAGGGCTTTGCCAGAGGGAGAGGAGAGGTTGAGCCACCAGTGAAAACAAAACTGATGTGGTGAGATGGATTTTACTTTTCACTGGTTTGGGTTACAGAGAAAGTTGGTCTTGCTGTCACCATCTCTCAGGCTTTTTTGTAAAAAAAAAAAAAAGGCAATGTGCAGGCTGGTAAGATGTCCTGTGGAGACGGGCCAGCATCTCACCCCACCAGGAAAGGGGAAGTGTCACCGGCCTCGGGCGGAGGGAGGGCTGTGACTCAGTTCCTTGGGCTGGCACACACACACACACCCGCGCTGTCACCTGCCACAGCGAAAAATAAAAATCCTCGCCACAACACGGCGGCCACACGGGAGACGCCGAGTAAACAGATCAATGACGCCGCGCTCCCACGCAGCCCATGGCACCGCTGGGGTGACGAACAAACAAACCTGTGGTCAGCGGCAACAAGGCGAGAGGCGTCAGAGTAACTCGGGTTCATGTGGCACACTAGGCTGCAACAAACTCCGCTGCTGCTACCAGCTAAACACGAACAGAGCGCTCCTCCCAGCCACACGGCCCGCGGCCATCGCGTGTGCCCGCACGGGGATGCCACCAACACCGGGCTCTTGGTCAGATACCCGCAGGAAGGGACACTGGCTCACCACACACACACGCGTCCACGCGCAGGCGCCCTGCCACACCAGTGCTTTTCAGGCCATATATTTGCCCAGACACATATTTTATTTAAAAAATCTTATCCATACATATAAAAAAACTTTTATAAACATATATATATATATGTTTCGTTTTTATATATACAGACATATCTGCACATATAAATAAAATGATGTTTAGTCAACAGATGTATTTGTATCAAAAGCTGTCCCCGGCCACCAGCCCGGCTGAGGTACAGAGGCACTGACGGGGCTGAGAAGCACCTGATCACATCGAGGGACTGACACAGAGCTGCTGGCAGTGGTCTATGGACAGGATGCCATGGGAGGTTACCAAGGTCCCCGAGGCAGGAGACACTCCGCACACTGATGGCACGAGGTACAGAGTCCTGACACGTCAGTACCATAAAATGGGCAAGAAAGTGCCTTTGCCCCTGTGAAAACAGCACTCCAACAGGAAAATGTACCAGAAAAATCATGAAATGCAGACATGGCCACATCTCTCATCCAGTAAGATAAACCTGCCAATGTCCTCAGGTACGGTCATGGCACTTGGGAAGAGGGTTTGGTACTGATGGTTAGGAGTGTTTGGCAAGTCAATGTCCAAAGAGATACAATCTTGCCTTCGGAAATCTGATTACCTTCTGAATTCTATCAAGTTATCTGACCGTTAAGTGCAAATTTTAAAAAATATATATTTTTCCCAGGCCATGAGGGTAGGCAGGTGACAGGCATTTAACCACCAATATCTGCATATTTAGAATTTTACATTATTTACATCTGCCTAGAGATGGGCATAGGACAGATTTCAAGAGACCTTTCTAAATTCTTTTGTAAATACTCTGAAGAACTCATTCCTAGCAAATATGAAATTTCTGTACAGAAGTTTCTGAGTTTTGGGTTGCCTTATTTTTTTATCCTGTGTAAACCACTTATAGGCCCTTGCTGAATTCTCAGCATTGGATAAGCAGTACAAATCTGGTCTTCTTATAAGATGCAGAAGGACATCAATTGGGATGTTATTTTTGCTGCTTTTAAAGGAAAACACACAGGGCTAAAACAAAGCGAGAAATGTGAGCAGCGTATGGACACTGCTAGGAATAGTCACCTGTCTCCACCAGGATGCCAGCAGCCCTGCCCCAGCAGCTGCTCCAAGGCACAGCTCCGTACATTCTCTGTCATTTGTGACTGTTTGGGATAACAAACGGAGAGAGCCTCTCAGCAGAGGGCACAGCTTCTCCCCGTCTGCTCTACTCCCACATTACAACACACTCAGTCTAACCTATCCAGGATTGATTCCCAGAGAACCTAGAGAAATGCTGGGTTTTTTTTTTTACTATCTTGGCACATGCACCAAAACAGGGTTTTGCAATATGCTCCATCAGAACAAGGAAGGGACCTTCTGCTTTGAACTCACACATCAGTAAGTACTATTTTTATGAAGATTTTATCAATCAGCATCCTAGTAGTATTTTAAAAACGAAATAATAAATGGAAGGGGGGGAAAGGCATACTTGTTTATCCCACTGCGCCCTGGGAAAAACAACAAGAACGCAGTTGTTACAGCTGAGTCATCCTTGTGCAACTGCTCTTTCCAGCAGGGCTAATTAACAAGTGAAAGTCCACTTCTTTCTACGGAAATTGCTGTAACAAGGTAATTGTTACAAGCAGAGCCTGTCATCAAAAATAGCCAGACAATGGGAAACACTGAGAAATCAAATAAGCAATGGGCAGCTTGCCCTCATGCCTACCTGTGCCGGTGTGGATCTGCACACACGACGGGTGCAACCCCAGCCAACAGCCTGTGAGGTGATGCATGGGTTTTCTAGCAGCTAGAGCACGCACCTCGATTTAAAAATGATGCATAGCTCAAGCACATAACCACAGTTAAAAGAAAAAGCAGAAAGAAAAAAAAAAAAGGAAAAGCACGTATTTGATGATGGCTCCTATACCCTCACCCTGGTTTTCAAGTTCATTTGGTCCTCAGACCTGATTTTGTTCCTTGAAAAGGAGATGTCTGATAATTTGTAGCACAACAAGAAGCAAGACAAAACTTCCTATGCACTTCTTGGAATGAGAGAGGGTTTTCTTTCCTATTTCTGTCAGCTTTTTCAAGTCCCCCAACAAGGATGATATTTTTGAAGCCAGCTCCTCTGGAAGTGTTTTTAATAGTGAATTTGCAAGATGCCTAATGATAAGCTTTTCAAACATCATGAGAAAAGCCGGCAAAAAATTGTGATTAAGGCTTCCAAGCCTCATGGGAATAGTGCTAAGTAGGACTAATGAAAAACAAGCTTTTTCTGCCTGCCTAGCTGTTACAACTCCTATTTTCAAGTCTTCTTCCCTTAAGACAAGCACAAAAAACAAATTTCAAGCCAGATCTAAAATTTTCCTGTAGTCAGACGATTCCTGCTAAGGGGGATTTGATTAATAACTGCACCAGAGAATGCCAAACCCTCAAGGAAATGGCAACACTCTCCCTTTTTTGGAAAACAAAATCAAACTCACACCTTTTAAGGCCTCTTTGACAGTGAATTCTGTTACTACCCAGACTTTCTCCACTGCCTACGACTTCACTATTGTTTTTGCTGATACTCATCACACCAGAAAAAAACATTTCCTCTCTTTAAAGACTGAATTTCCATATGCATTAAAGAACACTATTCTCCTTTTGCAATGGACTTTTCTTGTTTTAAATAAATCTTTTAGTGTCACATAAGCATATAAAGTACTCCAAATAAAGGTATATTTCTAATGTAAATGCTTTGGTTCCAAAACACTAGTATTTTTTTAGAAATAATATTACAGATCAGCTCCTAAGATTGAAAATGGTGTTAGTAAGCATTCAAGAAAAACTGACCAGTAAGGAGTGCCGTGGTCTACTTCACTGACCTGTTCTGACTAAACTGCATCATATGCATTTGTTACTGCTGTGAACAAACAAGGGCAGTAACACGCACAGTGCCACGCTCTGAACCACAATTTTGTATTATCTCCTTTTGTCAAGCTGCTCTATACCACCATCCCAAAGATAAAAACCTCTAAACCACAAAGAGATTTGGTTTTGTTTTAAAAGTTAATGAAATTAAGTTGCGCTCAAGCCTTTTCCCGAACCTGTCAGCTCTGGGGTGTCCCACCCTCCATAGAGCACAGACCCTCAGATCCATGCCATCCTTATAGTGGCCCAGAAGCTTTTTCTACCTCAGAACACAGAATTAGGGCTAGAACCACTGACAAACTGCAAAGTTTCTCCCCACTGATTCTATGCCAGGCTGTGCTGTGGAATGTTTCAGAGGAAGACGCAGCCATTACGGGATCAGGGATGAAATATGTGCAAAGGACCATAAGCTGCTCCCCATCTTGGGAGAAAAATCAAAGCACAACAAGCACTGGGGACTACTACCCCGGCTGAGGGGATAGGAAGGGATCTTGCTGTCCCCTCAATCTGCTCCTAGTAGATCTATGCACAGCTTTCTTTACTCTCCTACAGTCACGTGGAGCGCTTAATTCCACCCGGAAGGAGCTGGAGGTGGCAATGAAGATACTTCTGATGCTCACAGAGCCTTTTGGGGCAGCAGGCTGAAGGACGAAGCAGCACCAGGGAATATTTCTCCTCCAAGGGAAATATTCCAGGAACCCGAAAGGGGAAGGATTTGGATTTTATCATGGGAGAAACAGAAGGGTGCCTGCAGTCCTGTTGGGCAGATGATGGCCTCCAAACTCACACGGAGCACGTGCAGCTTTGGCAGAGCACACCAAGGTAAGGGTACACATAGGCAGCCAGTTGCAGAAAAAAACAAAGCGTAGTCAGAGCAATGGGGCGAACAGAGCTATTTTAAGTACTTCTCACTATGGTTTACCGTAGTAGCTGAACACTTAGAAAAGCCGTCAAAATGACAATCACTATTTAGGTTAAAAAAGCAAGTAACTACTTCAATAACAATTTATTCACCACCTAATGTTTGCAGTTGAATTACAGCTTTTACAGTGTTTTTCTAAAGTGTGATATTTACTGCCTCTACTTTGCCTCCCCAAGATATTTTTTTCCTTTTTCCTTTAGTTTTTTCTTTAAATAGAAAGGAATTGGAATCATGACTTACATGTAACTTTTCTAGGTTCTGTGCTGGCTAAAATGTTCTCACGATGCAGGGAACAGGATCAATGGAGAAATTAAGAGGCTGCAGCAATCCATTAAGAAGTGACCCTCCAAAGTTCTGTAGGGCAGTGTTCTGGCAACTCAGTTGGAACAACCTAAAATAAAATAAAGGCAGGAATTTAAAAAAATCAAGCACTGAATCTTCACAAACACCTCTTTGTTTTTTCCTTCTAATTCTAAAAAAACACATTGGGGTGTCTTTTTTCTTAAATATAGAAGGTCTTTATGCCAAACATGGCAATCACGTTACGCCCATTTCACACTTCCTCGAAGCTTTAAGCTGTAGATGCCTCCCAACAAAGACCATGTTTTCCTTTCATTTGTCTAATATAAGGCCCCTGAAAAGAATTACCGAACAGATAAACTAACATTTTTGTGATTATTCTACCATATCATACCACAGGTACGTGCATACTTACACATACATACTAAGGAATTATTTACTGCGACGGTGGTGAGGCGCTGGAGCAGGTTGCACAGAGAAGCTGAGGATGCTCCATCCCTGGAAATGTTCTAGGCCAAGGTTGGATGGGGCTTTGAGCAACCTGGTCTAGTGATAGCTGTCCTGGCCCATAGCAGATAGGCTGGAAACAGACTAGCTTTAAAGCTCAACCTAAACCACCCTGTGGTTCTATGAAAT
The DNA here is from genome assembly GCA_013397845.1 of Melanocharis versteri. Classification (NCBI taxonomy): domain Eukaryota; kingdom Metazoa; phylum Chordata; class Aves; order Passeriformes; family Melanocharitidae; genus Melanocharis; species Melanocharis versteri. The sequence continues at coordinate 56,468 of VZTG01008814.1, read as the reverse complement.
TGCACATCACACCAGAAAGGAGTTCCAACAAAACCAGCAAATTGATCTAGTAGGTTTTAAATAATAATACTGCCTTTTGTCAAAGCTCTGCACTGATTTTATCAAGGAATTTAAGTTAGGAACATGAAATTCGTTCCTTTGTTTCTCCTTTGCTCTGGGGAGATTCAGAGAAGAAACACTATCAGCATAGTTTGGTATCCCTGGGCTGCCGCGATGTGTGTTGTAATCCTGCAGCCGTCCTAAAGCAAAGCTACCTGTCACGCATGTCAAAAGAAAACTGGAGAGAGAATGAAATGTTCATCTGCCCACAGAAAACTCACTGTGCTCTCACCTTCAAGGGGCTCAGGGCTCAGTCCCTGGAGAGGAGGCACTCTGGGACGGGGAAGGCTGGTGAGAGCAGGGCTGGGGCCAGGGGGCTGCAGGGGGTGGTGAAACCCCCAGCACCCAAGTCCTGGCATCACCACACAGCCCAGATCCCACAGTGCGCACAATCCCAATCCCAGACTCCGGAAAAGGCTTCCCCCATCTATCAAGGAAGTGGTCACACTCTGAAGTGGCTGGGGAGGAAATACTTGTGGAAGGAGAAGTAATTAGCTTTAAGCTGCAGGGGTTCTCAAGTTGAGGTTTCCAAGTTGCCAGTGCCCAACACTTTACTGTTTTCCTGGAAAAAACATCGGAATGCTTAACTACTATTTACTTGAGTGAAGTTGGCAACTGGGAGTGGAAAGGAAGATGGTTTTCTTTTGAACAGAAGGGGACAGCAGCAGTACAAGCAGCGGCATGTATCTCTCTTCAGAGGATCACTAGAATGGCTGTGTCTGCAGAATTACCACAAACTAAAACCAGATAAAGGGGCAGGTGAGGAAGAGGAAAGCAAACCCCTAAAGTTTAGATTTCTTAAAAAACAACTCTTATTTTTTTTTAAACTTGCAAAATTAACTCTTCAGTAAAAAATTCTGGTTTCTCAAGGGATGTCTACTATGTCTATTTATAACTAATGCCTGTTTATGACTCCATAAGAAAGTGAAAGAAGTAACAAAATGCAGTGCAAATGAGAGATATTTGGTGGTTATTTTTCTAAGTATGCTACTCCTGGTAAAAAAAGTTCAGTATTTTCTGAGCACTGATCCTACCGCATTTTACTCCAAGTCTTGCAGAGAATTGGTTCACTTACGAAAAGTAGGTTATTTCCTCTGGATAGCACCCTCCTAGATGGCTTACCAACAGATGCTCAAACTCTTTCTACCTTTAAGGATTACCTAATTAGGTATTTGAAAAAAATCATGAGGCTATGCTAGGAATACAATGCTTGTGTCTCTTCAGTTTATACTGTTTTCTCCAATTGGGCATAACTTTCATTGACAGACTGTAAGAGTACCAAATATTTATGGTCACAAATATACATTATCTAAATTGCCTATAAACCTAAAAATATAAACTGCAAATCTGTTCAGTCATAAATCACTGGTAGAACAAAAATAACTGTTGCTTACTCAATGGCCAAAGGACTAAAACCAGGGAAGGCTCTGTGTTTTCAATGATAAGTTAGTTTCCTGAGCAAAAATTGCACTTGCCACAGCGTATCAGAAGAAAAAGAGAATGAACAGAAGTTGGGAATAGGGAAACAAGAAAAAAAAAAAAGGGGCAGGGGGAGGGAAAAGAAGACTTTCAGCACCACTGAAGCTTTTCTGAGAAGGTCTGATTGATGTTCACTGCTGTAGAAAGCATGAGGCTGCATCCCAAACATTTCATTCCCTTCTGCAAATGTCTCACTCCATACCTCTCCCCATGTTCCCCAGATATTCTTGCCCTATGCAGGATGATCCAGCCAGCATCAGGTTTTACACATGATCTAAAAGACTAAAGCAGGAATCTCTCTGCCCAGGGGTCAGCTTAGGGTAGAATGAAACCTAACCCCTGCATACGCTCAGCACGAGGGCTTCTTCATGCTTTCCATTTGACAAAAGACTTTTCCTGAAACAGGCAAATTATTAAAGGCAAAGCTGTTACCACAGCTGCAAATTTACAGGAATACATAAAAACTGAGTTCAGATGGAGAGCCAATGGTGCACCTACTGAGGAGGAATTTCAGCAGTTTAACATGCTGATCAGCCAGGTTTACAGCATCGGGAAGAGCTGGATCTTAGGCAGGGGAAGATGCAGTCTCTGCTTACTCACATCAAGGTCTCAGCTCTCAGCACAGACCTGCACATGTGGGCCATCAGTTAACAGGGTCATGAGAGGCCACAAAATCACTGTCCTACACCAGCTTGAAGACCCAGCTCTTGGAGTCTTGGAGACTGCAAGAAAACCTTATATTTATTCTAAAAAGAAGCATCCGCCTTAACAGCTTGCAAAGAAGTCTAGAAAAATAACAATACTTCAAACTGGACCTTGTAAATCTGATTTTTTTTTAAACTTATATTGTTTAACAACCTCTTGTACATTTTTGAACCAGGTTACCTTTTTTCTCTCCCTTTCTGACGGCTTCCAGTACCACCTGGCAGCTGAAATTAGCACTGAGGAATGCAAATGTAAAGAAGACACACCAGACACTCTAACTGGCAGAAGAATGAATGAAGTTGAAAAACCATTTGCTTCAATAAAACACCTTCCAATCTGGACTTCTGTTATACAGAGAGAGTGTTCAAAGGAGAGGTTTTGTTTTTAATAGGCCTTTAATGCTTAAGAGGAGGAAAACTGCCAGTTCTTCTGCTTGCAGTGAACAAATCAAGAAAGGTGAATTGAGAAGGGCATGATGAATGTACCTGGGTATTACTCCAGTTATCATGAAAGATGTTTCAGACACAGAAAATTGTGTAGTCATGCTTAAGAAAACAAAAGCGAGCAACAAATACAAAAACGCAACAAATATACACTGGGTTGTTTAGCCCAAAGCTCAGCATGGGTGGGTAAAATGAGGGCTAAGTAAAATGACCCACACAAGGAGACAAGTTGGTGAGCTTCTCTCAGATGTAGACAGGAGGAAAAAATATTTAAGGAACGCTGAGCACCTGCGAGCTGGGAGAAGTGAGCAGAGGTGTACAAACAGAGCTGGTGTTTTCTAAAGCAGTGCCTCACGTGGTGGAGTGCAATGATGCTACTTACACAAACATGTGCAGAAATTGATCCCAGTGAAGTCAAGGATCCCGCTTTGTTACATGGAATACCATCACAGATTAGCAAATGTGTTTTCTTTATGTTTTGTGTATAATTTCTTTCTGGTTGAAATAGGTTCATTGGAACATTTGTAGCTTGAAGGGTCGCCTGAGGCTGAGAAGGCACTGGCAGTGCTCCTGATATCTAATGCATGATCTCTCCCTGAAATCTGTAAATTTAACCCAAGATGATATCGATACCTACGTCACAAAAGACACATGGTCTGCTTCACCCTCAGTGCCCCTAATTTCCTCATAATAACCTGCGTGGCTCTTCCAAAGGGAAAGAACATGCTCATCCATCACTCCTGCTTGTTCCCACGTGCACTGTTTAACCAGGGGCAGCCAAAACAGGAGTCAGAAGGGCACAGCAGCTTCTTGCCCAGTGCCCAGACGTGGCATGCAGAAAACCAAGAGAACCAAGGAGGTGTGGACCAGAAACTGAGAGTTACCTACCCATCCCAGGGCTGCGAGGACCAGCCCTGAAGTGCGGCCCTACCTGGGTGAGCTGTGCCAGCTGTCAGAGGAGGTGAGATTGAGCTGCTCCCTCAGATAACGGCAAAACCATGTGAGGAACCACACTGGCTAGAAACTATGCCTGAAGTCACCAGGAGAACCATCAAGACAACCATTGCTGGCTGGCTGGCTGGCTGCAGGGAAGGCAGCTGCTGCCTTGCACTGGCCAGGGGAGTGCTCCGGAGCCTGCAAACTGGATTTTCACCAGCTACACTTAACAAAACCAACCAGGCTTAAACAGAAAACATTCAGAGGAGCAGGGGAACATGCACAGGGAGAATTTCCCACCCTTCCCTGTCCTCTGGTTGCAGTTAGCTCTGTGACCCATCAACCAGGCAGGGGTAGGAGAGGCATAAGGCTGTAGTTCAAGAGTATTGCCACAGGAACTTGTAAATATTTTTATGTAAAACCTGAATGATTTTCTCATTGGAATATACTTGACTTAAAGCCACCACCAAAAATATTTTATCTTGGGGTTATGACTCATGAAAGAATGGCTAGATGAGAAAGGAAAGTTAATATATTCTGTGAGAAAAACCCCCTCCCCAGCAACCTTATCAGATGACACGAGTTGAATATTTATGTCCTGTGCAGTAAAACCAACAGACAGCAAAAGCCACAGCCTAATACTTTGTGTCAGAGCTGATGAAAATTCAGATACCTAGCTTATTTCCCCTTAAGGGCTGGAAATTATGGTTAACACACATGCAAACAGGAGAAAATGAGAGGGTTCAGTGATGAGGATGAAACTGCTGTCCCTTAGTCTGGCATGCTGGAAGATGATACTGGACTAGGCAGTGCTGGTTCTCTTGGATAAGGATGCTTCCCAGGTCATCATGAAATGACACAGCTCACTGGGTTAATGCTCCAGGACTCCTGGCCCAACACACGTGACCCACAAAAACACACCCCTGCCATGCCAAGAAGATGTTCCCGTGTTGAGTGATTATCACAGTCAGACTTTTACGGCTGATTTCTTTTAAAAATTGTGAATTGAGAAAACAGTTAACATACAGAACGAAAGAACAGGCCACAGTCAACCACAAAAACTTCCCATAAGGTTCAGCATGTGGGAAACAGATAAGTAAATGCTGCGAAAGATGAACAATATTTAAGTATTAACACAAATGTTTGTTTTGGGAAGGTTTATCTGGCATCTCTACCGGTTTTCCTCCAAGCTCTAATACAAAAATAACTACGTCTAACTGCAACTGGGAAGAGATGGCAGCAACTCAACATTGCTCCCTTTTTTCCTCTGTATTCAGAAAAAAACCCCAACTGTCTTAAAATGTCACACAAACTAATTTTAAGGTGATTTAGGATGAAGTCAGCCACACATTTGCAAGTTCAGAAAGTTCAGTCAGTGGTCTCGTTTTCCTCAGCCTGTGAAATGAGGACATACATGTGCAACATAAGGGCAGGAGAAACAGTTTTTGTACAGCTGGTCCCTCATGTTACAGCATGAAGTGAGGAAATTATCCTTTAGCTCATATACATCCTGGATGCAACAGTTCCTCACCAAACTATGAAGAGGGAGCCCATGTTGATGGATGTATACATCTATCATAAGCCTGTGCAAACTGTGGTAGGGCTGAAAGTGGTCAAATGCTGCATCTCCCACAGAGGAGCTGCCTCTCAGCTTCTCTGTCTCCACCCTCACTCCAGGCAGGAGAAAGTCAAAAGACCTGAAATTGTTCTGTGGCTAATCTTCAGTGGTTGTTAAAAATATAAAAAGAGAAAGGCAGAATGCTGATGGGAAAGAACTTCCAAAATATGTTCCCTCTTGGGTGAACTCAGGTCTTCTTAACAAGAAAAGCCAGAGAGGCCACGCACAGTAATGCTGAGAAAAAGGAAATGGTACTTCATTTTAGCCAGAGTCATAAATCTTACCAGCGAGCCTCTAACGACAAAAGAGTGAGCAGGGGAATTTTTATACAGAGATAATTAGTTGCGAGCTGATACCGGGTTTACTGTGCTGTGCACTCCGTGTGGGCAACATGCTCTCAACCTACAAAACCCCGCGCGAGGCTCTGGCTGCCTTGCTGCCGCTGGCTTTGCCAGAAGGCGTGCAGCTGGAACTCCCAGAAACCCTGAGGAAAAGAAGAGGTGAAGATGGAAATGGGTATTTCTGCTCCACAGAAATCTTGTCTGTAGCCCAGAATGATTCTTTCAATGGGGAAAATGCACCACGTTTATAAAACCACCCCCCTCTGCTACAGGGGAGACGGACCAGCAGGACACCTTGTGCCACCATTAGCACCCTCATCTTCTGGGATACAGACACCACTCACAGATTCTACAGAGCGGGCAGATAGGTCAGGGAAAAGATTTATCCACTGAAGTGAGAAACAAAATGAGGTTGAGGTAATTTATTAGCCAGAAAGAAGCTGTAAAGATGCCTCACAAGGACCAAAGTCAATGGGACATTCCCTCCACCTGCGCTGGGAACAAGACAGCCCATCCGCCAGTGCTTGTTCCTCGACATCTTGCTCTGTTTCAGAGAACAGCCAGGGACTTGCACTAGTGATTGACATAAGCAAAGACTCCACCACATCTAATAGTCAGACCGCACTTCCAGTGAAAGAGAAGCCGCAAAGAAGAATCGGTTTCTAGATGAGAGGGAGTCCAGGAGACATATGCCAGCAGCATGCCGAGTGTGCTAGGGGCCAGCAAAAACCCTAGCACTTGTGAAGCTACTTTAGAAGTGACCAATTTGGTCTGATGAGAGGGTCTGGAAGCCTTCATCCCCAAAAGATGCCCAAGTTAGGAAATGGCCCAGAAAGAACAGCAGCTTGCAAAGGGACAGCTCGGTGAGAAAAGAGAGCCCACCCCAGCTGCACAAGGAGCTTTGAGGCTATTGGTCCCCACAGGCTACCTTGGTGCTCCCTACTTACTTTCTGCCCATCCCCTGTTTTCTTTTTCATCCCCATCCTAGTGCAATAGGACAGATACACCCATCGCTCCATCACACTCCTCTGCTGGCCCAAAATAGCTGGAGGCAGGTGGGGCTAGGGGCAAACCAGCTTTGTGTGCACAGGGTTGAAGCAGCAGGTCTTTTGTCAAAGGCTCAGTTCGCCAGCTACCGTATGGTAAACTGAAAGAACAATCTGTATTTACTGTGCTAAACTACAATTATGGGGGCTTTTTAATCACTCAGCCTAATGGTACACAGCTGTCACAAGAATCTTTGAACACATCACTGGCTCTCTTTGATCTGATTAACCAGATAAGGAACCACAGCCAAAAGATATGAAAGGATGAGTCCAAATTTCAAACTCTCAGCTGAGCAAAGAATTTCATTCAAAGGAATGTGCAAAATAAGGAGGGAGGAGGTTCACAATGCAAATGAAGGTTTTATTTACTACTGATACAAGCAGGTGATATACTCTCCATTGCATGGTTAGAGAATCAATGGACCCCAGCCTCAAAGTGGTGCTGACAGGTGTTACATCTGCCACACTAATCTGTGTGGGTGCCAATATTTGTATCATCTTTTTTCCAGACTGGAAATGAGGGGCTTTCTTCCATAGGGATGCTTTTTAGACGAAGAAGCCTCCCTGTGAAGAGCTCCAAGGGCACGGCCCCTTCACCCAAACTGCTTCTGTTCAGCACGTTTCTTCAGACAGCATGGTATTTATTTTTTTTTAATTCAAGACAGCTTTGTTTATTTGCTTTTATTTCTAGCATAATGTTTACTATTCCAATCAGAACATTCTGTAATCTCATCTAAATGTTTTATTATTAATTGCTGCACCCCACACCCCGCCCTTAATAATTATCCTCGGGAGAGGTAAACATTTCAACACGACTTACTCTAGTTAAAGCCATGAATATGCATTATTTATTTATTTAGGTAAACAGTAATTAAGAAAAATCACCAAACCGCCTTCTCTTTGAAATGAGCTTTACTTTACCAGCCTTGCCGTGGGAATTGCAAGTCCCTTAAACACATCTATTACTTTGTCCTCCTCCACCATGATTTACATTGATGGGCCTCAGACCACACTACAGCTGCCAGGAAAGCAGTCAGTCCTTACGCTGTCTGAGGCTGAGTGACAAGTCCAAAGCATCCAGACTCACTCTCAAGGAAAAGCAAGAGGTACCAAGACGTCAGCAGAGAAGGAAGGTGCAGGATAAGGAAAAGAACGTTGCTATCTATCACCCAATATGCTCATTTTTAAGTTTTTTTGCAGCAAGACAACCACTACTAATGTGAGAACACTCACGACCCCCTTCTGCTCTCTCCCTACAGATGGAGGGCTATGTCCTGACAAACAGAGGGCCTTGTGACCACTGAAAGCCTCTCCATGCTAAAGTGAGGAGCAGCCAGCCCCAAACCAAGGTGTTCTTGGTGCCAGAGCAGTCAGACAGCCCCGTGTGCTATATATATACATACATACATATATATACGCACATACAACTTAGGCATTGGGTAACAGGCAGCGGAGGGACTCCACTCAATTCCCCTGGTCTTCTTCCTCAGTATTACATTAACTCAAATATTACAACATCCCATCCTGACTTACATCTCCATTAACTTCCACCACAAGCTGTGACAGAATACGGCAGCACCAGAGGCAATGAAGCCACTAACAGGACACTCAATTTTCTAAACCAAAAAAATAAGAGAGCCAAGACAGTCCTGACATGGTTGATTATCCAGCCTAAGGATCGCACCAGCACTACAAGAGAGGAATCGAAATGTGTCCCAAAGACAAAGGGATTTTCACAGATCTAAAATTGTTAGGTAAATAGATAAAACTGCGGCTGGGGCTTTGTTTCAGTTTTCAAAGCTAATTTCCGGCCACCGTTCAGAGAAATGCTTTGCATTTCCATTTCTGACTCACCCGCTTTAACAAGCGCACTCGCTGGAATTACTAAGCATGGGATCTCATCAAAACATTTCACTTTCTGAATCAAAGTGCTTTTCAATTTTACTGATGTGAACTTAGCTATAAAATTTACCATGGTAACAACACTGGTGATGTGCAGGTACGAGTGCACAATGCGATGGGTCAGAGGACCCTTCTGCCACCGGGCGTCCCACCAAGGTACAGGAATACCTCCCAAATTCTGCCCAACCACTCGGAGCACGCTGACACCAGTCTCTCACATCCCCATCACAAAGTGATACACGCGAAGAGACACACTTAAACATCAGGTATGAATGAAAAGCATTCCTGAAAAGAATCTGTTATGAAACCGAAAATCGGAGATCGCCGCAGCGCTGTGCCTAAGTTGAGTCATCAGTTCCCCTTACAGCCTAATAATTGACACTGCCTTGATCAGAATGACTGATCCGAATGTTGCTTTGTGTGTTTTTGTTGGTTTTTATTTTTTAATCTTTTTTTAATTAAAAAAAAAAAGTTTCTTATGTAAACAAGCCGTCTGTCATCTTGCAAGAGTGTTTGTATTCTTCAGATCATGGGAAACATCTGTCGAAACCAGATTTTGCTCTCCTCAATCAACTTGATGCAGTCTTAATCAGACTGTACTATAAAGAAACTAAAAACTGGTCTTGTTACAGAAAAAATACGCTGCCAACTCTCAGTGGAAGTACTGATTTTATTTCACTTTCTTGGGATTAAATGCCGCAAAAATTATTAAAAGAGTTCCCTCCTTCCCCTGCGGGATCTCTCCCCCAGAGGAAATCCTGGGAATTTACATGCTGCTTTTCTCCTCTTTGTGCACGTTTCCAAAATTAAGTACCTTCCAGGAAGAGACAGATAGGAGAAAAATCAAGTGAAACTTCAGAGCATGCCGATTTCCCACCTTGTGACATGGGTACTTGGATAACGGAGTGATTCCCCTTCTGATGCTTTCAACAAATAAACACTCCCACGCGTCTGCATCCCGCAGGTCACACCTCCCCAAAATGATTCATTAGGTATTTTCACATCTTCTACACAGGGAAAGATCAAGTGAGGTTGCAACTGCCTCTAGCGGTGTTTTCTGAAGAAAAGGTGACACAAAACAGGGTGGTTGCTACTACCAGGATAAAGGTGATGTTCGACTGCCATACTGTGAGTCTTCTGCCAGGGAATCTGCCCTGGAATAGCAAAATCATTACAACAAAAGAAAAAAAAGAAGCCAATTAGAGAAACAATGTGAGACTATAACAGAAAGAGCAGGCTATTCCACCAGCAAGTAAATGAAGAGGAGATGACTGTGGCAGGAGGACCAGGATCAATGGGTACCAGCCAGGTGTCTGAGCTGGAACTGTATGCAGAGCCCTGTTAAACGCACCAATAATTTATAGATTAAGGGGACAGTACTGGAAACATTCAATAGTATATACATGGTCTTAATTACAAGTACGCCCCTGGAGGGGTGAGAAATTAACGGCGATGTCTATATTAGCTTTTACCCTTAGACCTAAACCATTCCACTGGAACCACGTTGCTGATATGATGCCCAATTTTTATATTTTGTCTGGCACTAACTCCAGCCTGGTGCTGCAGGCTGAGCACCCACTAGCAGCTGGAGTACATCACCAGCACTGCTGGAGGCACAACTCTCAGCTTGTATCAGTAACTCATGGATTACATATCATGCCACTAATTCTTAAATACAAGGCATGAGATAGGAGGAGAACCTTGGTATACTTTGGAGAAGATGGAGGAGGACCCGCCCAAACACCGGGAACTGAGAGTAATACAACAGCAGATTTTAAAACAAGAAGACAGACAAAACTCAAAGCTGTGGAGGAGAAGAAAAGATAAAACAAATGGCATAAAAAGGGAAAAGGAGATGATCTACTGACTGAAGATGACGTTAGATTTTATTTCCCTAACTGTGGCAGATAGTTGGACATTAAACTAATTTCAGACATAACTGCAAAATATTGTACTCTTTTGAATGGAGTGGAACTGGATTCAAATGAAAGTCTTGCTTTAAAAAAAATCTTCGGGCAAACAATTTCTTTGAAATAAGAAATTACTGCGGAGCTACAGTTATGAAACAAACCTATGACAATACTAAACAAGACGAAATCTCAACTGTGTTTGAGAAATAATGTCCAGAAGCATACAGATTTAGCTCTGCTCAGCACAGAGTCCAATGAGTATCATCAACCTTGCAACATCTTGGGGAATCCCGTATTTTTCTGAACAACAACTTCAGCTATTTTAGAGAGAAATGGAATGCCACACTCCCAAAATGTGAGGTGAAACACTACTTTGGCCAGATTTGAGAGGAGACTGGACTTAGCACTGGTTTCATCTGCCTGACCTAAGATAACATGTTTTCGACTGTGATTTTCATAAACTCTTTGAAGTTTCATTTTACTATTCTAAGGTCCAAGGTTGGCAATATGAAGACAGAGGAAGCAGAAAAAAACTGGATAGGAATGAAAAGCACTTTGGACTGTCAAGCCAGCAAGCGTAAGAATTGTATTTGGCTCCGGGAGAGCATTGCCAATACCAACAAACCATTTGCTGTCTGCTGCTGCATACCAGCAGGTCGTGCACAGGCTTACACTAGTACTTTGGTGCATGCAAAGGGGGCAAATTTTGAAGTGCCCCCTGTATTTGCTTTTTAGTTAATTTTGCACCAACTCTTAACTGTCCCGATGAAAAAAATGAAGGCGTGGGAAACAAAGCGAAACAGGCTTTATCACCTCATAAAATTAACCAAAACAGCAAAGATTCTATTTCAAATGTCTATCTAGTTCTCCCTGACAGCTCAATTCAAACTGAAAACTTAGACATGAGATGAATTTCTTCTTCCGTTTCATGTCACCTGAAAACAGAAGTTTAATATCAGCATTTTCACCATTCCAGTTAACTATCACCCAAAGCAGTAGTAAGAACCAGAAATCATTAGGCCACAAGCAAAGCCAACTCCATAACCAGAAAAAAAAAAATTATTTTCTTTTCAATCTCTCTTCTCTGCTCTTAAAATGTGACTGCAGCAGGTTCAGGGACATCCTGCATGATCTATTCTCACTGCTTGTTCCTATAAGAAAGATGTTCTCTGCACTCCGTAATTACAGCTTAACTTTGTCAGGTGAAAACAGCCACTTTCTACAGTTCTCATGGCTTCTGGAGGAGGAGGTTTTTTTTGTTTTGTTTTTAACTTGTACGACAAAACCTACCTGTTCTGCCGTTATTATTTTGTTTTATTACTCCCCATAGTCCTGGCATTTGTTTAAAATGATGTAAAAAGTAGGCAGTTGCATAGAGAATGATTAGTACAGCATGTGCTGTAGCAATCAATGTTATATATTTTATTGCTCGTGAAGTCAGTGTAGTGGAACCAGCCAAATCTGTTACTTCGGTCTGAACATACATTTTTCTTTTCCTGCTTGCAACAGGATAATTAATAACTGGGAGAAATAATGGAGAAGATAAGCATGGTGTTAGGTAAGCACTTCTAATTACACAGGCTTATGTATGGACCAACGATTGTTGTTTGGGATGTCTCTCTACAAGAGAATAACACAGTTTGCCCCTCATGTGTGTCACAAGGACACTTGCCGCATCATCTGCTCAGCCATCATCCCAAATTACTCACTACCTGTGCCAGTGTCCTCATCCCACTAAAAATTCTGTACTTTTCCCTGAAGCTCTGCAAGTGAAAAATTAAATCTAGTGCTTTCCCATTTGTTCAGAGAGGCTGATGAAAAGCTCATTAATGAATACTTGGGCGAAAAGGCTCTCTTCAATTGCAGCAGTCATAGAGCCAATACACGATGGCCAGCGAATGTTTCCATGTAGCAACTGGCTTTACACAGCTTCCTACTCGGTAAATAGTGAGAGGAAATACTGAATAAATATTTGTTTTCCCATATTCATTTCTACACTGGGTGAGGCAAGACAAAAGGATGTTTAGGCACTGAACTGATTTCAGGCCTCGTCCTCTGTGAATGACTTGGCCTGCAATGTTATAGGATTTTTAATCTCATATACCTCATGGATCCTATTATCATCAGCATCATAATGAAACCAGACATCGCTTACTTCCTGTTCCCCCAGCCTGACTCCAGCCGGGCACACAGAAATGAGAGCACCACTCACACAGAGCTGACTGAAGAAGGCCACCCATTATTTCACCTGCTTGGCTTCACCTCCCCACACCAAACAGTGCCACCTCAAGCTGCTCCCACCAATGGGCAGGTCAAGCAGCAGTATAACCCAAACCAGAAGGATCAGAAGACATCCAGCTCACCTTGTTCACGGGAAAGGCAGAAAACAATCCCCAGGTGTTTCTATAATTCCTGTTGCTCTCAGCACAATTAGATTTTATTGAACTGTAATCCTAGATAAGTGTATTGAATCTTACAGCTGAAGTCAATTACACTGCGTTAAATGGCCTTTCTGATTTGCAAGACGAAGATCACTTCTGTATAAAACTAAATTAGCTCAATAACTCATTATTTGTAGCTGGGGCAAGGGGTTGAAACAGCTATGGACAACTAAGCAGTTGCTGCATTTTCAGGCACTAGTCCTTTGGAGCTGCAAGCAGAACTGAATTTCCAGTTTCACCAGTTGGGAAAAGGGACAAGCACTGCAGGCAGAGAGGGACGCCCAGTGTCGACAGCACTACATCTCAAACCATCCGTGTTTCCTCACGGCAAGGGGCTCTGAGCTGACCAGCCTCAGAAGGAAAGAGACATTGCTTTTCCTGTACTGAGAAGTCCTAGAGGTTTAACTACCAACCCAAAGGAGATAAAAGGGCACATCAAAACGCATGTGACTTGTCATTTCTGATTCATTACTCAGAATTAGCATCAGCACTGAGTGAGAGTATATAAAAACCCCTTAAATGAGTATTTTTGCCTATCAGGGATTGAGTGGAGGAGCAGAAGGGCTGAAGGCCAATGGTGGTGTTGGGCTATGAGGACATCCTTAGCAGCCACACTGTGCCAGTGCACACCTTGACAGGAGTCTGTGAGTGTGACATTCCACTGCCTTGCACCACCTTCCTCAGCTGCTAGGGTCACTTTTGGCACCCCTCCAACCAGCCTCAAGCACTCTTTGGCTTCTTTCCTACCAACAACCGTACTCACATGTTAGGAGATCTCCACCTCAAGTTGGGAGATGACAGAAGCTGCGTTTCTGATCCCACTGGGTTGTGCTGGGTGCACGTATTGAGCAGGCAGGAGTGACTCAAAGCCATAAGCAGACAGACTGAGCGGAGAAAGGTGAGAGACAGGGAATATTCCAAATGCCTGCTGCTGCACCGGGGCAGCCAAACTCCACAAAAAAATAGGCCTGAAAGACTTGGAAAGAAAAAATCAACCCTTTTGAGATCTGGAAGTAATTTCCTTTACTCTTTAACACAGAAATGCAAGCAGTATGGGTGATTATCCCCTGGGAGGAAGCATACCCCTCTCGCTCTGGTCTCCAGGGTGGCTCTTCCCATCGCAACATCCACGTCCTTTAACAACATCAGTAGGCTTTGTCCCCACAATGAATGTGAGGAAGATGATCTCCACTGCACAAATGAGGAAGTCAGTCATGGGGCAGATGAAGGAGGTTGCCTGAGAACACACAGGAAACCTGTGACTGAGGCAGGGAACTGAACCCAGACCATGAGTTCCAGTTGGGTGCCCAGTCCAAGCTGCGTGGCTGAAAGATCACCTCTTCTTCTGGGGCTTTGAAATTTAAGTTTGGTGGGTTTTATAATCAACTTTTTCTTTTTTTTTTCATTTGTCTAGTCACTACGTTTCATTACACTCACACTTCTGCTTTGTGAAGGCTTTTTATCCTGCTGCTTTTCTGTTTTGGCTTAAAAAACCCAACACAACTGAACAATAGAATTTACCCTTCACAGTTTGGTCTTCTCCCCCACCAACATCATTCTCTCCCTAGTGCTCAGTGTTGTGTCCTTTGTGCACCCTGTGCTCATGACTGTGGCTTCATCAAAACCCACCAGTGATATTTAGAAGGGGATGCCTTATTCGTAGCTTCAGAGAGTTACAGCAACTGCTTATGCAAACAGCAGTGCTGTGAGGCAGCAGGGCAGATCTGGTGGGAAAACCAGAGAAGAGAGATGTACAAAAAAGGTAAGTTCCAAAGTGAATGTTCTGACGCTGCTACGCATCATGTTGACATAAGCAATCATCTGAAGAACAGCTACCAGTAAGCCACAGCATCAGACTGCCTAGGATGTTTTACTGGCTTGGCTAATGAATCACTGGGAAAATGTGAGCCATGTGCTCACTGACAGGGTAGTCGTCACGGTGGGTGAAAACAATGTCTCTTTCACTATCATCATGACCTGTGGTTTAATTGATATTTAAAATTTTTTTAAGATCTCTCTGTGTAAGGCAAATAATACGCACTTGTAAGACAATATTCTTTGGTATTATACCATTTGCAAGGAGGTGCAACAAGTCAAACCACTCTTATATGAAATAATTCACACTTGCTGAATCCCTCACAGAATGTCTCAAGATCTTGAAAAGGAAAAAATAACTAATTTCCACCTGTGTAATAACTAACACAGTGAGAAAGAAAAAGACTTCACATTTCTGTGAGAAAATGTTGCAAAACCACAAACTTTTAAAAGTGCCCAATATGCTATTTTCAGCTTATCTGGATGCAGCCCAAACTATCCACAGCTAACCAAGGTGCATCAGAAGATTGTAATCATTCCACACCCACCACAGGCTTTTTGTGCCCACTGTGCATCCAAGCCCTACAAAATAACATAGGACTTTTATGCTTAAAGCAGCCAAGCAGCTGCAAAAATAACTCTGTAAAAATATTGAATACTTGGTCCCACTCAGCAGCTGGAAAAACAGTTACTGACTGAAAAATTCAGTGTTTGATATTACTTAATAGCTGGGGAAAAACTATTTTTGAATCATAATTAACGTTTATTTAACTATTTGAAAGCATGCATCTACTGTTTGAGGCTTCACAGAGAGCAAATATGTGGCCTTCTGGCACCATTAAACAGACTAATACAGTTAAACTGGAAGGACGTGAGGCAGAAAACCACACTGGAATAGCGAATCCTTCAAGGAGCTGGTGGAACTGAGATTGCCTCAGGAGCGCGCACGCTGCAACACCAGGTTTGAACCAATTCAGTAGCAACTACCCTGGGGTAAATTAAATGAATGCACAGCTCTAGCTCCTGGTGCCAGAGCAATGCAAACATCATGACATAAACCGGATGAGAATCCATTACTAACAGTGATAGAGAAACTGTTCCCCTTGAGACAGCCTCAGGGGTTTATGGGCAACTCTGCGGTGGCATCAGCCTGAGGTCAAGTGCCAGTGGGGCTTCCTACAAACAAGTGCAACAGAGCCCTGTGAGAAAGGACCAGAAGTGCTCATCGTCCCCAGAGGAGCCAGGATCCTGCTCCCCATGCTGGAAGTGTGGCCGACAGGACCGTGGCAGCGATCATCCACCTGTACTCTGCACCAGTGAGGCCACACCTCAAATCCTGAGTTCCGGTTTGGGCCCCTCAAACTATGAGAAGGACACTGAGGTGCTGGAGCATGTCCAGAGAAGGACAATGGAACTGGTGAGGGGTCTGGAGCACAAGTCTGACGAGGAGCAGCTGAGGGAGCTGGGTTTGTTTAGCCTGGAGAAAAGGCAGCTCAGGGAGGACCTTAACCGCTTTCTACAACTGCCTGAAAGGAGGCTGTAGTCAGGTAGGGGTTGGTCTCTTCTCCCAGGTGACAAGATCAGAGGAAGTGGCCACGAGCTGCTCCAGGAGAGATTTATATTGGACATTACGAAAAATTTCTTCACAGAAAGGGTTGTCAAGCATTGAACAGGCTATCCAGGGAAGTGGTTGGGTCCCCATCGCTGGAGGTATTTAAAAGCCATGTAGATGTGGCACTTATGGATATGGCTTAGTGGTGGACTTGCCAGTGCTGGGTTAACAGTTGAACTTGATGATCTTGAAGGTACTTTCCAACCTAAACAACTCTGCTTGCATGATTCTTAATGATTTTATGCTTCCATGAAAGCAATGGTGGCTTAGGTCAGGATTTAAGTTCCAGAAGCAGATGAGCCATTTACAGGCTGCTGAAAACAAACATTATGCCTTATTTAAAATTTCTAATTGGAAAACTGTTTGAATTCAGACTTTTCAATGTCCTAATTTCCCCCAAACAATTCTCTCACTTGTTCTCTGCACATTTGCCATAGCTGAAATATCCCATCACTGACAGCAACCAGCCCTTTTTTCATCTCATTCAACTTCACCCATGCAGAATTGGGCTGAGCGCCTCACGGGTCCAACAGGAAAGAAGCAAGGACAAAACAGCAGTTACTGTGTCTGGCAGATAACTGCAGGCAGAGCTGAGCCAAAGATTCCTGTCCTGCACAACCTCACCTAGAGAGTGACCCAGGTGTGTCAGCTGACGGAAAAGAATAAAGATTCACAAAAAAGAAACCCATGGCAAAAAACTGACTCGACCGCTGTCTTTGAAGGACTTGGCGACAGGGTTAGCATAAAAAAAAAAAAAAATTATACCTAGTATATGTACAGCAAATGTCACCTGTGGGGAATATTCTGCAAGCTGCTGAGGAATGTGAGCAGCCTGTATAATAAATATGCTTAACTAAGTGATTTGAACTCTAAGTCACCAACTCTCTCACCACTGCTCTCTCAAGCAACCATGTTATCAGAGGCCATTTCAAGGGAAATGCACTTATGTCATAAATACTTCTCATATCATACTTCTCATAACCCACAGCAGCAGGAAAATGAAGGCAATATAAAAAGAAATAAAAGTTATAAAATTTCAGGTCACAAACATCTGTGAATGGATTATGCTTTCAAAACGAACTGTATAAATAGCATAATAAGGGTTTTTGGTGTACATCTCAAAGTTTTCTAGGATGATGTTATTCATCCTAAATGCAAACACATCCTCAATGCCATGTACAATGCAATTGGCTTGTAACCTGAAATAGGGCCCTTTTCATTGAGATTCACCCATCACTAGGATGATCTCGATAATCGCTGTGGATCCCCTTCAACTCAGGGTATTCTATAATTCCATGATCACAGAAACAGATGCAGCTGACCAAATTCACCTCCATTCACAGCCTACTGAGGTTCCCTAGCCATACCCCCTGCATGGCCAAAGGGACAAAGCAGTGCTCTTTCTGGATCAGACAGGGCAACTATTCATGGATCATTTCAAACTGAGTTAGGCAGATCACAGCTTATGAAAATCTCCACAAAGCATTTGCTCTGGCAGGGCTACACCAGAATAGCTAAAATGCTAAAGTGCAGGCTGGAATGAACACTCGAAAAACATGTATATCATAGAGTTAATGACAAAATAGATCAGTATGTACTTGGTCAAATCTTCTTCTAGGCTTCTATGTAGCTGCCTGTTCTCAGAAGTGTTCTGGTACTATGCTGGGGAGTTCTAGAGCAAGACAGCAAAAAGCCTTGAAAGGGCTTTAGCTTTATGCTACGCAGATATTGGGGTGCTCAAGTTCCCACATGTATTGCTAGCATCTTACTAGATGTTAGAGTAAAACTGTGAAAAGATAAGAAACAATAAAAACATTTCAGAACCACTCCAAAACTGAATAAACCATTTGATGATGCTTTTTGTAAAAACACTTACTTACAATGGAGTCCTGGAAGTGATTTCCGAGCAAGCCAACTGCTGCTCTAGACAGTTTACTGGGTGGTGTGGCTCAGCTCTTTCATACAGGCAGCACTTACAGTCGTATCTAGAAAAGGAAATATAACCAAAATTCTTTATGAGAAAATACACAAATAAAGTCATCTTTCTCTTTAAAACTATGACCAGGTTAAAACTAGCTTTAGCAGGTCTCAGTAGCTCTCGTGCCAAGCTTCACATGTGCTGCCTGCTCACAGGAACAAGCCCCAAGGTGCAGACAAAGCCACCCTATGGTGTATAAGCCAAGAACGACTGTGCCTGAGAAAAAAACCCCGCACTGAGCGCATCAAAGTGGCAAACAAACGTGCCCAGCTGTTTTTCTCATCTAGTTCTACTTAAAACATTTGCAGGAAATGCAAGATGAATTAGTGCCAAAAAAATGTAGGTGATTTCAGTAAGGCCAGGAATTCCAGGCACCAACTTCTATTTTCTCTCTCTTGAGTGGGTGTTCACTTGTAAATTGTAGACATGTTAGCAATTCAACGACTGAGCGAATTAACATTCAACTTAACAGTCATTGTTAGGTTGGGAGGTTATTACTGCTTGTTCTGCTAAAGTGACAGGTTAAAATAGGTTTGTATCTGAAAAGTTGTTTTCTTCAATACATATTCCCTGTCTTTTCGTACCAAATAATTTTCTCCCATCATGACAACTGCTATTGTATGAACCATCACTGCCAGCTCCACCACAGCAGCTGAGATAGGCAAGGAGAAACAGCAAGGGGACAGGTGAGGAGGAGAGAGCACTCAGCCCCCACCATTTCTCTTTGGGCAGCCATATTAATTTTTTTTCAGGTATTTTATGTGGTTGATTTGAGACATCACAGCAAAAGAGCATACTCACACTTGCAGGTCATTCTGTTTTTAAAGCAAGCAAGCAAAGGCAAAACCCAAGAGCAAAGAGAGGGCTCTACTTCACTGAGTCATAAGCCTGAGAAAGCTACTTGCTATCAGGCACTGCTTGGGGCACAGAATGGAAAGTTGCGATTTCCCAGCCTTGCAGGTGATTATTATTAATGGAAAAAAACCAGTTTTCAAGGTTGAGTTGGCATACCACCACATGTTGAATTTTTGCAGACTCAGTTCCATTTTGTACTAGTAAACGAGCTTGTATCCTTCCCTCTGCTTTTTTTTTTTCTTTAGGGTAGCTCACAAGCTGCTGACAACTCACACTGTACTAGGAGCTGTTCACACTGCACAAAGTGTTTACCACTCACAAGTGATGCTAAAAATTAATTTACAGTACCGCTACAGCAAGCTTTGACAAATTGTCATGTGTTGACACAGTCATAAGTTGTTGGTTAAAAAAAGTAACACTTCCCTCTTCTGCCACTTCATGTTTGAGACCAGGGATGGGCACATTATGCAAAGTTTGAGGGTTTGTAAGCTTCACAAATGTTTGGGCTTCACAAAACAAGCTTGGTTGTGAAAGTTTTTTCTCTTACAGTTAGGCATGTGTTTATTGCCAAAAAGACTCTAGTAAGAAAAAAAAATCCTTTCCCATCTCCCAAGATCTGTGTGTTGTGCAAAACTAGAAGAAGAGGCTGTAAAATAAATAACCTTGCAGGATACTTGTTCTAGATAAGATCACAGCAGTGACAAATAGCCTGTATCAACTCCTCAGAGCTGCAGACACCACCCTCCTGCTGTAGAAAGGAAGGGAAAAAAATGTAGCTACAAGTAAGAGTTTTAATTGTTCTCAGCTGTCACACAATGTTATCTTAAGCGAACGCATTTACTTCTCGATTCTCATATGTAGCTCTATATGGAAAAGAAAGAACTCCAGCAGTGGCATTCATCAGACAAGGTCCAAATTGATTTCCGTGTTCTCAAGATAGTAGGTGTTAGTCAGCACTCATGCCCACCAGCGGCAGCTCTTAAATTTTAACTCCTTCTCTTCTTTCTCAGGGCAGGACAAATAATCTATCTAGTTTACACTTTGGAATCAATAATGGACACAAAAGTGCTGCCAGCTGACGTGAGTAGTGTTTCAGTGGAGATGCAGACTTGAAACATTAACCCCAAACTAGCCTAAATCCAGGGAAAGAAACAAAGCCAAGCAAAATGAGTGCTCACAGCACCTGCCAAATGCGCTGGAGCACTTAAAAGCCACTGCTTTACATTGTGTACCAGTGACCTGGACATCCAGTCCTCAAGTAGCTCTCCCTAAGATCATCAAATCTCGGAGCACAAGAATGCAGAGTAAATTCATTCAGGAAATTAGCTTGGCAATACAAGGAATTAATTTTCTCTTCCCCCCCCCTTAACACTTGTACAAAGTAGGGATGCTTTGAGTGGTTCCAAAGTCCTGAGGAGAGGCAACATTTTACCTTTGCAGAACCGGCCCTATGCCTGTGTCAGTGCAAGAAGGACCCATCTAATTTCTCTACAAAATTCACAACATGTTACTTCAACCAAAAAGAGCTTCATGCAAAACATTAAGGAGGAACAGACTCTTCACTTGCTCCCACTTCACATACCCTGTATAGAATTTCTTCATCATCTGAGATGTTACTCTGACAGATGACATACTCTCAGACAGATCTAAGGAAAGCAAAGGACATTCGCATCGTTATAGTCAGGATGGACGTTGCCTTGTGCTGTTGACTGAAATTAAATCATCCACGCTTAATTCGCTGTACATTCAGAAAACACTAAAGTGGCAACTCCTGCCTTCCTCCCCCAAGTAACACAAATTTACAAATATTTTCAGTGCATCACATGAAATGCATTATTTCACTGGATTCAGTCCAAGAGTCAACAGGGTTGAAATAAAGACGATTCAACTATTAAGTCAAAAATTTCAGCTGTTGAGTTACCTAGAAGGTAAAAACAATTCTCCTCCACCTTGGAAGAAAACTAATAGAATCTTAAGTTCTACTGTAAATTATCTCAACTGCCAAAATATGATTTCTCCTGTACCTTTTTACTTGGTTGTATAGAAAGGAACAAAACCTAAATTCCCTGAGTTCTCACTTTGGGATAGAAAAAGCCCAAGATATCCAAGCCACTAAACTAATTAAGAATACTATGAGGGGAAAAGTGGGATCTGTGGTTTTTGGAAGCCTTTTTTGCTTGGTTTTGTTTGTTTGTTTTGAGGGGTTTTTTTTTTTTCTTTTGAGACAAAGTATCTGTTCACTTTTGACAAGTTTTATCCTGATGGATCCAACTCGTGAGTGTGAAGAAACCACCCCCAAGCAGAAGGGCCGTTCTTGCCAAGTCCCTTACGTGAGTTTGAGCTTGCTCTACCCAACACAGGGCCAGCTCAGGAAGGTTCAGCATTTGGGAAATGCCGACCCAGGATCTCTCGTGGCCTCTCTGCACCACACCTCTCTGCTCTGCCCTTTCATCACAGGGAGGATGGCAGAGCCTTGGCCGATCCCGCAGCCACACTCCCTCACAACTGCTATGTGCAGGGCATCAGAAGAAAGCCATAAAGATGACATTCATTCCAGCAAGCCATCATCAAGACTTCAAAAGCAAAAGGGAACACATGAAGGTGTCCTGCTCCTTGATGATGCACGCACACAGCTGAAGGGGTGAATTCATGCACTGAATATATATACCAAATATGCACTGGTAGTCACTGCTTGTATGGGATGCAGACTGTGAAACTAACCTGGCTAGAAATTAAAAAGAAAAGGAGGATTTCAGCTTTCTTATTCCACGGGAACTGCTTTTACAACAAGTGAGACAGGACACTAGATCGAAGGCAAGTGACACCAGTGACTGCCTACACCATGGGCAATCTTCCTGTCTCTGCTCTACTCCTGTCTGCACTTTGGTGCAAAGGTCACCACGTCACCTCTGTTACACACAGCTCTGCCACCCACGAGCAACAGGGAAGTAGCTTAACCGGCCAACCTGGCAGGACCTCCTGTGAGCATCTGGGGGTGGGAGGAAACCTCCCAGCTCTCCACTTGCGTGTGTGTATGGGCACTTTAAAAGTGGTTCCAGTTCTTAAACATTAAGAGATGCTCAAGTTGCCTTGACCTGAAGGGATTTCAGTATTGGAATACTGGAGGTCTTTAAAAGATGTGTAGATACGGCGCTTAGGGACATGGTTTCTGGGTGGACTTGGCAGTCCTGGATTAACGGTTGGACTCGATGATCTCAGAAGTCTAAAGATGCTGTTTCTTTCCTGACTGTCTACCCCCAGTGCAGGAGGGAGCAAAGGGAAGCAGTATCTCTGCAAGCATGAAACAGTGGGAAAAAGCATTAGATCTTTGTCTTCACCTGGAGCACACCTTGCACTTCCAGCCCTTTCAAGCACAGGAAACTTGGTGGCCCCATGGAGAGTGCAATGACCTAAAAGCCAGCATCTGTGTCCCACTTTGCTGCTCCATCAGATAGGAAGTGCAAAGATCCCTCACGAGGCAGATTGAGAACTGCCTGCCCCACACACACAAGTGTACTCACACACATGCACGTGGGCACTCCTCTCCTTTACCTTTTTTTTTTTATCTGTATACTTTAGTATATTTTTCACTACTTTCTTAGCATGACATCCATTGCATAGTATGTAACAATTAATGCCAACATTATCTATAGCATTAGCACAGAAACATCTAATTCATTGAAACAGGACTTTCTTCTTCCCCAGCTTCTCACGGCCAGTTTTGTTATATAAATCCATCTGACTTCTTGCTTGATTTGGATCTATTCAGATCAAACCTTCACTAAAGCCAGTAGCATTTTGCTTTTAACAAATATATTCCCATCCTCCCAAATCAAATCTCTACTTCTAGCTGAAACAATGTCATCCAGCTTTTACTGCAGTGTACTACATCTAAGCAAATGAACTTAAAAATTCAGTTAAATGGCAATGTACAGCTAAAGGGCTCTGAAGGTTTATCTATCACATGGCAAAAATCATTCTTTGTACAGCATCTGTATAAATACCCATAGAAGTCTCTGGATATTTTTGAGCCACCTCAGGCCAGAGAGGTAACTAGGTAATGACGAAAATCATGTCAAGTTTTACGAGATCTTTAGCAAAATGGTTTAAATTGAGCCATGTTGGCTAATACATTCTGAAATCCTCCTCTATATATTCCACGTGGCAGCATCTCGTCTGTGCAACCTGGTTACGAGTCAGGAGAAGGAGACAGCTGAAAACCTTGCGTGACCTTTTGATCCACAGTGATTTCCACAGGAGAAATCACTACAGTGCAGGTACAAGTCAAAGTAGTAAACGAGTAGTGTACACTCCACCTTTAACACCTGCTGATAGTGGCAGCTCAATGAAAAGATGAACATATTCCCATGTCTTCTGAGGCACTTATTCTTTCTGAGGTGCTCAAGGAGCCACCACCCTATCTATATACACTTTGCTACTTCACCCAAAATTACAGAAGCATCCCAGTTTCAGGAGTTGCTGGGCTGCAGTGAGAACATGTTCAAAGTTCTGTCTGTTCAGCAATGTGGACACCAACACTGGAAACATAAACATTGAAGAAGCATGTGGGTATATGCAAAAATTTCATTCAGCACAAAGAAAAGCAAAACTAGGACAGAAGGATCCTAAATTAATCCAGTTCCTGTCTTCCCACTGACTTCCCTCACCATCAGAAAGACTTTGGTTTGGATTTTAGTTAAGTCTGGTTTACAGTGCCCAACTTTGTGTGTCATAAAAAAACACTAACCCTGCTGGAACGCCTTATTCATTACACAGCCCTGCAAAAATTATTAGCTATGATACAAGGCATTTCCCTTTGGGGACCAGAAAGGGTGAAGAAAGGGGATGGAGAGTGACAGCTTGTGGTTTCTAATGCAGCAGCAAAAAAAATAAATAAGCAAGAGGAATACAGGATATAATGTGTTTACATTTGTCAAAACAAGTTTCCTGGAGACATGGAGGGTCCACGCTGCTGAGCTGTCACTTCTGCTTGAAACTGCTGCCTCATGCTATCAGGAGGTCAGTCACTGACCTACTTTCTGATAGGACTGAATTAATTTGCTACTTCTGTACACAAACCATTTTTATTTTTTTTTAAAGGAATACTTAACAAACCCAGAAAAAGCTGCCTTTTATCCAACTTGGAGCTTCAACTGGTGCTGTGCAAGGCTATTACATACCCTGGCATGAGGCCCAGTGTGCTTGGGCTGCTTATTCTTTTGGAAAAATCTGTACAGAGTATTTTTAATGAGTTGACGCTGCAAATAACGTCTTTCCTTTTTGAACTCCCACACTACACTAACACCGGTGATTTAACCCACTACACACAATAAGGGAGGCCAGCACTCGAATAGGCTGTGCTTTGTCTGGGCTGCTCCTGAAATAGATGCCAACCACTACAGGATTAGCTCCCTAAATAGACAGATGCATGGCACAATACACTTACAGGATTAAAATATAAAGTTATTAATAGAAAACAAGATGAGTAGGTGAAACTTATGAACGAAACACCTACCAATCCAATCATTCCCTGCACAGAGCCAGCTAACCAGTGCTCACCAGGAGATGCTGGTATGCTAGGAGCCCTTAAACTGAAAGGCATTCTCCCCAGAAAGTAAAGTGGCAGAAGTAGTAGCAAAAGAGGTGCCACCTACTTCACCTCTTTGCTTAATGGCTACCTACATGCACACAGCTCTAATATCAATACCCAAACCCTTTCCTTAAAATAAATCTATGGTGGAGGATATTTCACAGATATTTCAAATACCTGGACCACCGAAATATGAGAAGTCAGCTCTTGAAATCAACTTTAACAATGCCATCCATGGAAAGCTTCATTGCTTGGGTGGACTCCTCTTCCCAGGTCTCTTGTGGGTAGCAGGACTGCTGTTTGGAAACAGGGCAGCCATGTACCAATCCGTGAAAGCAGGGCCATTCCGCGTTAAGGCTCTGGACTAACATTTGGAAGACAAGACCTCTTCAGCAACTTGGTCTCATACGCTCACCTCACCCTCCATCTGCTAAGCAAAGATAAGGATCTTCTCCAAGTGCTTGGCTTGCTTAGTACCAAAACATCGTGGGTGAGACTCACACTTTCCTTTGCATTTCCCCAGGGTCCAATCTAATAATAGACGAGGTAGTACTGACTACCGTAATACAAGACGACTGTCGGTATCACAACAGATTTATGATCACTCGAGTTCCTGGACTTGATTAGGCTCGTGTTGCCAAAGATAACTATGCCAAACCTAGCACTTGCAACTGCAAATGCATTCTTGTCAACCTTTTTAGCTTTCATCTGTGCATATTTACAAGCCCTGAATCTGAAGTTCAAATAAATCCAGTAATTCACTCAAACCCACCAGGATTTGAAAACATTAGGGAAGTGTCAAGATGTCATTGAGCTTGTTCTGCAGAAAAGAGTGCTTTATAGTTTCAGAAAGAAATAGACAAGGGAGCTATTTAACGAGATGGTGGCATATTGAAACATGGATAGGTAAGTAATTAATAGCTACCTTCTCTAAGTGAAAACTTTTCTGAGTGAAAAATCAGCTTATATGAAAAACTACAAGTCAACTGCTGCCATTTTTGGATGGGTAAGAACTGTCATGCATGTTAGCATCTCCATTACCATGAAGGATTTTATTCCTTTAAGCAATTCACAAAGACTTTCACATAGAACAGCATGTGGGAAGCAAGGAACTAACAGAAGGAGACACCAAAGAAATGTTGATATTCGCAGCTAGAATTCTAATGAAAAATGTTATCAGGAGTACATGAAAACAGGAGAGAACTTCTGCCATGAGAAGCTGAAGCTTTAGTCCCTTAGGATCAAGAGTCATTACACAGTTGTATAGGTGCTATCATTAGTGTACAGTATATTGGCCAAATAACCTCTTTATGTTGGTAGCTCAAAACATTTTCTTATTTCAAAAGTCCAATATTCAACTAGCAGATCACCTAATTAAGAACTCCCTTAACCCTGATGTGCAGGTTTCTTTAGCAAATTTCTATACAGCTTCAAGTGGAACATATGGCACCTTAAAGTAAACAAAACAGGAGAAGGGAAAAATAGTCATGCTTCAAGAAATAGGAAGTATAAACCTATTAATTAAGCATTTAATTCCTTTTATCCCTCATGTCTGTCTTCACAGGCTCTCTCGGCAATCAACCAATTTTGGGATTCACTGCTGTCATGCCAATCGTGGCAGTACTTCAGCTAAAAAGGCACTGTCAAACATAATGAAGTTTCCCTTCAGCTTGTTCCCACACTGGTGCTGCGTACAGCACACATGCTGCCTGGCGAGGTGAGCTGGGGGTAAGGCTTGATCTGCCCCAGTTCCCAAGAACTGCAGACCCATCCCAGGTGGCAATGGCACAACTGAACCACACCAATGGTTGAGACTGTGTGCTATGGAAACCACCTCACACCCTCCTATACAACACACAAACAGCACCCAGTGATGCATTTTTGTCCAACTTTTAGTGGTGGACTTGGCAGTGCTGGGTTAAAAGTTGGACTTGATGATCTTAAAGGTCTTTTCCAACCTAAACAATTCTATGGCTCTTCTCCAACCTGCACATGCCTTGGGCTGAGGCATACCATAAACATGAAAAAATTTCCCAGCATTTCACTATTACAGCTCAGCCTCTCACTTGAATCCATGGGCATCATCCCCTGTACTTCACCCAGTGATGCTGCACACAGAGCACAGGGAAGAAGAATATGGCAGAGAGATTCCCTGTTGTGAAGGAGAATATACATCTCTCTGTTTCTAACAGTTTGTTTTCACAGTGGTCTTGTGTTCCTGTGGGAACTGGTGTTGGCAGAGATCAAATTGTAGGTCAGGGCTTATAAGGCTTTGAAATATATAAGGATAGTCACTGACAAAGAGCTGTGCATTTGCATCTGCTGACTCGGGCAAAGAAGGCACTACTGATGTCCTGACTGTAAACTGCATTTAAAACGCACGTTTGGCTGCCTCACCTGAATTATCCCCGCTTTCTGTCCCCAGTATGCTCTGGCCTGGCAGCCAATGCTCCCAAGCAGCTTGTGGCAGTGGCCATCTGAAGCCAGTGACCCAGGCTTAGCGGCTCCTGGGGCAGGGACTGCCACCCTGCTGTCACCCAGCACGCAGCACAGCGGGGCCGTGACTCGCTCAGCCTCTGGGCATCACTGCAGCATACATGAGGATAACCCAAATGCCAACGAAGGGCAGATACTGAGCCCTGCAACAACGGCACGCTTTACAGCAAACACCTCGTACTGCAGAGCTTGAAATAGAAATTTCTGTGACAAAAACTTCACGATGTGAAAGTCTGTATTAAAAAACCAGTAAGCTGCACTGTTTGGCGTCTTGTACTCCAACCCTTGTGAGAAGTCCACATAGCTCAAATATGAATCTGTAATATTGCTCTCTGAGTAACAGCTATTTTAAACCAATTTTGGCAGACACTAAGAGTCGTAAGCAGGATGCCAGCTGTATGGTTCCTTGCGTCCTTCTCCTGGATCCAGCCAGCCAGCAGCGGTGACAGGACACCCTCCTGCTCTGCTAAGGAAGCTCTGACACCTCCACCTTTCTTTCAGCCCAACTGAGCTAGGTTCCTGCAGCAAGGAGAGCTTGCCTTCGCTGCTCCAAGGATAGAGGAATATCACCAATAAAAATCAGAATCTTCCAAGTTTCAAAAGTTCCCTTTCCATAAAACAAGCCTTAAAAAGAGAATAGACAATGAGCTCCACAACATTTTTTTACAGGCACTCATTTGAGATGACCCACATAATTAATTCACTTGGCCACTTCACATTTCCTAAGTTATAGCAATAAGCAGTATAAAAGCTTTCACAACCACGCACAATCATGTCCCTTTTTTTGCTTTATGTATAAAAGTGCTCAGCGTAGTTTGCAATTTATCAGCAAAAATTAATATCTCCACACAAATACATGTACTGTGATATCCATTTACAGATACCTGAACATCTAACACTTGCTGATCCTGGTCACTTCCCTGCTCCTCTTTATCTTTCCCAACAGCCTTCTCTGAAATCTCTCAGTGTTCACCAGCTTTCCGAGCACCAGCCAAACCAGAAGTGCGGCTGGTAGACAACTTTCCATTTAGCAGAGTTTCCTTTCCCTGGATTGCTAGGCTGCACAAAGCTCCTATCCCAGACTCCTATCTGAGAATTCATGATGGGAGGGTAAGATTATGCCCTGTGACCACACAGCACAAGTTACAGTGCACCAAACTAAATATAACAAAATATAAGTAAAAATAAGGAAGGGTCTACAATAAGTAAATCCCACTTCTTCAATGCACACCACAGAAACACACATATCCACAAAAGGGATTAGGTACTTCATCCATGTTGGATGGAGGGAGGTGGAGAGGTCAAGCCAGAAAACCTGAAGAGTAAAAGCAGAAATATTCAACATAGCAATGGCACTGCAGAAAGACTGAAATTTTTTTGTACAACTGCAGCAAAGCCTGCAGGGACAGGGGGAAGCAGTGGGGGTGGGAAGGGATGATGTTCCAACAGCAGTGCTGGCAAAACGTGAGGTCAGTCAAAGGAGGTCATGTCATTCCAGCAGAAAACCCTGCTGGAATTATCCTACTGGGCAAGAATGATCACACTCACAGAAAGATTGCAACGCGCAGCCTTGGTCAAACTAAGTAACCCAGGACTCCAGCTATGGAAAAACAAATCCCAGGAAGCAAGGCCATTCCCAACAAACTGGACACAGACAGACTGCAGCTGCTGAAACACATAACCGAGTGACATAATATTAGAACATATTTTTATGCTTACTAAGACAACAACAAACCCAAGCCTGAAGCTGTATTTTGGGCACACTAGCTCAAACTATCTTTAGACAGGAAAAGTGTGTGTGTGTACAGATGTTCCAGCAGGCACGGAGACCAGAGAGCTGGAAAAAGCACTCTCTCACTTCCGAACCTTATAAAAATCGTCTGTTGCAAATAAGGGTGGGGATAAATACACCAAGCAATGCTGAAACAAAATAAAAACAAAAAGCAGGCAAGAAGCAAGTAGTTGGTCAGGGACTGGTGAGGTATAGTGGCTCCATGCCTTCTCCAGCTTTACTTCTCCCACCAGATGTTTCCAGGTGTTCTCCCCTCCTGCAGTCCCCCTGCTGTGTTTTACTCCTCCTGCCAGCTCTTTCATCCAGCTTTCCAACTATCTCACTTTCACAGCTGCTCTCTTGGAAGCACAATTGAAGCTATAAATTCATGTCTACACATCTGTAATAAAAATAGTTTTGGTAAAAGCTATTCTTCTTCCCTGTCGATGGTGACACAAATGATACAGAATCACTGACAATCCAGGGGTCTCACTGCAGCTTTAATCACTGATCAAGACACAGTGCAATACTCTGTCTCACAAGGAAAACAGCAATAACTCATATATATATATATAAAAATATATATCTTTGAATTATTTCTATTTGTGAAGAACTGAAAAATACACGAAATGGCCTCAAAGCTCTTTTTCCATGGAACAACTATAATTTTTTTAAGTAAAACATAATTATCACCTTGTTCCAGAAGACTCATCTAGATGCCTTGTCCTCTGCCCTCTTGGATGTAAGGAAATCCCTGGGGCCACAACCAAAGCAAGCACTGCTTTCAAGGTCTCTAAAGTGACTCAAGTGAGCCAACGGCACAAAAGGCTCTGCTCATCTCATAACCTCCAAAACCTTTCTTAATCTTCAGCCTGTGGCAAAGCAGAAACTCCAAAGCTTGTGCTTTGGGCATGGTACAGAAGTGACCACTCCTGCAAGCAGTGCTTGTACAAGAAAACTGTGATTTGCACGGAGGCACATCTCCTTTGGGTTCAGTTTGCCTTTATGGCAAATAAATCAGCCATGGGCAAGCATTAGGTTAATACTGGCAGGGCAAATTCCAGGCATGAAGTCTTAGGAGAAAAAACATAGCTTTGGGTGATGGAGATTGGTCACCAGCCTGCTGTTGGTAGGGTAATGGAGGAACCAAATAAAGAAACACAAAATTGCACCAAGAGGAGCAAGAAGAGATCTCGAAGAGACTGATAAAAAAAAAACAAAACAAGAAAGAGCCAAAGCAGGGAAGTCTGACAAACAGGGACAGTGCTTGTGGAAGAAGCTGACATGGCATTTTTGTAACTAGGGCAGGGGAGTAGAAGCAGAGTTCAGCACTGGACCTGGAAGGGACTGGTCCACCTTGGTGACTGCCTCTGCCTCCGGGAGACGCTGGGAGCTTTCCTAAGCTCCTTGGGTTTATGTGTGACTATGGGTGTGCTGTGCCACTGCTACTACAGCGTGACAGCAGCTTCCCAACACGTAAGGGGATGCCCATGATTCCAGCGCTGCAGTGGTATTTGCTGTAATTTTTGTTAAGGTTTTCACAGTTAGCCAAGCCACTGTTGTTTTTATTGAAATTCACACATGCACATAGTGCTTAAGAGAGAGAAGGGGGGGCAAAAATAGAAGCTGAATTGGAAGTTTGTTCAGCTTCTTTCAACTTAATTTGTTAGCAGGTTTGTCATCATTTTTTGACAGAATAATCTTTCCATGGTGAATTATTTTCACTGGAAAAAAATAAGAGACCAAAAAATTGCTGGATATAATTTGTGCTTTAAATAATAAAGCAATTAAGGGCATTTTAGCAAGAACACATTCTTCTCTCCAGAAATAAAATCCCTATTTCATCTCATCTAAATTGCTTGGTCAGCTTCAAATAAGCGCAATATAAATCTCCTTCCCATGCTGCTGCTGTTATCTATGATAAAGGGAAGAGACAGAAGGTAATCCTGTGCTCTGTATTCACTGACACATCATCTTCATGCTACACTACACTGTAATTTATTTCTAATGGGATAAACCTCTTGTAGTCTTCCTGCATTGTTCAGCCACACACACATCCCCAACTGGTACCAAGACTGTAGCACTGGCAGGTGCAACATACAGGGACCTGTTTGGTGGATTCAGGATGTCTGCTGCACATTTCAGCAAAGCTACAGCTGTGAAAATAAACAGAGAGACTGTATAATTAAGGTACGCTTTTATTCCTTCCCACCCACTGCCTCCTGCAAGCAAGGCAATCAAAGAATAAGACACTTTCCAGTACTTCTTGTAATTTCCAACTAAACTTTTCATTTTTTATCTAATCAGTTTGAGCTGATGCAAAAAAACATGTGGAGCTGTGAGAGATTAAAGGGCATGGAAACCTGCTGAAAGCGAGAAGTCCTTACGGTCTTAGCCACAACAGAGGTATCGCTTCATACAAAGGAAAATATCTTTGAAGCTCTTTCTCCTGTCCCCATCAAGAGGAATACAAGAAGTAAGCAAACCAATATATGAAAATCAAGCTGGGGCCATGAAGAGCTACTTTTTTTGTTTACAATATTTTCATAGGATTTTGCAGAAGATAAAACCTATGGCTTGAGCCTTATAAAAACTTTCTTCAAATAAAAGTTTGGACTGAAGATCCAGTTATTCCTGATGCAAACCTGAAATGGATGCGTGCAAACAGAAGGTATCTATGATATTCCTGCAGAAATTAATGTATTTTAGAGAACATCCCCATTAATTTGTACAACACTTTTCTCTGTCAAAATGTGCAAGACTACCACAGATCCTTAAGCTTCTGCCAGTTAATAAACACTATTATCAAGCACCATGACTTAAAGAGACAAGAATCTCACTTTTACTGTGCCTTTCACACCCACCTCTCCAGCTCTGCTGACTGCTGCACTCACATACAGAAGACATCTTAAAAAGTAAAATATTGTCTAATTAGCTGTCTTCTATCTGGCTACTTCTATGGCCCAATCACTCCAGCAGTTTACAGCAGGATTAATCCCATCTGATTCAGATGCAAGGTAGAAACTTGCAGCTGTGACAGTCAACTCTCCAGATTCCCTTTACTGTCAATGCAAAGTGACAGTCCCTTCCAGGGCACATGTCACACCACTGCAGGTACCCATCTTTGAGGCAGTGAATGAACCCCTTGCTGCCTAGGGAAGGGACTAAGAGCTCCACTGTGGCCACCTGCACACAGAAAAACTCCTGCTCAAAGGGGCCTGGCAGCAGGAGAGCTGGGTCTGGTCTCCTGGGCGAAGGTCACTCACAGAAGTGTTTCAGCTGCTTTGCCATCTCCAGCTGGACTGGGGTCCCCAGAGCAGCCCACTGCCCTGGGAAGGATGGCGATGACAACAGCCAGTCTGCAGAGAACAGGCAGGAGAAATACAATGCCAGGCACCAGCAGCAGGGCTGCAGCTGCTTTATATTGCTTCTCGCTGCAGATTATGAATGTGAGCTCTGGTTTACCAACAATTCATGCTTCAAAAATTTGATAAAATACCCCAAAGGCTAATTCCTGCTGAACTCCATCCCTGCTGCCACAATCAATTTGTATTATAACTTTGTTCTGGGGACGTATCTGCAACCACTTATGCGAGGGGCCCAAATGACTTGATCCAGCCCAGCCTAGGCAGACAGTGCTGCTCACACCCATGGTGGGTCACAGACAAAGGGAAGCAGTCCCAATGAGGCTGGCTACTACTTTAACAGGGATTCCAGCTGAAATCCTGCAAGCGAAGCTCCCTGCAGAAACCACTGAGCAGCCTTGCCAGATGCTCCTGGGGCTCTGCAGAGCACTGGCCAAGGAAGCCCACGGGCAATCAGATCTGCCCCCCCAGCAAGGCCCAAGCTTTGACACCTGGCCTCTGCCGCATCCCAAACTACCCTACAGGGTTAGCTGCCAGTCTGTATTCTGATGTCTGCTGATGTCAAAATTTCAAATACAGCAGATCCTGTGTTCACTTAGGTTTTACTCATCTGAAACTCCCTCTTAAATGCAATCCAGATGAGCTCCTTGGTGGCGATAGTTACTGCCCTTTCTGTCTGCACCCCCACTTAGCAGACTGTTTTCAAAAGGGAGCAGAACCATTTTAGATAGACTGCCTTTCACTGTGGTTGGAAAGGGGATCCTTGATCATGCTCCTAAGGTCAGACCCTGCATTCTGAGCATCTCTGGAGAGGGACGGCAGCATAACTCACACCACCAGTCCAGGAAAGCACTGTGTGTGTCTTTTCTGAGCTGCCTGTGATGCCTACCAGTTCTCCAAGGCAATATGCACAGCTTAGCTCTCCTCAGCAAACAGGTGACTTTGCACTTTGTCAGCTGGCTATAGACACAAAAAGATGGTACCATGTGAAGTGTGCAGGTGTGTCTGCACCTACTGCCACAACTCACCCTGCTGCTGCAGAGGGGTCTAATGCATGAAACAGGGCTAAAAGCAAACCCTCGAAAGAGATGCTTGGTCCCAGATTTGTAGTGCCCGGGAGCCACAGCTATCCTACAAGATTACTGAGGAAGAATCGAAAGGGCTAAACCTGGCTAGATACCACCTGGTCATGGTAAAAGGTAATAAATGCCTCTGAGGCATGTACAAGTAAAAAAGCAAGCTTAAATCTGTGAGGAAGACATTGGGATTCTCACTCCAAACACAGCAGAAAAGCTGTGGTTTGGGTGCTAGAACAGCCTCCCTAGGCACAGGGCTGGGATCTTCTTGCCTCAGCCTTTCAAAGTTAGGCTGAATGAGAAATAGCAAGAGTTTGGCTGGAAAAGCATGAGCAGATGACAGAATCAGTCTCTTCCGCCTTTAATTTTTAACCCTCTGAAAAATCAGCTTCTCATCCAACAGGCAGGTGACGCTGCCACTAGGAATAATCATCTGATGGCTGTACCCCAGTGTAGATGTCAAAAGAGAAGCAGCAGAAGTGAGGTAGCATGACTGGCCTAGCAAGAGGGGTGCAAACTGCTTCAACTCTGACACACAAGGTGCTAAGATGCAGTGATAAAAGTAAGGAGAATGAATAGGGTCTGGTTAACTTTTCTAAGAATGCAGGGTTTGCATACAGGAACCAGAATTACAAAGAACAAACAACTGAAGATCTGTTTGTACTACTGATTAAAAAATAGCATGCAATGTTATTTTTGTCCCTATGCTCTACAAACTGATCTAAAATTGCAGAACCTAAATATTTTTTTTTACTCTGGTAACTGCCATCGTCTAAAACACCAGCTGAACTAAACTCACAAAACTGTATCAAGTCTAACATACATGCACCTTGTACATACAGTACGAAGCTAAGGGCTACCCTTCACCTCTGAAGACAATCTGTAGCTACATTTACACCACCTTAGGCCACTTATAAATAAAGCTACAAGCAACTTCTTTATTCTCAGTGCATTGTGTGAAACACGTGGGGTTTTCTTCCATTTCCACAGAAACTTATTTCACCTACTAGCCCCTCAGGACTGCTTGTGAAACTAGAAAAAGTAGTGTACTGTCCACTGCTTCTAATTAAAATCTTACAGCCTTGTGGTCAAAGAGCTCTGAAGAATTGGTGAGGTCGTGTGATTTCCTTGAGGTCAGACAGAAAAGCACACTAGATCAGAGATGACAGATTTCTTGGCTTGTCCATGCAATGCAGCCCTCTGCAGCCTGGGCCAGAAATGCCGTCACTGGGAAGCTCTGGTTCCTCTCAGTAACCTAACTTTAAATAGTCGAGATCTTTAAAGGAGAAAATCCCATGTAAGCACACCCTCACCCCCCCACTCCCCCAAGGGTACCAAGACTAACTTTTTCCCCCAAAGCCTTCTTGCACCTGCAGATGTTGCTTTGGGAGCCAATGTGGCTCCAAAGTCGGTGCCAATCTTGAGCCGCTCTCTGCAGTTTTTCTGTATCATTGAGTGCCAGTAAGTGTTCACACTCCAAGCAATATCTGGTCTGACCATTTGCGTGTTCCTCCAGCTGCTTGAGAGCCCATCTGCTCAGACAGGCTTGCTGGCTTCACTCACTGCACGTGACCCAGTGTTTCCATCGCTTACCCTGGAGAACTTGGGGGACACACTGGTGAGGAAGTGACAGATCTTTGCATTTGTGACACATTCACTCCGTCTGTTACCTAGTATTTTCCCCAGGTATTTACCTCTGGAGGCATGAGACGTCTGTGCCTCTGGTGAGTTTCCAATACTCACATCCACATGTTAAGATGGAAATAACATCTGAGTGGAAGACTTCTAGTTTGGTCTTTACATTTGTATTTTCAATGACTAATTTTGTTTAAGTTGGTAAACGCAGCTGTTGCCTTGCCAGTTGGTGACATTTCCTTTTGGACTTCCCCCCTGGTTGGTATGTCTCTGCCAAGACATGTAAATTGACTCACTCCTTGTATTCCTTTGCCTTTTTATACAATGCTTCAGTAGGAATTTGCAAGAAGTCTCTTGAGATTTGTGTCCTTAAATGATTATTAGCCCTGCAATGCCAGACAGTCTTTTCTTACATGTTTTTTGAACTGTCACTTAAGCATCCCATGCTCAGGATGCTGGATCTAACTGATGTAACAGCTCACTGTACTACATCCAGCTGTACCTTTTCTTATGATGACTTGGCCATGTCAACTCAACAGCACCCATGTCCACTCAACAGCACTCATGTCCACTCAACAGCAACCGTAAATAAGTGACAGAATGCACGATGGTTTTACACCAACATTATGCATGATGAACCATTCCCTCAGCTCTCTACTTGCTTCAATGGCTCGAGCTTGTCAGTGACTTCATGGCCATTATAAATACATACTTGAAAAGAACAGATTAGTCTCCTGAAAAAGGTAATAAACATATTCTCTCCAAGAGCTCCAAACAAACAACGGCATCAAACAGGCAGGTGATCTGCCTCAAGCCAGGGAGCAGGAGGCTATCCAAAATCTGGATAGCGAAGGCTATCCAAAAATCTGGCCATTGCTTTATCTCCTGAATTGAAATATCTGCGCTGAAGCTGTTAGAGAAAAAAATCAGAATCTCTGTTTTTCATTTTGGTTTGGGTTTTTTTAATTTTTGATGCTTGTACCAGTGAAAGGAACAAACTTCTCTTCAACTTCTGCAATTGCTTGCACCACCTTTCTAAAATACTTTATCTGGAATGCAATTTCTTTGTATCAGTTGGATTATTAATTTTTTCATATTCCTGTATTTCTTGAAGAACTCAGCAATACTCATTCAATACTCATTCAATAATTTTTCAGCAAGAGTCTCTACCTCCAGCTACTCCAAATTGTGGTTTTAGATAGCTTTTCACATCTGCCTTTTTGCTGTGAGACAGCATCTCTACTTTGGGATTTTCAGTTCCTTTGGCAAGGTCACAGTGCTCCTCTCACCATCATCATCCTTCTCCTGCCACTGAAGAGCTTTCACTTGCTAACCTCAGTCAGGCCTATTGGGTAGAACCTGGCCTGTTGAGCAAAGGGAACAGCTTTTTCAGGAACTACATCAGCTTCTCGGGCAAGGCTATCTTCCTGTTTCTCTTGTGGCCTCTATTCTTGTCCTGAAACGGATTTTCCTTCTGATTTTGCTGGATGCATTCAAATGTCCAGTGTTGGTTTTGGTATTTCCACCCCCGGAAAGCCCACTATCTGGGACCGCTCAGCAGAAAAGCAGTTATATTTTTAGCAATATATGGCATGTTCACTTAAGTAGTAAAACTAATTTACTAATTCTTCTTACTAATCCTCCTGCACTTTTTTCTCATTTTTTTTCTTTTTCGTATTGTCACAAAAAAATAATCACTTCTTATTTCATGCTAAGATGTGCTGAAGATAAACACTAGATTTGCCTCCAATATACCCAAAACACAACAAGTCCATCAACCGTGGGGACACCTTTACACTATGTCCAGGCACCACCAAGAGCCCAGAGAGCAGGCAGAGTTCTGCCAGGCCCCACGTTATTGCTTTGGAGACAGGAGATGACATTTAACCACTGATTCCTCTGTTCTGTCACTGGCCCTAACCCCAAGAAAGAAGTCTCCCTTTTAGTAAGCAGATGTCAGCTAAGGAATTTGGTTCAAATCTGCTGACAGCTCTTACCTCATCGCTGTAGTTATCTGTTGGTAATACTGTGTAATTGTCATTTCATGTACTGTGTTTGAAATCTAGTTCAGAGCAATCGACCACTAATTGGTTCCCAGTCTACAAGCTATTTTTCTGCCTTGGAAGTCATAATTAATGCTACTCCCTCCGAGTTATCATCGTCTTGCTTCATGAATATATTATAGTTTTGTTTTCATTCTTAAGATTGCTCTTCATCAATTCCTGGTCACAGACAGTTTGCTTACTCAAAGGATTTTACTTACTCTATTCCTCCATCTCTTTCACCTGCATCTCTTTTGTTGTTGCAGCCTTTATTTCACTGTTCCAGAAACCTACTTTCTGTAGTTAGGTTTTTTCCCAAACCTTTCCCTAAAGGACTCCTCAGAGGCTTGGCTGGCTCACGACTTTCAACAAAGCAGGTTGCATCATTTCACCCAAGACAGAATCTATTTACCTGGCAAGTACTTTGCTGGAACAGCTACCTTGCCATCTTCCTCAAATCTGCCTCTTTTCCAAGGACAGATTCTTTGCCTGTAGCTGAACCCCAGACACAGAGTGTTGTACTACTGCTATTCATCACAACCACGATGTTTGACCAGCTCCGTTTGGGCCACGAGACTCTACAACCTCTCCCTCAGCGAGGTCAGTTGGAGCCTTGATTTGGCCTCCAGGTTGAAGTGGTAGCCATGCACTGCTAGCCGCTAAAGGAACACTGCAGTTTTCCTGTCACCTACATTCTACTTGATAAGGATGCTGCAAGACGAAAAGATTGCAGGTACTCACATTTTACAGTAACAGCAGCCATTTCTGTACCTGGCTTAAAAAAGAAACCACATCTTACATCTCAAAAACAGCTGTGTTCTGTCTCCAGAGCTGATGAAAATTGTTCATACCTTCTTCTGAGTGACATTTTGCATTGCCTCCCTCCCTTGTCCCCAGAACACTAATACGTTAGTAGTTATCATCACCTGAATCTCATGCAGGTTCACATTAGGACTCCCTAAATATGGTGAAACACAGAAACTTAACGCCTACCAGAGCTAGGAGAAAAAAATTCATAAAAATTTTTTCTTTGGCTACTGAACTAGCTCATATTCTTCTACACTTACGGTGCTATTTGGTTCAGCAGATGGAGAATTAAAAGAAAGGTCCCTTTTGCCAACAATTTTTACTACCTCACGTGAGAGATGTTAGCTACACTTCGGCCCCACATGACACAGTAATTTTGGACCCAACAATGGGTAAACTGTAAGGGAAGAGCAGACTTGGCACTTGAATGGTCAAGCCACAGACCTGAAATATAAACATTTGAAAGTCAGGTTGAAGGGAGAGCCAAAATGGGCCAGCAATGTTGAAAAGAACAGTTGCTCATCCTTGCAAAAAGCCCAGTCTTTCAGGGAGACACACATCACAGAGAGGAAGGAAATTTAACCCAGGGGGCCAGTACCTGGGACTTGCTAAATCACTTTTGCAGAGCAAAACTGTAGTGGGTAACTATTGACCAAAATAGAGATGAAGAAGCCAAATCAGGATGTTAGGGACTGCTCTGAAAATCTACAGGACGGACAATGGATTAGGTCAGTGCACTGAGGTCATCGGCACCGAGGGTGTGATCTTTGGCACCAGCCAAATGGGGTGGAAGATGCGGTGGGGAGAGTGAAGAACAAAAAACCCCGGTTCGTGGTATAAGAGAGTTTTCTGGTTAAAAAATGAGACCAAAAAATGCTATTTCGAAGATATTAGGAAATAAGTGTCAGTCTTTTAATCATATCAGAAGACAGAAACAGGGAAGACAAAGAAGATCCGTACAGAAGAACATAAAAACCAGAGATGTCTTAATGACATTTGCAGATAACAAGCTCTCAAGTAGTATAAATACAGTCTGAGCAAGTGTAACCAATATATAGCTTCCCTTAAAAAAGACAAACCATCTGCATTTCACCTCTTCATGTCAACACACTGTAATAAACAAACAGCTATGGAAAGCAAACAACAAGGGACCTGGGCTGTGTTAAAAACTTTCTTGTATAACCCCAAGCAACTACTTTGTGCCTCAGCTCATACACACATAAAAGCTGTATATACTACAGCTGGCGTCTGTAAGGCAGGTTTAATTAAAATTTGGTGGTCAAAGTACTGTTTTCGTGTATAACTTTGAGAAAAGTTATGCAATTTTTGCCATTTATGGTTATCTGGTATATCATCTCTCCCTAGAAAACACACTTTTTTTTGAAAGTACAGAGCATAAAAAAATGACCTGTGCTTCTGAAACAGGAAGAGACTGGAATCCACTTGTTCAAATCAAGACTTTAAAATTACATAAGCGACACCCCTAGACATTCTGGACCACCACACTTTGGAGTTACCTCCCGCCGAGAAAGTGTGATCAGCAAGAGGATAGAGGACATGGCTGGTACCTGTCTGCACTAACTCCCTACACCGAGTCTCCAGGAAAGAACTTCCAGTGTAGTTTTTTACTAGCGAGAGGCAGGTGTCTGAGTAAATACAGGTGTCCGAAAAATCTGTAGCTAGGTCTCAGAGGAAGCAAAGAGAAATTTAAAGGAAGACTGAATTGACTATTTCAGATTCCCAAGAGGACAGCTAGCTTCTGTAGCGCCAAGTAATAACAATATTGCTTCATTTGCTCTGATTATGAATTTCAATTTTGTGATACCTGATCTTCTTTGTTTGGCCTCCTAATGGCTAGACAACAATTCTGTGCATGACCATGCTGCAATTTTGTTTCTACATCCCGATAATTAGACCTCTTTGATGGAGCATGTTTTAACACTATCCGTAGATAAGCTGGGCTGCCATCAAACCCATCGAGATTGGGTTTGTTCTCAGCTTTTGATTTTATTAAGTGCCGGCACGGAAAGGCAAAAGCTGAAGCATCAGCTCAAGCAGGAATGAGCTGCAATCCCTGTTCCCAAAAGCAAGAACTTTGAGATATGTGGGAACCCCAGAGAGCACACAGGGCCACCTTTGCCTTAGTTAAACTCCTCCACTTCTATAACTCTCTTGCCTTCCATTTTAGCACCTGTTGAGCAGACAGAAGAAGAAATACTTGGGGGAAGAATGCCAAGGGAAGACTTCCTTGCAGAACATTTTTGTTTCGTTGTTCATTAGCAGGTAGGCGACAGCCGTACATATCAACGTGGGTGAGCACATGGGGCTTTCATGGAAGACAGAGTGCCAACGTTCATTCCCAGGAGACTCATCTCACTTACGAGACGCCCACGTTCACACTGCAATCACAGCTGCACCAGCTACAGTTGTCTTGGAGCCTCTGCTCTCAAGATGCTGGTTAAAGATATCCTAAATCGCAATGCCATCTCCCATTATCCCAAGTCCTCTGTCAGCAGACCCAAACTCAGGATCCTTTATAGTAACGGAGAGATTTACCAGCACCTTTACCAGTAATATAATCTGCCAAGAAAGCACTTTCCATCATCTGTTTTAAAAAATATATCAATATATTAGTCTGATCACTTATTCCTTATCAACTTCATATAACAACAGCACTGAAGACCAGCAATACAGGAGCTCCTGATGTTTGCAACTTGCTCACAGGACCCAAATCTAAGAGACAGCATCACTGCATTTAGAAATGTCACATCAAGGTTTCCAGTAGCTTCAACACTTCCCATTTCATTAAATGAAAGAAGAGGTGGAGAAAGGAGGAAACCGTATTTCTGCTCCACTTACTTGACAAATGCAAGAAACTGCATATAGATCAACTGACACAACCTCTCTGAATCTTGCCGAAACACACAAACAAAGCAAGACCAACTCAGGCAACTAGAATTTGCTGCCATGGTTTGGGCACATGGTTTAAAACCCAGAAGGTTTTGGATACCTTGGTTGAATGCTTCCAAATGAATAACTGCACACAAGTATACAGTGAATAGCAGGTTTCAGAATTCAGCGCCTATCCATCTACACCACTTCAGTGGTAATCAACAGATTAACTCAGTATGACAACTTAGCTACAAGTCTCAGCCTGGAAGCACTTCCCTCCCCCCTATACCTAAATTGCAGTCAGAAATGCTCTGAAGGAGATTAGGGAGATGACTTCGCCAAGCACAAAACGCTGACCTAAATGTGCTCCTCTTTGAGTAGGTGGAAGTTCTAAATTTGACTGAAATGGCAATGTTCAGTCCAGTCCTTTTATGTTTTTCAAGATTCGTATAAGCTTTTAAAGCCTCTCATTTCTTTAAAAGCAGGTTTCACTATCCCTAGAAATACTTTCCGCTCTCAGCCTTTTTGCTATAAACATACTGACAAATTATTGCACATACACATATTCTGCTGAATCTAGAGAAATGACAGGGCTTGTGCTTCACTTTCTACATCTGAAAAAAGCAACAACTGCAGGTAATGCTCTGTCTTGTGCCAGCATTTGGTAGTGAGTTCTAGCGTACAAGAGGGATGGCTGCTTCATCAAACAACGTGCTCTGTAAGCTTTTACACTGTAGGCAAAGAGATCCCAAAATATAGGCTGCAGCATTTCTTATTTTCATCCATATAACACATTTAAATCACGGGATTTACAGGGATTAGCAAAGGACAAAATTAGCCTATTTTAGTAATGGTAAAATGACATTAAGATTATAACCCATCTCACACTCCTAAGATTAATTACTTCCCAACTCAATATATCAAAAGGCTCTTTCCGCCTAACAGAGTCATGTCAAATGAAAATAAAATAGTGGCGTTTTTTTTCCTTTTTTCCTTTCTCTGTTTAAGACATGATGTATTTTAAAACTGGAAGAATTAATTGGTTCATTTTCTTTAAAGAGGGAAAAAGGAGCACATGCTGCTACACTGCTTGTATAGAAACATCCAAGGCTGAGGCCGCTGACAACTCACTGAACCCTGAACTATGACATCACAGCTGGCCACAATGTAATTCTTTTTGGAAGACAGAGCTCTCTTACACACCTGTAAGGTTGCTGTTCCCCCCAACCCAGCTGCTCCTGAGATTCTCACACGTGAATAACTGCGCCTGTATGGGAACATTCAGAGAAAATGCCACTGAGGTTTTGAAATGATAGTCAGAAAACACACTGTGGTATTAGTTCTGCTAAACATTATAGGAGCTTGAGTTTTAGTTTTTATTAGCTTCTGCAAGGCTGAATTTCCCAGAATGATGTAATTGCTCTCTCAAAATCATCTGAAAATATTTTCTTCTGTCCTCACACTACAGCTCTACATCTCCCCTCAGCTGAGCTATGTCTAGAATAGCTAATGTGAGATCAACTCACACATCGGTTTCTAAGGGACGCAAATATAAAACGGGCTGAAGGATGCCTAGGATGACGCAGAGAAAGGTGTATTGCACACACAGGGACACAAGCACTTTGGCATCGTGTAAGGACCCCTCAGCCACCAAAGCACACACGGCAGGTGCCTGCCCGCACGCTGCTCCCCGTGCACGGCCTCCGCCAGCCAACCGGGCCCGGCCCAGCCTGCGGCTACAGAGCGTGGCTCCGTCTGTGGCTGCTGACAAACAAAAGGGCTACTTTCTGCTAGTCCAGTGGAGAGTGCTAAAGGCAACAAGTTCTTAACACAGAGCCCACAAGGACGCTTGTTTAAGGGTTGCCCCCCCCAAATATCCGGCCTCAAGTGCTGGTCGAGGGCTGTACCTGCGGCCGTGACAAAACCCAGGGCAACTCAGACTAAGGGGGTCCCAGGCCACACACGGCTCCACGAGCCCGGGGTGGGCAACTCTGACAGCATCCCGAGCTGAACGCCTGGCGGTTGTACACCTAGACATGGCATTTTCCTCCAGAAGGCAGTTTATTCTGGCTGCTTTGCTTTAAGCTGCTTGCACCCATCCCTCCATCAGCAAATGCAGGGCTGGTTTACAGCCCCTGTCCTGGGAACTGCATCTCTGCAGGGCTGTATGTGTGCACTACAGTTTAAACACTTTGGGACTGCTCAGAGTGAAATGCATAAAATGCTAATGTATTACTAGACTCCTACAATATTTTTAAATAGCATCTCCAGTATATAGAACTATTTTACAAGCAAGTCAGTGTTCCATGACACCAAAGATTTTTATTTTATCTTTTAAAGTT
This sequence comes from Melanocharis versteri, assembly GCA_013397845.1. NCBI lineage: Eukaryota > Metazoa > Chordata > Aves > Passeriformes > Melanocharitidae > Melanocharis > Melanocharis versteri. The sequence continues at coordinate 13,272 of VZTG01008814.1, read as the reverse complement.
TAAATATCAGTGAAAAGTGGGTGTTGATAGGATCTGCCAGCAGCACAAACAAAATGTACAAATCCAGACTAGAAATGAAACGATCTCTCCACAACAGGGAAAGTAAGGCAGCACAATGGAAAAATATTCCATAATACACAGCACCTTGAAAGTATTGAACAAGCAAGTAGAACAAAGATTTCAAAGCACATTTGGACATGTGCTTCTTCAAGCAACATGTCAAAACCACTACCTTCTCCTCCCCTTCTTCTTGACAGATGGTGTGACTGGGCCCGAAGCCACACCACCAAGCTGTGATCTTGGCAAAACCCATAAGGTAAATAAGGCTGGGCACAAAGTACAACTGGATGGGAGGCATGTGAGTGCTGAAGGATGAGATCCCGGCGATTCAGACAGCAGCACAAGCTCATCTGAAACAATGCCCCGGCACAGTGCCAAGAGTGCTCTAGAGGTAAACACTATATAACCAGGGCTGTATCCATTGCCAGTTGAGGAGATGTTTAAAAGGTTAAACATTTCTGTTTAAAAGGTTAAACACTTCAAGTTTCCTGGGCAAAACCCATCTTCATTTTATTTCAAGTTACTACAAAAAAACCCCCACCAAAATCTCAATGTTTATTGCTTTTTATTTTCTCCTGTGCTGCTGGAGTGGTGTGAAGATGCAAGAAAGTGCTACCATGCTCTTTTGCAAGACAGGATGTGCTTCATGGGTACCAAATCACCTCTATATGGGCTTTGTAAGATCAGCTGATTCCCTCAGAGCTAAAAAACACTGAGGAGATGCCAAGTCACACTGTTTGGGCAATTTTTTTTTTTGTTTAATATTGTGTAATGGAACCATCTGCATGAGTACCAATCAATAATCAAAGTCAACCACGGCCAGATGACAAATCCCTCTGCTTCTGCAGGTTTGGATGTCAAATTACCAGTGCCATTCGAATTCAGGTTTGTTTTTAAGTTCTGATCAAAGCTAACAGAGCTGCGAAGACAATGCTTTCCACACTCCGCCTTCCCCCTCCTCGCTGCTCTGAAATCATCTGTCTCAAAGCCAGAAGTCTAAATGGAGAGTAGGGAAAGTTCAAAACAGGGAGGGTTGCTGGGAGTCTACTGCCAATTCCACTCTGCAGTCACAGCTTGCTCCCACAGCTCCATTAGCTGCCTGCAATCAAGGGCGGACGACTCAGTCCTGCTTGCTGTCCAGGTTTAATAGGTTCGGCTAGTTAATGAGCAATGGCTAGATTGCATTCCAAGACTTCACATCATTCGTAAAGCAATTAAGTGTACACTTCCTGGGCTCCTCCAAGAGAAGTGCCTTGTTCTGCAGAGAGGATAACTGGAAGGCACAATTTTCAAAATGGAATTGCGAGACACAATGGGAAACTGTCAGAATATTCACCTTCTCCAAGTATCATGCTGAATGCATCATTCCTTTTCCACAAACCTCTCAAGAGCTCACTTACCTGTATACCCCTGGATTATAGATTGCTCTTGCTAGACGAAACCAAGAGCTGCAAGCCACTGGGAAGCATCACAGTGCATGCTCAGTGCTGACAAAGCAGGCTAAGGAGCCATCGAGTTAACAAAGCAGATCTTTAATCTGAAAGCCACTGCAAAGGCAGGGGTACTTTTTACATGTATACTTTTTACACATTCCCACCAGAGAACTGCAAGGCACCTTGCAAACAACAGAACATTTATACCTAGACTTACAAAGCTCAGAAGCTAAGTGACTTCAGCCCTCAGGCATTTCTCACAAAACCAGGACCATGTCCTTAGAGAATGAAGCTACCTCCGAAGGCAGAACTGGGGGAAAAGCAAGCATTTCTATTTGACTCACACATGCTCATTCACCCCCCACACTCTTGCACTACTGCTGTTAACATTATGTACTGCTGCAGTGCCCCTTCTGCATGATTGTGTATTTTTAAACTCTCACTTCCAAGGCAAAGATCCTTTTGTTTGTTACAGGGAGGCAACTTCTCTGGCAGTAAAAAGGATCCTCAGCATTAAGTGGCTGATTCACAGCTGGACCAAAGCTGGATCTTCCATGGACTCTGAAAGGACAACTTCTACATCTGCGGGCTGCCTTTTCCACACTGTTCAGCTGAACCTGAGGGAGGAAGGAGTCCTACTGGCAAGGACCTGTCTAAAAGACATGCTACTTCTACATTACACCAAGCACTGAGAGCCATGACCACAGAGCCAGTGAGCAGATGGCTGCCACACTGAGAGAACATCCTCCTCCTCACACATGAGACTTACAAAAGCCTGTACACTTACTAGTTTATAACAACTTTACTAAGAAGGAAAGAACACCAAAAAAATCTCCAAACACTCCAGGTCCCTTTGCAACCTATTTCTGCAAAACCACAAATCAGATTCCATTTCTCTGAGCGTACCCACCATCTACACTGGAGATAAGTTTCAGGAGGAAAAAAGAAAAAAAACACCTCTTTACTCATTTACCAAAAAAGCTCCTCACTAAACTTTCAAAAAAGACTTCTGCAACAACACAAGACTGGTCTTTTTACTTTAAACGCAAAACCTTGGTATGGAAAGGAAGCACAGCTGAAGGGTTATATAAGTTTTTTCTTCTATTATTCTCCATTTCCTTTGCACATGCCAGTCAAAACTATAAAATACTTGCGGGAGAAATGCAGAAGGCACGGTTTCACATTCCAAAAGATCTATTTCCATGTGCTGCATACGAGCCAGTCGACCACCCAGGAAAGCCAGGCAAACACACTTTGGCCCACCAGAGCTGCAACTGCTGACGAGCAGCCCTGCTCTATCAGGGCTTTGCCCTGTATTTCCTATGAGAAATTAGCATCAAGCCTGACAAGCAGCCAAGCCCGTGGCTGCATCACCTCTAAGTCTGCCCTGAAACAGTACTGATGAGCAGACGTGCACTTTCTCCTCTTGAGAATTGGTGCCAAGTGCTAAAATATTTTTAATAAACTGGCCACAAGAAAGAAAATAAAAAAGGAGTACGTAACCTTAATACAGAAGCCTGTAATACTATTACCCGTTTATTTGTCAAACCCTGCCATCCTACCCCTTTGCCCTCCGTCACAACACTTTCACCCCGATCTTATTAGAGAAACGAGAGTGAAGGCGGGCCACCTGTAGTCTTGGGAAAGGGTATGACCAGCTATTTTCTCTCCCAAAGAGCCCCGGACAATGTTACTTTCTTTTCATATACCAATTGCAGAAAGGTTTGGTAACTGTTTCAGAGTCACAAAAAATTAATCAGTCCCTGAGAGGCCAAGCTGGTTGAGGAACTGCTGGCTGGAGCAACAGAAGTAGGCATGACTTGCCTTCAACAAAGCAGAAGGCATTTGGTTTTAGTTAAAGGGGTAAAGGGCAGTAAAACTCGGCCAAGTGTTTATTTATTGGACTGGAGTGCCTGCAGCAAGAGAGAAGAGTGAGACGGTGTAAAGTTTTTGTAATCCCAACCTTGGAAGAGAGGTAACTGAACTCTGGTTTCGCTGTTGGAGTAAGATAGCACAGAAAATCTTTGGTATGTGCTGTAGAAATGATGATTTATAGAAGCAATGGGGGGCGTGTGTGTGTAAAACCAAAAAAGATCTAAAAGCTCTAAAAGCCCTAAAGCCTTCCCAAGATGATACCTCTTCTTTGACCTGTTGGCCATTACTTTCTGCCAGTTCAAGACAGTTAGGAGCATGAGGAAGCAATAAACCACTAGTGAGATTGGTGCTTTGCAGAATGATGCTTTCGGTTCAGCAGTGAGGAATGCTGACTGTACCCTGGGCATCACTGAAGGGTACCCTTGGATCTCTCCAGCGTTAAATAAATAAATTTAACAAAATTTACAAGTATTAGTGGAGCTTTACGTAGTCTTGACCCAAACCTCCACTCGGTGATGTTGCTACTGGATAATACTTCAGTACAGGCTAATATGTGGACTTACCAGCTGTGACTTATTTGGCTCTCAGTCACGTCCCCCCACTTGGTGTGAGGGTAACACAACAGAGGTGGGCAATGAGAGACCCCCAACTCTGGATTAATTTCAGCACTGGTGAACACAACTGACTTTCAGTTCATGGCAGAGCAAAAAAATATGGAGGTCCATTTGAGGATGCTGCAGAGGCCCATCGGATGTGCGGCAGAGAGCAAGAAAAAACAATGAAGAGGAAAAATGGGATGACCTTGCAGTGGGACTGTCTGGGAACAGTTAATGCTGAGGAATCTTGCAATTCTGTTTATATTCTTTCACCACAAGCAGGTGTTGGGAAGCCCAGGATGGGAGGGGCATGCAGACAAAAAAAAGAAAGAGGAACCACTTTTTTTTCTGGTATGCGTGATCTATTCAGATGAATCTTTTTTACCGACAGGCTCTCTTCCTGGAATCAGCACGGATGCCCAAATGTCACCCCGTGGCTCTCTGAAAAACACACAGCATACCTCAAATCTCTAGGTTATGTTGCCTGTTTGTAGTGGAGGTTTTGATGGCAGTTCTGGGGTTATGAAGCGATTTTTAACAGAGCCATTATTAAAACATCCCGGCTTTTTAAAATTTAGATTTGATTGGTTGAAGTTTTGTTATTTTCATACTATTATAGTCACGTGCTGTAATGCTTACCATCTGAAAAGTGAGACACAAAGGACACATATCCATTGACACACATCTCATTTCTTCCCTTGGACACCTTGAATACAACTGTGCACACAACTTTTACAGTGATAAATTTTGTACAGAGGCATGCTCTAACCCAGATTTCCCTCCAACTGTTGCTGCTCCTCACCCAGTGCCACAGCCACCTCTCTCCCTTTTTCTGTACCAAAAAATCCAACCCACCATCAGACAGGAGACAAAGCCTGACCTGTGATGCAGCAGATTCAAATGCTCAGAAGTACAACAGTTTGTGCACTACTGAAAGGCAGCAGCAGTCCATTACACGTATGGATTTGCAGCACTTTGTCAGCACTAATGATGTTACCTCATTAAAAGAGATAAATGCCTTACTGTACTACCAAAAGCATCTGCTCCCTCCTTCATCTCGCCTGTTCTCCATCAGGGCCATCAGCAGCAGTGCAGTGAAAACAAATCAAAATACAACACTAAACTCACTTAGAGCCACTTGCTAAGGTTGCTTTTTGTTGTTTTAATGTTAATGTTTTTATGTCATTTTTTTAATGGGATTATTCTACGCTTCCTACCAGGTACCTCTTCTTTTGACACTAAATCAACATATCAAAGAAAAACAAAGCCCTGTGAACCACCAAGGCCCAATGGCTTTCAAAGGACTTCTCAGAAAATAAACTAATGTTTACCTCGAATAATTCATTAACTACTGAGTAAAATGATGCAACTTCAATCACAGCAGGTGAATTAGGTAAGGGGGTGACAATGAGTTCTGTCTGCTAACACCCTCCGACATGTTGCCACGCTCAACACATCAGTTTTCTTCCAACAGATTCCTCTCTATATGCAAAGGTAGCAGTTTACTATAATGAATGTTTTATGCATTATTCCTTTGCGTATAGGGTCTCCCAAGTACACATTATTAAAGTCTATTAAACTCTCTATTTAGCAGAATTACCAATGTGCCTTTGGGGAAATTATTACAATGAAGCTGTACTGGTATTTAAACTCCAGTTGTTTAACAATCTTTTTTCCTAATCACCAATCCAGGTATCAACATTAAAGTGCAGTCAGACTTCTTCCAGCGCAGCACAAACCTGTCTATGAGCTGCTTATGGAAATATATTTTAAAAAATGAGTATTTCAACTTGGCATGCTTTTCATAATTAGCCTCATACAGCTTTTGCTTTAAAATAATAGGAACTCCTTTGTGATTCTCTTCACCAAGCAGAGCCCTCCACAGTTAAACCTGGTTACAGAACCAATTAACTATTTGCAGCCACACTGTTTCTGTCAGCATACCAGTATCTGCAAGATACCAGCCCATTCAAGGAAATTTTGGCCAACAAGGTCCCATTCTTTACAAATGGCTTTTCTATGAGAAAAAGCATGTCCTGGGTGCAAGGGATGCAGCAGTCCAAAAGCTGCTTAAATCCAGTGTATGCCCAGGTCCCTCCTCTGGTCCAGATACAACTCAGAGAGTTGAGTATGTAAAGCAACAACAGAGCAGTTACTAACTGCTGTTTGTGTCCCTCAGACCATTCTCCCTTTTCATTCTGCACAATACAGCTATAACAAGCTACTCTCTAAATGTGCCTGTTTTTGTTGCAATGAGTCAAACTTGGTTCCAAATTTGTTAATGTGTGTCTGTACCTGCCGTGACAAGAACAAATATTTTTCCAATGGGAAGTCTCACATTTCTCAGCAGAAGAGGAAGTAAACTTCATCATACTAGAAATCACAGGATTCAGCTTCCTGGGGTGGGGTAGAAGGGACCTAGGTCTCAACCTTTCAGGTTTCCTCCATGACCGTCAATAAATCACTGTGTTCCTGCCTTCATTTTTCATCAGTATGAAGTGCTCAGGTCTTATCTATGGGGCAGTCAGCCTCTCCAGCAAAGACAAAAGATGTCTTGTCCTTGCGACTATGTTACACTAACAGTTTTACAATTTCAATACCAGTTCAATTTTCAGTCACCTTCACTGAAGAAAACAGCATTAATGTATTGAAAAAAACACTGACAACAATCTTACAAAACCAGTGGGCACAGAAACAGAATGTAAGGAATGGAGCCAAGAAACAGGGCTTGATATCTTATGAAGATGAAAAATTTAGGCCATCATACATGCATGTTTTCGTATGCCAGAATTCAAAGTTTATGTCTAAATACAGATAAAAGGAGGACTAAAGTCATCACTGGAAGCTGGTATGTATACTAAAGATTCCTCTGACAAGTATGAGTCAAACAGTGTCTGCTCTTTTTGGCTCTAAGGCAGGCCTGCACAATGAAGTTGTTTCTACCAGGACCAAAAGTCCTTCAGGGAACAATCCCTGGGAAAAAAGCACAGCAAACAGGCAGGCATATTTTAGCCATACACTAATTTCCCTATAAATCAATGGACAAAAGCTCTTCCTTTCTCCAGTTACAAACCCAGAGCCAACTCACCTTCTCTGTTTTACAGACTCATTGACATTGCTCAAGTTACACATGCACCAGAGCAGATTTTGTCCTTGGGGGCACTGGGAGACCAAATCTCCCATAAGTAAGAAAGGAAGCAATCTGTTCACCTTAACTGAAGCGGGATGAAGAATACCTCTTTCACCTAAAAAAGGAGATATATGTCTAAGAGACAAAGGGAAAATGCCACTAATTTCACTTCTTCAGTTTGCCTCTCCATTAGGAAAGACTCTTACATACTTAAAACATTTTTCAGGCTTTTAAGGCTACTTTATGCAAGTGCAGATCAGAAGCCCTGAAGTAAATCAGTTGTTGGCTTAGAGAAGTCACTGGTGTCTACTTTACTGTCTTCCATCTCGTTTGATAGGGCTGATCAAGGGTGCACTCTATTGCATGAATTCGTCAGTCCCTTTTCCTACCACTTACTTCTTTACCTCAACACTAGTTTCACAACCATGAGGTGAGATGCTTCTGCTGAGTTGCACAAAGCCCAACCACATCTCTAGCTTAGTTGTTGACTAGCTTCACCCCATCAAGCAGATTATGGTCAGCTTCATACACACCAACACTGGCACAAGAGGGAATGGGACAAGTCCTGGCCAAGGACAACGTAGGAAGAGAAAGACAACGAGCAGTTGTAACTAGGACTGGCATAGGCTGCTACAAAACCTCTAATCCCTGACATGTACCAGAAGACATCGTAGGAAAACACAAGAGCATGTTGTGGCATTTAACATGGGGACATTGCAATATGTGAGTCTAATGTTCCCATCTCGGTATGTCATTGTGCTGATCACACCAGACCACAGACCTCACAAAAGCACCTGGCAATACAATGTCACCTTTATTCCACAGTAGACCGTCATTTGTTACTGTGGCACGTGGACCAGCAGGCACCCCAGCCAAGCCGTCACTTTGTCTCTCCTGCCACCTACTGTACTGAAAACCAAAATATGTCTCACCAACTCACGTGCATTTCCACTTCTGTTTGGAAATACCAACCTTTAGTCCTTCTAGAAGTGCCACTGCATGCATGTGGGAACTCCCTGCTGTCACCACTCCTTCAGCAATGCTATCCAGTGTTTCCTGATGAAGGCTAACTGCAGCACTTTGAGCTCTGCTTAACCTACTCATGCTTCAGAGTTAAAATTAGCATTAAATACTAAAACTTCTCCAGAGCTTAGGGCACGAACTCCTCTCCCCCTTCGACCCATGGAGAATTAATCACAGAAGATTTATTTTAAACAGGCTATGATGCCCCACAAACCTCTGCCCCTTAATTTTCTGTTCCGTCCAATGACAACACTCACAGGGGGCAAAACCCAGCAGAAAAATAACTTCCCATTGAGCGTGTGATTGTCAGCCTGTGGGCAGGGGTGAAACTCCCGCTGCACTTGAGCTGTGCAATCAAATGAGTGTCACCCAAGAACAGACCTGCCACATGCAAGAGTCTGTTTCAGACCGTGGTTTACCCTTGTCCTTTTAACCTCTCGCTCTCAAAATGCCAGCTGAGCCAGCGGGTCTGGCTGTGCCACGTGTACCCTCGGCAGCGCAGCGCTACCCACGACGTCCTCCCCGCGCGGTCCCGCTGCCTACGACGTCACCGCCTGCACGAACGGCTCCACCGATGCTCGTGTCCAAGCGGTGAATCCCAGGAGAAGAATTCCTCAATCATAACTATCTGGGCTCTGCCATCCCTCCAGACACCATTAACCACAGTGAGCAGCATGGAGAAGGGCAGCAACGAGTCTGAGCTGGTCCAGACTAGTCCAAGCCCACCACAGGGGCTTCAAACCCATTCACGGTACTATGTGGAAGCCAATTAGCATTTAACCCAAAACCAAATAGACAGATACCCCATGTTAATTACTTATGCCATTCTCCCAGAATGCACAACAAGTTTATTTTTCAGTATTTTATTAATTTTGAAGAAGTATTCAAAGAGAAAACAACAAGCTGAATTTTCTAATAGATATCTTGTTACTTGCTAGTAAGAAACTACCTTGTGAGGGCTGGTTTATTTTTCCATATATGGTGTTCCCTTTTACCTAATCAACAGCCTGGGGCTCTATGACAGCAACTATCTTTGATAAAAGGAGTATTCTGATGAGGGAGGAAGGCATCCAACATTTGCATGATCCAGTAAGCAATCAAATGTATTTATTTTTGCTGTGACCACAGTAATCAAGAGGTATTAAAACGTGGAATGGAGCATCAGTTAAGTGCATTTTAAATCTGATTTTTCACTGGTTGCAGTAAGGAAATTGTTGACTAGCGGGACTCTTTAGGGTCTTTACAGGCTGCAATTAGTGAAGCAGATACAGAAGATAAATTGCTGCACTCCTGCAAAAGCAAGACTTACTTCTGCAAGTAATAGTGGGACTTTCATCTTAGCACTTAGAATTTGATCAAGTGAGAAAAAAACATTAATATAATTCCACTCACTCCCAGATAAACTTCTCTGAAAAATGATGACATATCTTTTCCTTAAACAAATCTGACAAGGCTATAACTAAAAATATTTTTGTAACACACAGAGTTCAGTATGAACACAGGAAAACAATTGGCAAGAGCAACTGGAGTGTCTAATCCCAGCTATTTAGCCACCAAAATGCTTCAAGAGCTGTGATACATCCACTTAAAAGCCAAATATGGCTCACAAATAGCTATTAAACATGAATAAACTTATCAAGAAGCAACAGTATGTTCCCATTAATTGTACAAACGCTGCAAAGAGGTTAAAAAAAAAAGATATTTCTACAGCATCTGATCAGAAGTGGCTTTCGCTGACACCAATTTAATTTATAACAAAATCAAGGCAAAAAATTGAAGGGTCACGTTAGCAGTTAGTAATGCTACAGGACCTATCAATGAAAAGCTAATGAAATGAACAGAGCTTTAAAACAACTTGGTATTTTTTAACACAGACTTGAAAACCTGCTACTGCAAAGGCAGTGTCAGAGGGTGCTTGGACATCCTCGCTAGCAACTTTCAGATAACTTTTAAGGCTCCCTAAGGATGCTCCAAGGGAATTCAAGAAGGCAATTTTATACCCAAAGTGCTGTCTGGATTGATGTATCACTTAACCAACCTGCAAAGTTTAATCTCCAAAAGAACTTTTACCTCTGCTGTGCTTGACCACGTGTAAGGCAAAGAGATTTAAGATTGTTTGGTCTATGGCCGATGGAGACTTTCTAACAGAAATGGAAGCTGGATGATACGCAAGTAATAAGCTGCTCCCAGAGATTCCCTTGCTTTGAGAAGAGTGAAGCCACTGGGAGATTTTCAAAGCAGATTCCACAAACAAGCTGTTAAGAAAAGCCGCTATCCAGAAGGCTCGACAGGAGGAAAAAGGAAGCAGGGAAATCACAGTTAATGGGATTTGGCCGCATCCAGAAAACAGCTAAGTTTCAAATATATTACAAACAGTCCTGCTGCACCAATTCATTGCTGGATGAGAAAAATTTACACAGATTTAAAGCTCCACAGAAATTTAGATTAATCTGTTTAGAATAAATCTTTCCTCTCCCCTGAAATGCCCTCTAGATGAACATATGACAAAGAGGAAATCGCCACCACTACACTGTAACTTCTATAATTTTCTGTTAGGGGGAAGGCAGACGAGGGATTTCTTTGTTTTGAGGTAATTTCCTATGTCCCATAAATGAACGTTTGCCCCATTCACCTTAGATATCACTGCAGAGTACTATAAAATTTGCCTAAGTTTTCTGAGGGAGAAAATCACTATCCTGTCCTGTCAAGAGGATAATCTGACATCGAACATAGAAGATTACCTCTCTCCTAGAGCATCCCTCCTTTGGCACAACATAAGAAGGTTGAGCAACCTCAGCAGGAGGTTCTCAGTGCCTCCCTTACCAAGCCTTGGTGGGGAGCTCCTGCTCATCCTCCAACCTAGGACGGAGAGAATTAGTAGTTTAAAACTACTAAATGAAAGAAAAATTGCCATTGACAATGTCCTCTACCTGTGCAAACTGATGCCAAGCACAGGACATGATTCGACACGTATGAACTCCATACTCATCCCTCCTCAGATCCCAGAGGAGGCAGCGCCACAGTACGTGCGAGGAGGGAAGAGGCCAGCAGCAGCAGAGAAATTTCTAGTCTAATCATGAGACAGACAGAAGAATGGAAACGATAGGAGAAGTGAGATAAAAGAATTAGGGGGCTGATAGCATCAACACACTTTAAGAAGAAGGAGAGGAAGTTGAGCGGCTGTGAAAGAGGGGGAAGGAAGAGTAAGGCTGATTTTCCCGATAGACAGGTCATGAACAGTTCCCGAAACCTGCCTGGTCGGGCTGATTGTCTGACGCAAAGATGCAAAAAGCAACACATGTGGCATCTTTGAAGCGGAAAAAGGAGACGTTGAGGACTGGGGCACTCTGTAGGGGAATGAAAAACCTACAAGTCTTCTAAGTGCCATAAATAGAGACGAAGCTAGAGCTTTCAACCAATAATGAACCTGAATAGTTAAAAAAGGAGTTTTGCAGAATTGTCCACGAAGACAAAAATCTTAAAAACTGGCTCTTCACAAATGCCTTTTCTTTTGGAAATCCCACACCCACTGCTGGGAGATTAGCTTTACAAACTGAGAATTTAACTGGAATTGCAGCTCTGGGTAACAACAGGAAATGTTGCTTACAGCAACAGAAAATGTAGGATGATTAGGTTTTTGGGGAAAAAGGGAAAGAAAGTTACAGTAACTACACAAACAGAATAAATAACAATGCTGTCCTTCTCCAGGACCTTTCCGAGGATCTCAGAGCAATCTACAGCCATTCCCCACTAAAGGCTGCTGTGCTATGGCCACAGCTTATTGCACCATCTAAGTCCCAAGTGTGGCTGTACTCCTTATCTTTATACTTCTGTCGCTCTGCTGATTCTCACACCAGACATCAGCTGATGGGCAGGGACCCCGTGGTGGGTTTATGCAGTGCAGGACCCCAGCTGGGACTTGGGGTGTTGCCAAGTACTCCTTGTACATAAGTAACGAGGCCTCATCACGAGACAGACAAGACAAAAGGCTTCCACCAAGTGAGAAAACCTGTAAGCATGAGAAGGGAAGGCTCTCCCCACACTGAACGTGCTGTGCTCAGCGGCGCAGCCCAGCAGGGCAAGCGGGCTGGGAAAGCCAGCCTCTTTCAGACAAAAGTGTAAAAAAGAAGCAGAGGGAGAAAAAGGGAAAGACAAGGTCAAGTTAGAGGGAGGCAAGCTCCAGACAAACCCTCCCCTCCCCGGAGGAAAGCACCTCAACAGACATTGCTGTGGAGTCAGCAACGCAGAAGGCAGTACTCAGCAGGGGAATGGCTCATGTTAAAATACAAATCCTTGTTTACATGCTCACCGAAGTTCCTTAACTGTAGCTGAGAATTTCAGGAAATACTTTGCACTGGACTTGTTTTATTTCATGTTTCCCACCAACTTCCAGTTCCAGTTTCTACTTCTATTCTTAATTTTTAATCACCGCTGGGACAAAACACTAACACTCGAATACTGCCTTGCTAAGAAAATTGGAGTAACTGGGAGTTAGATTAACAATACTTAAATACAGTCTATTTAAAGGTTTGAACGCATCTTGTTAGAACACTGCATAAATTAACCCAACCTAATTCTCTAGGATGTAACAAGATCTGAAAAGCTCCAAGTTTCATGTTCTCTCTTACCACCCACTTAAAAAACCAAAACCCAACATGCTGGGGTTAGCTCAGGTTGCAAACGAAAACAAAATTCACATTCAACTGAATAAATGCAATTTACTCCTTGATGCAATGAAGATGATGCCACAACCAGCTCAAAACCAAAGCAAGAGGTTCTCTCCCGCCCCCTCCATGCATATCCCCTCTCGTTTTCGCTGTTAATGATGCCCCCCCAGCCTGTCCGCTCAGGATTCTTAACCGCTCGCTCCGTCCCTTCCCGCTGTCCGAAATCATCCCTGGACGGAGCGAAGCGCGCCCTGCTGCCGCTGGGCTCCCAGTCTCCACTGTACTGCTTGCACTGGCGGCCAGACAAAGCAAACTGCACTTGCATCACGGAGCAAACTCATTTTCCAGCAACCTCCCAGCCCGGAGTTTACCGCTACTGTAATCCGGTGCTGTCAACAACGCTGCCTTTGTTGCGTGCCCGTGTGCGCCGCTTGCTTGCCGGCTGGGTTGTTGTTTTGGTTTTTCTATTATTATTATTTTTTATTATT
>VZTG01008813.1:91363-103813 GCA_013397845.1 Melanocharis versteri | reverse complement strand
GGTGCTGATGTGGCTGGGACCAGCAGAGGCTCTGCAGGCAGGTCCCTCTGCCTCCATGGAAGGTGTGTGCCCTGCCCAGCGGGCAGCCAGGGCTGGCTTCACCTTGGAAACGTGGTCTGACACAGCCGCAGGCAGGAGGAGAAGGGATTCCACCTTTCCACAGTCTCTGACACCGCCCCAGGTGCAGCCAGCTGGGGGTCAGGCTCTGCTCCCACAAAACAACGGACAGGACAAGAGGAAATGGCCTCAAGTTGTGCCAGTAGAGGTTTAGATTGGATGCTGTGGAAAATTCCTCCACAGAAAAAGTGGTCAGGGCAGTGGTGGAGTCACCATCCTTAAAGGCGTTCAGAAATGTGTGGATGTGGCACTTGGGGACACGATTAGTGGCGGGCTTGACACCACTGGGTGCTGAGTCAATGGTTAGACTTGTTCTTAGAAGTGTCTTCCACCCTTAATGAGTCTAGAATTCGAGGATTCTGTGATCTTTTCATAATCTCACGGCACTTTGCTCTCAAGGCTGTTTTTCTTCTAGGAATTACATATAATGTTGAAAAAGCCGAGAGTATGAGACATGCTCTGACATCAAACCCAAAACCCAAAATGCTTCTGACTGTGCAGGCTGTTCAAGGGGGGAAATCTCCCTCCTGCCATGCCCCAGGGCACGAACAAGCACGTGGGCCAAGCCTGTGCCAATCCTGAGATGCCAGAGCTCCGTGGGGAGGCTGTGGGGCCAGTGCTGTTGGCACAGCTCAAGCTGCTGGATGCTCAGGAGGGAAAGCAGACAGGTGATGTGGTGGAGGAAGGAGGTGTGTGCTTTTAAAAGCTGGGAGGATTGAGATTGTTCAGCCTGGAGAAGAGAAGGCTCTGGGGTCACCTGGTTGTGGCCTTCCAGTACCTGAAGGGGACCTAGAAGGAATCTGGAGAGGAGCTGTTTACAAGGGCTTGGTGTGACAGGACAGGGGGAACGGCTTCAAACTGCCAGAGGGCAGGGTTAGATGGGATAGTGGGGAGAAATTCTTCCCTGAGAGCTGTGGCTGCCCCTGGATCCCTGGCAGTGTCCAAGGCCAGGCTGGATGGGGCTTGGAGCAGCCTGGGACAGTGGAAGGTGTCCCTGCCCATGGCAGGGGGTGGAATGAGATGAGTGTTAAGATCCCTTCCAACTGAAAGCTCTCCATGATTCCATGATTTCAGGGTGTGCTTCCATGCTAGGAATCCTTGAGCTGTCACCAGCTGAGCTGGTTCGTTGGGAGGTTCATTGAAGCCCTGAATGAACTGCCTGGGATCAGAGCTGTGGCTGTGCAGCAGGACCCTGGAGTTTCCTGGATCTTCAAGGATCTTCGCCCCCAACTCTGTAAGTTCAGAAAACACAGAATCACGGAATGGTTTGGGTTGAAAAGGATCTTAAAGCTCCTCCCATTCCACTGCAATGGGCAGGGACACCTTCCACTCTCCCAGGTTGCTCCAAGCCCTGTCCAACCTGGCCTTGGACACTTCCATCACCAAACTCATGCTCTGGACACTGCAGAGTTCAGATGAGCCCAGAAGAAGGCACAGCCTCTCCCCACTGCTGCTGTGTATCCTTTAGGTGAAATGTGGGTATTGGTTCTCCAGGATGTGCTGTTTGCACCCTGGAATTCACAGTGCTCTGGAAAACACGAAGCTCTCTAGGTTCTAATCACTGATACTCCTTATCCCTGTTCAGCCCTCTGGGACTGGGTTTCTTTGTGCTGGACGTGGGCTGGGTACAGATTTATGGGTGCTCCATATTCCTGGTCCACCCAAAGGCCCCTGGCTCTGCTGCTCGTTGCAGGGTAGGACAGTCAGTCCCTGAATAATTTGTGCCTGCTGCTAGGGCACTGATTTCATATTCATCTGCTAATCTGCCTGGCCACATATATTAAGGACTTTAAATGTGATCTATGCTATTAATCCTGGTCCTGAATTATAAATTTGCCCTGACAGGTTAAAGTGCTGCTCTCACTGCTCTGTCCATGGAGCTGCTCCGTCACTCCCGCTGTGTCCTGGAGCCTGCTGGAATAACCAAGGGAAAAGGTTAATTGGGAGCTGCTCAGAGCATCACTCTGGTTAAAGACCTCGGTGTTGGGCTATTTACTCAGCTGAAGCTCTCAAAACCTCTGCCCCAAAAGCTGGTATTAAAATCTGCTCTTTTTTGAGATGAGCTGTGCTTACAGCTCGGGGCATGCTGCAAAAACACCACCTCACGGGCTTCCAGAGCCTCTGCCACCATGCAAAACTGGAGTAATGGAGCTTTAAAACACAGAGAAAATGGAGGTTTCTGGATCTCTGCTGTGACTGTTGTTTGCACTGAGTTCTGGGCAAAGACCCGTGCTGGTGCTGACCTGGCTGGGATCACAGAACCACGGAATGATTTGGGCTGGAAGGGGCTTTAAAGATCAGCTAATTCCACCCCCCCCATCCCGTTATCCCCATTCCATGCTGGGCTTTGCCTGTCACCACCTGGCACTGCCCAGAGGGCTGCCAGGAGGCTGAGACAGCCCCAAAACCAGTGTCCCTCCTGCCCAGGCCCGGGCAGGAAGGACCCAGCGACACATCCATTCTCCAGAGCCCTGTGAATGCTCTCAGGCTGTTCTTATTAACTCCTGCCTGGGTTATTATTCTGCTCCCGCTGCGATTTTTCCCATTCTGCTGCTGTCAGCAGCGTGTTTGTCAGCCTGCTGCATTAATACCTGTGCTTTTGCCTCCTTGCCCCTTATTAGCTTGGGGAGAGAAGGGAGNACAGCCTCTCCCCACTGCTGCTGTGTATCCTTTAGGTGAAATGTGGGTATTGGTTCTCCAGGATGTGCTGTTTGCACCCTGGAATTCACAGTGCTCTGGAAAACACGAAGCTCTCTAGGTTCTAATCACTGATACTCCTTATCCCTGTTCAGCCCTCTGGGACTGGGTTTCTTTGTGCTGGACGTGGGCTGGGTACAGATTTATGGGTGCTCCATATTCCTGGTCCACCCAAAGGCCCCTGGCTCTGCTGCTCGTTGCAGGGTAGGACAGTCAGTCCCTGAATAATTTGTGCCTGCTGCTAGGGCACTGATTTCATATTCATCTGCTAATCTGCCTGGCCACATATATTAAGGACTTTAAATGTGATCTATGCTATTAATCCTGGTCCTGAATTATAAATTTGCCCTGACAGGTTAAAGTGCTGCTCTCACTGCTCTGTCCATGGAGCTGCTCCGTCACTCCCGCTGTGTCCTGGAGCCTGCTGGAATAACCAAGGGAAAAGGTTAATTGGGAGCTGCTCAGAGCATCACTCTGGTTAAAGACCTCGGTGTTGGGCTATTTACTCAGCTGAAGCTCTCAAAACCTCTGCCCCAAAAGCTGGTATTAAAATCTGCTCTTTTTTGAGATGAGCTGTGCTTACAGCTCAGGGCATGCTGCAAAAACACCACCTCACGGGCTTCCAGAGCCTCTGCCACCATGCAAAACTGGAGTAATGGAGCTTTAAAACACAGAGAAAATGGAGGTTTCTGGATCTCTGCTGTGACTGTTGTTTGCACTGAGTTCTGGGCAAAGACCCGTGCTGGTGCTGACCTGGCTGGGATCACAGAACCACGGAATGATTTGGGCTGGAAGGGGCTTTAAAGATCAGCTAATTCCACCCCCCCCATCCCGTTATCCCCATTCCATGCTGGGCTTTGCCTGTCACCACCTGGCACTGCCCAGAGGGCTGCCAGGAGGCTGAGACAGCCCCAAAACCAGTGTCCCTCCTGCCCAGGCCCGGGCAGGAAGGACCCAGCGACACATCCATTCTCCAGAGCCCTGTGAATGCTCTCAGGCTGTTCTTATTAACTCCTGCCTGGGTTATTATTCTGCTCCCGCTGCGATTTTTCCCATTCTGCTGCTGTCAGCAGCGTGTTTGTCAGCCTGCTGCATTAATACCTGTGCTTTTGCCTCCTTGCCCCTTATTAGCTTGGGGAGAGAAGGGAGATTTGGTGGTTTCATGTCACATTAGAGACTCAGGAAGCTTCTCCACATCTCAGCAGCCCGGGGAGACGAGGGTTTGCTGCCTGACCTGGGTCTGAGGATGGACGTGGCTGCACAGAGGTGACCTGCCAAGCCCTTTGCTGTCTGTACTGATGCCATGGGCTGTTTTCTCTGTTGCTGAACAGATATAAACATCAAAAAAAGAGTAGCCCAGGGAGGTGAGACATGGGGAACTGGAGAGGTTTGCTCCTCAGCAAGCAGCAGCACAAAGTATTTAAAGGCTCACACTGTCAGTAATCAATGCTCCTATTAGAGGCTCCTCTTTTTCTGCAGATCTCAAGCTACTTAATTGTTGATATCTAGGCACTGAATCAGTTCCCAATTCATTTATTCCTTTATCTGCTGCTGGAGAGCTGATGTGGACACTAAAAATCCACAGTCAATTCCCACTGCTCCTCTGCTTCCCTGTGTGGAAGTGAAGTTAAGGATACTCAGGACTTTTCAACTCTGTGAAGGTAGTTAAGGAAACCAGCAGCAAAATGCTCCATTGCCATGTTTATGTGCTCAGCCCAGCAGGCTTGATACCCTCAGACTGAAACAGCAGCAGCATCCACCAAGTTAACTTGGTGGGGGATGCCTTAATTGCTTCTTAATGGTTCAAAATTGTTACTGCTCTGAACCAGGAGGAGTTTCCACTCCAGGATCCGAGGAAGCCCTTCCACCCTTTTCCAGCCTTCTGTCTAACCTGGGAGCTGCACCCCTTGTTTTACAGGCCACCAACCTGAGGCTGCACTGGTTTATACAAGTGAAAAATTCCTCAAATCTTCAGGGATTTGGGAATCTGGCTGAACAAAAGCCACTCCTCAGCTGCCTGTGAGAAGCAGTAGTTAATATTTGTGGGCTGGCTGTACCCCACTGGCCTTCTGTTAAACAGCACCACCAGAGCTGGTTTGTGCAGTGCAGTTGTGTCTGATCCTGAGCTGATGGAGAAGTTCCCTCTCTTCCAGAGGCCCTGGAAAGAGAGGTTTGTATTCCAGCCCAGCCCTCGCTGTGCAGGGGGATGCAGTGACAGCCATAAAGTGCCCAGACAGAGTTGTTCCATGATTAATAACCCCAGGAGCAGCTTAATGGATAAAGCCATTCCCTTTACCTGGGATCTGCTCTGGGACTTGCTGCTGGAGAGCTCAGATGAGCTCAGCCAGGGGGTAATTGCTAATTAGTCTGGGTTATTGTTAATTAGTGAGCCAGGGGCTGGAGGTGGCTGCTGAAGGTGCTGTGCTTCTCCCAGCTTCTTCCTGGGGTTTCATCCTGCCTGGGAGCCTGGGAAAGGCGGTGTCACTCATCCTTCCTCATCCTAAAGGGCTCAGACGTATCAGAATGGGAGAGGTTCTCAGTGGGATTGGCCCTGGTGGTGAAAGATAAAGTGTTCTTTGATAGCCTGGTGCAGGTAAATACCATCCCTCCTCTGAAATGCCCATGTTTGAATATTCATCCCTAGCTCCCCTCAAAGAAACAACAACAGAGCCCAGCAGGGAGAGATCCCCAGTGCATCCTGACCTGTTGTTGAGCCATTCTCAGGTCACCTCACGCTGCTGCTGTGCTGATCAAAGTTATGCTGCCTCTGCAAAGGGGACAATCAAAGCAACCCAGTGACATCCTGAAGCTCTTCCTGAGGATCTGCTTGGGGAATAGGGACCCGTGGAACCTCCCTAATTCTGTGGTTCATACTTCAAACCCCTGGGCAGAGATAGGAGCATCACCCAATTCCAGCTTGAGACAGGAGGGCTGAGAGTGCCAGTGCTGGGAGCTGCCCTTGCCAAAGCAGCTGCAGGTCCCAGCACATTGAAGAAAACAGGAGAAAGTAGCAAATGCATCTCCCAGATTAAAATGCTCCCCCTCTGCCAGTGAAGGGCCACCTTGCTGACACCTTCCTACCAGCACCAAAAATCCCCATCAGTGCTTGTGGGCTCTACAAAGGGCACAGAGCCTCACTGCCAGGGCAGTGCACAAGCCCAGCATGGGATGGAGCATCTTCTGTGGGACTTCTCCTGTCTCACAAGGCATTGTCCATGTCTGTGCAGGTCCCTGGTTCTCCAGCTGTGCTCTGGTGGCCCAGGAGCCTCCTGGGAGTGACCTGCAGCTGGTGCACAAGCTCACCACATCTGCATGGTGCTGTGACATCCAGGTGATGCCAAGATGATTTTTGCTTTTTTCTTTTATATACCTTTTACACAGTTCTATGTATCCACCAGTATTAGCATGTGTACTTGTAATTCTTTAAGCCTGATAACTTAGCATAGTCCTAGTGTTCTGTAGGGCCAGGAGACCAAACACCCCAGAAGCCGTGAGACCAGGAGACCATTCTACTGTCTTGGGAGCCAAGGTCCCCTTCTAGAACATATTCTGTGAACTATGAATTAGCCCACCCAAGCCCTCTTATTGGGGTTAGATATGCTGATGTGCAAGGTCTATAAATTGTATACACAATTTACCATGGTGTGCATTGTGATGAGTTCCAGCTTGGGGAAGTGATGCATTGACAGGATCCTATAAAAGATACTGAGGTAAACCCCCTAACCCTTCAACCGTGTCTGGCTTTCATTTTCTAAGACCAGGATAAGGCATCACAGGTGGCACAAGGACACGGTGGCCCAGGCAAATGGTGGCAGCTGGCAGCACCCCGAGGTCCAAATAATTTGGGGGTGTGAGTTTTGAAGGGTTAGAGGCAGCCTCTGCTGTGCAGGATTTTTCTCACCTCAGTTTAGAAAGTGACACCTGTGGTAGGACAAGAGGAACGAGCTGGGCAGGTGTCCCTGTGAGTACAGACAGAGCCTAGGCAACTCCCGGGGATGAAATCCCCCTGGGTCCAGGCTGGAGCATGGAACAGGGAGCTGAGCCGAAGGGAGGGCTGGCAGAGGGAATTGCCCCATTTTACTGGGGCGTCTGGGCTGGGAGAGTCTGGAGGTCTTGGCCAAGGACACGAGCACCTGGTCAGACCAGCTCGTGGCTGAGCGACCCTCCCAGCCCACAGATCTGCCCAGGCCACAGAGCAGATGTCGCTGTCCCCTGTCCCCCCTGGCCCTGCTGTGGGAAGGGCCGGTTGCCCCCCTGCAGCAGACAGCATTCCTGAAGCTCTCCCTGGTTTCCACGCGCCAACTTCCTCTCCTTTGCTCTGTAACCACTTATTTGGCCCTTGTTATTGGGTTATTTATAGTAACTCTGCCAAGTGTTTTGGAATGAGGAGAAGGGCACGGAGCTAAATACAATAGCATCACCTTGTGAGAGCTGACATTTAAATCCAGGGATCTCATTACCGAAACCAAGGGAGACGGCAAATGTCAGGAAAAGCCGGTGGCTGTTGGCTCTGTGCTGTGGCTCCAGGCTGCTGGCTGTGGCTGCAGCAGGCACAGGAGGCCTTGGCAGCCCGTGGGGACAGCACAGAGCCCGGGGGGACACCTCCAGCAGCCCTTCAGAGGACACAACCTGAGCTGCTTTATCCAGGGCTGGCTGAAAACGGCAGCACTGTGAGGCTGGGTGTGCTCTGGACACAGGGAAATGTTCCATCCCATGTCTGCGTTGTGTGTTCCTATGGCAGTGAGGCTCTGTGTGCTCTCCATTCCCCAGAATCAATGATTCCCACCTTCATTCCCACCCTCTGACCCTTCTGCTGAAGCCAGGCACATCAAACACATTCCTAGACCTGAGCACAAGTTTTCCAGCCAGAGCTGGTGTAAAGAGCAATTTCCCAGCCTGCTTTTTCCTCGCAGAGGAATTCCAGTGTAGATCATGTCCGGGCTCTGTGAAATAGTGCAGCTACCCAGAAGCCCCAGTTAATATTCATGCACTGTGCAGAATTCCAAATACATCCAGGATTTCAAATACAGCCACCTCTCATCAGCCCCGTCAAACTGTCTTGACAGCTAATGAGGGAGGCACAGCCTCGAAACCAGCAAGTTGTAACTGAATAAATATGATAAACAACCTGTTTCCAGATGGCTTTTTATGTAAAACTATTTATGCAGCGTTGATAGATGGTGAATTTTATGCCAATAAATCCCTGTATTTTAAAACATTTGCCTTCTTAATTGCCCAGTTTACATGTGAAATATGTTTATGTGCATTGCTAAGTCGAAAAGTGGCCTGGGAACAGCTCTGGACTGGGTGAGCACCGCTCCTGTGCTGGCCCATCTGCCTGGGCTCCCGGGAGCGGTGTCACCGGAATGTCACTGGGAAGTCTGGTACCGAGCAGAGCCAGCCTCTGGTCACAGGAGAACATGTGGTCGTTCAGCTCCTGCCTCTGGCTCGAAGGTGTTTGGTGAGGATCTGGGCCCTTGAGTGCTGCCAGGGAGATGCAGCTGGGGATGGAGCTGGCGCTGGGAGAGGGGCAGTGGGCTGGCGGTGGGTGATGGTGCTGCTGCAGCCTCTGCTTCACATCCCTAAAATCATACCAGGGAATTCCCTCATGGTTTGGGTTGGAAGGGACCTTAAAGCCCATCCAGTGCCACCCCTGCCATGGGCAGGGACACCTTCCACTGTCCCAGGCTGCTCCAGGCCCTGTCCAGCCTGGCCTTGGGCACTGCCAGGGATCCAGGGGCAGCCACAGCTTCTCTGGGCACCCTGTGCCAGGGCCTCCCCACCCTCCCAGGGGAGAATTTCTTCCCGATATATACAGCAAGCCTCTTTCAAAGTGGGCCAGCTGTGTTTTGGGCAGAGGTTGTCATCTGACCACTTTGTGCTGTCCCCTAGAGAGAACTCATCCTGCTTCTCCGTGCTTTACCAAGCTTTTTCCAGAGCCAGCCAAACGCCTCTTCCATCCCTCTCACCCTCTGGAAACACAAATTGAACAGAGATAATGCAGCAGGAGGCACTGAGCATCCCCAGCTCTGCTGCTGAGCCTTGATCCCGAACCACCAACACCTCTGGAGACTCCAGGGCACCTCTCATGTGGTGCTGGCTGCATCCCAGGGAGCTGAGCAGTGGCAGGAGCAGGAGAAACAGAGCCCTGTTAGCCTCTAATGCAATTAGTTCGTGGTGTATCTGCATTCTTGTTACTGGCTATTTGCTCTAATGGGTTCAATCATGTACAGCATTAACATAAATTGACACCAAGCAGAGTTATTCCTTCGGAAATGTTTGCTCATTTAGGATTGTTGGTCTCAACTCTACGGTATATGGGGTGTTTTATTTAGCCTCTAACTCATTTATTGGGTATTTATAGAAGAGGGCTTTCCTGAGCAGTAAAACCACAGGGCTTTGCACACAACAGCTCTGTCCTTCTGACAGGTTTATTTGGGTTTATTTCTCTGCAGGAGAGCTTTGCCTCGCTCTGTTTTCACCTCAGCACTGCCACTGAAGTCACTAACCCAAGCCTGCCCTGTCATTGGTGATGTCCAGGCACCGGGGCCTGGCTGGTCCTTGCCAGGGCAGGACTGGGCAGGAGGTCAGGGCACATTCCAGGGCTCCCCAGGCTGGCTGAGCTGTGTGGGAGCCTCTGGCACTGCACAGCTGAACCTGAAGGGCAGAGATCCCTGCTGGATCCCCTCCGGGAGCAGGGAACAAACCCTGCAGATCCCTGCGCTGCTGCTCCCTCTTCTCCAGCGTGGAGCAGGAGCCTCCCCCACCCCCGTGAGCAGCACCAAATCCCAGAGGGCTCCGACAGCACCAGCCTTGCCTGGCTTCACAGGGAGCCCTTGGGCACGGCAGGAAGGACTGAGCAGGGAACCACAGAGCCACAGAAAATCCTGAGCTGGAAGGGATCATCTACGGGATCATCCACAGGATCATCCAGTCCAACCCCCAGCCCTGCCCAGACACCCCAACAATCCCACCCTGTGCACCCCTGGCAGCGCTGTCCAAACGCTCCTGGGGCTCTGGCAGCCTCGGGGCCGGGACCATTCCCTGGGGAGCCTGGGCAGTGCCCAGCACCCTCTGGGGAAGAGCCTTTCCTGATCTCCAGCCTGACCCTGCCCTGACACAGCTCCAGCCATTTAGAGACTTCATGCCATCCTCTCAGGTTTCTGGGAGAGCTCCAAGGAGATTTTTATCTTCAAGAACAAAGTATGCACCCAGCCAGGCTCCCAGTGATCCCAGTGCCCTTATCCTGGTGAGAGAGCTGAGTGGGAAACCTCTTGTGCAAGGTGTGTGACACTGAACTCCCTCTTTGCTCTCAAAACAGCCTTTCCCCAGCAGAGGTGCTGGGGCTGGATGCAGGGGGACACGTTCTGACAGGGTGCCCTGTCAGCGGCATTAGAACCTTTCCTGAATTTTTCACAGAGCTACAGGTTCAAACAAAACCATCATAAAGGAAGACTGGGTTTGATGAGGCTCAAAACCACAGGGAAATAATTTGGGGAATAAATAATAAAATAATTTAGGCATTGTCAAAATGTCCCATTTTGATTTTGAGGCTTTTTTTGTTGCTGAGTCGAGAAAGGCTTTGGTTTCCAAACATGTTTAATCTTGGACTAACCAATAGGCAAAGAAAGAAGAAATGTCAAATGTCATCTTCCTCTGGAGTTTATGAATATGGGACATATGACAGCCCAGAACTCTACTTGGCTATGCAAAAAAAAAAGAGCAGGGTTTGCAAAAACAGTATGCTTGGGGAAAAAAAAGAAAAAAAAAAAGAAAAAATAATATAAAGAAGACAAAAATCTTGACTTTTCATCCTAATTTGACCAGGATGCTAGTTTTGCTTTTTTAAAATAGGAAGACTTTTTTTACCAGAAGAGAAAACCCTTTCCTGTTTCTGCTCCAGTTATTACCATGATGGGCATTTTTAGATAAGATTTTGATGGCAGAAGGGGGTGGGGAGAAGTCCAAGACTTTCTGTGTTAACTTGCACATTCTGTGCAGCACTTGACTGACACTCTGCATTAAAAACCTTGAAGATCAGAAATTTTGGGACAGCCAGATTCGCCTGGGCCTAAGCAGCACATGAAGCTCAGGAGGAAGCACATGGAGAAGGGGACAAGATGCTCCCACAGAGCTCCAGTGGAGTCTGGGCTGAACTGGGACTGACGCAGCACAGGAAACGCAGCCTCACTTCATCTCTCCTCCCCAGGAAAGGGAACTGCTCCTTCAGCACCGCAGCACCTCAGCCCCCACTGTGGACGTGCAGTCCTAAGAATTTTCTCCTTCTCACGAACTGTGTAGGAAAACAAGATAAACTGGGACATTTTCACTCTCTTTCTAATCTTATGTTTTGCTAACTGGAGCTGTAAGGCTTCACCCAATCCCCCTGAAGGGTGGGATGACACTGTCCAAACACTATTATGTATATATCTCTATATAAAAGTTAAAATCAAAATAAAGTCTGTCACACTTTTGCTTGCTACGGCTTGGTGTGAGTTCTGCTCTCCTTACTGCCGCTCACAGTGACACCCCACTCCATCCCCATTTGCAGAGGGTCCCAGGAAACCAGGCCAGAGGAGTGTGGGAAGGACAGCCCAGCCACCACCACAGGCTCAGCCACACGTCCTCCCATCTCCTTTCCCATCCCACATTTCAGTGACATTTGAGAGTCCTCTCCGATTTTAAAACACATGGATTTTGACATTTTATTACTCGCCTGTCTCAGTTTTATGGTTATTAGGATGGGTGAAAAATTAAGGTTCCCAGTGGCTCCAGAGAAAACTTCTATTTATCCAAAGGGCATGAAAAAAATGGCTGCATCCCTGTAGGTGACAGAGGGAAACTTAGGATCATTCCAGGCTCTCAGATGCTTTGCAGAATGATCATTTCAGTGTCAGCAGCTCAGCCCCAAGTCCTTTCTGCCAACTTCCACTCTCATTTCATCCCTCTGTCCCCAGAGTCCAGGACACCCACCTGGGCTGGGGGCACAAGGAGATATCCAAATTCCTATGAGAAAGACACTGAGGGGCTGGAGCGTGCCCAGGGCAGGGAACGGAGCTGGGAAGGGTCTGGAGCCCCAGGAGAGGCTGAGGGAGCTGGAAAGGGGCTCAGCTTTTCTCCAAAGGAGGCCCAGGGGGACCTTGTGGCTCTGCACAGCTCCCTGACAGGAGGGGGCAGCCGGGGGGTCGGGCTCTGCTCCCAGGGAACAACAGGACAAGAGGAAACGGCCTCAGGTTGCACCAGAGAAGGTNAATTCTTTCAGGGCAAGGGTGGCCAGGCATTGGCACAGCTGCCCAGGGCGGTGGTGGAGCCCCCATCCCTGCAGGATTTGAAAGCAGTGTGCTCGTGGCACCTGGGCCGTGGGATAGCAGGGCTCCCGTTGAGGAGGGGTGGTGGGAAAGGAGCAGATTCCCCTGGGATTTGCCTGCCAGGCTGCGTGTGCAGCCCCTGTCTCACTGCCACCTCGCAGTGCAGGTGTGGCTCTGACGCACCTGCGGACCTGGGGTGGACTTCCTTCTTCTCTCAGGAAAGTCCCTGTTTGCTGGGAAGCGCCTGGAAAAACAGATCTGTGTGGATGTTGCCCTCTCTGTGCAGGAGCAGGAGTGGCTCTGCCTGTGGCACAGGGAGCTGCAAACA
>VZTG01008813.1:74171-91312 GCA_013397845.1 Melanocharis versteri | reverse complement strand
TCCACAGTTTAGATTGGATATGAGGGGAAAATTCTTTCAGGGCAAGGGTGGCCAGGCATTGGCACAGCTGCCCAGGGCGGTGGTGGAGCCCCCATCCCTGCAGGATTTGAAAGCAGTGTGCTCATGGCACCTGGGCCGTGGGATAGCAGGGCTCCCGTTGAGGAGGGCCGGTGGGAAAGGAGCAGATTCCCCTGGGATTTGCCTGCCAGGCTGTGTGTGCAGCCCCTGTCTCACTGCCACCTCGCAGTGCAGGTGTGGCTCCAACACACCTGTGGACCTGGGGTGAACTTCCTTCTTCTCTCAGGAAAGTCCCTGTTGTCTGGGAAGCGCCTGGAAAAACAGATCCCTGGGAATGCCGGTGTTTCAGGCCCGCTCTGTTGCCTGTTGGAGTCCATGTGGTCACCTTTCAGGGACAGCTCTCTGCCCAGACAGGGCTTCTCACAGGGCACTCTGGAACTGCTGTAGCAGGAGGAATGGGGAGGGAAAAAAAGAAGAGATTTTGGTTGGAATTTTCTGGGTGAAAAAAGGCTTTTATGTGATATGTCCTACAAGGGCCCAAAAGGAACCCGTGCCAGGCCTCCTCATCCTCACAGGGAAGAAGCCCCAGCCAGTGGAGGAGGAAAGGCTCCTGATGAGAGGAAAACCCCAAATGTGCTTGTCCAAGGCACTCTGTATCTGTGTGAACCTGGGTTTCTGTGGAAATGATCAGAAATACCCCATGGCCTGGAGTAGATCCTCTCCTGCCTGCTGGTGATGTTTCCTCTGGAAAACTGCTCCTGGGGGATGCAGCCTGGATTCCAGGATGGCCCGTGGCTCTGTGTGACAGCACATGCAACAAGGAGTCTTCAGGACAAGCTCTGGGGATGCCCATGGAACCCAGAATCATTTCGGGTGGGACAGCCCTCCAAGGCCACCAATCCCAACCCTTAACCCTGCACTGCCGAGCCCACCACCAACTCCTGTCCCCAAGTGCCACATCCAGGTGTTCTTTGGACACTTCCAAGGACAGTGATTCCACCACTGGGGAGCCTGTTCCAACGCCTGACCACCATTCCAATAAAGAAATTTTTCCTAATATCCAACCCGTTCCTGTGCTCTGCCCACCCTCACCTCGGCCTCTCTCACCACCCCATCCTTAGCCAGGCCCCTCTCAGGGACCATAGGTTTCTCAAGAGCCTCCCCCAATGGCTTTCAAGCTTTTTCTGTGTGTTTCTTATGAAATAGGATAATAAATAAATAATACATTTCTTTGGAAATAGCACCAAGACCCAAAGCGAACAAAGGGGGAAAGCCAAAGCAAACAAACCCTCCATTATTTAAAAAAATTGCCAGAAGAGACAAAACATTTCATTTTGGCTTGGACATTTTTCTATTGTTCTTTTCTTGGGAGAGTAAGAAAAGCAACAAGCAAACAAACAACAGCAAGAGCAAAGTGAGCTTCCCCAGCCTGTTGCTGTATTACATACATTCATTTTCTTTTTTAGTCTTTTCACTTCAAAACACAAAGGAAACAGATGAAAACCCCTTTTGCAGGTGCTATCTGCCTAGCTCAGCCTCAGATGTGTGGCCAGAGCTCAGGGTCCCCATGGCCAGGAGGGCAAGAGGAGCTTTGGAGGGAAATGGAGAGGCCAAAGGCAGCTCCTCCATGGAGCTGCTCCCTCCTCCCCTCACTCCTGGGATTTTCCAGCTGGGGTGGCACAAGGCAGAGCCTCTGAATTCAGCTCCACCACTGCATGTGTTCACTTGTGGCCCAAATTTTAACTCCCAAAATCTTCCTGAGTAGGAATCACCTGTGTAGGAGGATCCTCTGCATGGACGGATAATGATGAGAGATCTCTATAAGCAAGTTTTGGAGCAAGTAATTTATTGTGGAAGGGCCTTGCTTGGAGCTGCTAGCTGCAGCTCAGAGCAGGCCAGAAGGGTGAGAGAGAGGCACGAGGGAGAAAGGGTAAGAAGGCAAGAGAGGCGGCAAGGGAGACAGCAGGGCAAGAGGGCAAAAGGGGGTAAGATAGAGTAAGAGAGCGAGGTTCTCGCTTACAATACATTAAATCATCTTCTGTGTTGAATATTCTAGTTTCCACTAACCAATGTGGTGCAAGATACAAATCCTATAGCATTTACATACAGCCTATGAGAATCCTTACATTACCATACTACATTACATTTTAAACCCTAAAGACTGCTCTTTGGACCCCTCCTCCAAGCCATCAGGGTCTGATCTGACCCTTCTGGTCCTGCGAGCAGAGGGTATTGTTTAATCAAGAGGGATTATCTTCAGTCAGCCACACCATTGTTTTCCAGTTGTTCAGTAAATAAGCTTTGGTATCTCAAAGCTTGCTTTCATTTCAATCTCGCTTATAGTTTTCATATTCTCAGCATCTTTGTCCAGGCAATCATATTTATAAGGTTTCCCAGTCTCATCTTCCCCTGCAACCTGGAGCAAGCCCCGGCACTGAAGCCTCTCTGCCCTTCCAGGCTGCCCCGGCTCAGGTGTGGATCTCCTCGTTGGAGGACACCCAACACGACTCCTGCTGCTCTGCCAGCCCTTTCCCAAGCTCCCACGCTCCGTGTACAGCTCCCTTCCCTTTCAGTCCTGCCAGAATCCCATTAGCTACAGCATTTTCCCACTCCCCAGGCCACGCTGGGCCGTGCTCGACATTCCTTCCCCAGCTCTCCCAGCTCCCTGGCACGGTGTCCAATTAGTGGGAGCAGCTCGGAGCTCCCGTGCACTTCATTGTTTCCCGGTGCACGGCGGCGCCTGGGAGGTGCCCTGAATTTCCCCCGAGGATTTTTAATTATTGCTGCTGGAATTCATTCTCCTTCCCCTCCTCGAAGGCTCCCCCACCCCTCATCCATGTTTTCCTCTGAGGTACCACCAGCACTGCTTGCCCCAATTAAATGCAGCTCCTGTAATCACTTGTGGGGGATGAAACACAAAAATTGGTTCCCCCCCTGCTATTTTTCTGTTTCCCTGCTCTGAAGAGCCACTTGTGGATTCTGGCTCATATTCCCAGCTTCTGTAATTATGGGAACTGTCACCAGCGAGCAGAGAAATGGGCCTGGAAAATTAGAAACACTTGGAATTTGGCTTGAAATATTTCAGTAAGAGCCTGAACCCAAGTTATCCAAGGCATGTGAAAAAGGCTGTGTGAGCAGGCACAGGTACAGAAGGTGTCCTGCTGGGCATGGTTTAGGTGCAGACCTACAGCTGAACCCCAAAATGCAGAGTCTCAGATTCCCTGTCCCAAGCAGAGACTGATAACAGGGAAAATGGACTCAATGGATCCAGGGAAGGCTCAGGCTGGGTATCAGGAAAACTTTCTCATAGCTGACTTTCCCATTTTCTCAAGTCCTGACATTCTTCCAGCAAGACAGGGCTCTTCCCCACGCTGCCATCTGCACTATGGACAAATAACAGACATTTTCTTTGATGAACACACTGGAAAACGGACACCACTCCAGTGCCAGCAGATTAGTCTCAGGGTTAGAGGAAGAACATCTCATTTTAATCCAATCTGTTTCTTGGGGTCCATTTACTCCTTTAACACCTTTCCCTCCAGTTAAGCCAAGGCTTAAACTTAAAAACTCTCTAGGAATTAAATAAAACAACAACTCTGTGGTCACAACAGGCTTTGCTGTGAAAGTCTGCTAATGAAACCTGCTGCTGTTTCCAAAGCATTTCAGCTGGGAAATTCCCAGATTACATTTTTCAATTTATTTTGCCTTTTAATCCTCCCTACCTTTTTCTGGGTGAATTTCCCACTGCTGTTTCAAGGCACTCTTGAATATTTGCTGTTGTTTGCTCCTTTCCCTCTGAAGTGAATTTGCATGGTCTGGAAGAGCACAGGGAAACCATATGGCAGCAGCTCCTCGTTGTTGGGAATTTGGATGGAGATGAGGAGCTGGAGGGGGCAGAGAGACACCTGAGGGGAATCTTGGCAGTGCAGAGGTGACTGTGCAGAAACTGCCTTTGTCACTCTGAAAAAATGCATTAAAAGTGGCCTCATCCTGTACAGGAATAGAAGAGCCCCAGTGAGATCCAGAAGAATTGTTACACACCTGGAAATGGGAAAAGATTGGGAACTAGCCCTGTGGAGGGGAGCTGTGGGATCCCAAACTGGGAAAGGGACCAGCTGCTGGAGGAGGGACAGGCCGAGCTGTCCCAGAGTGCAGAGGGAGCTGGACATGACCAGCTGTGTCCCCAAACAGCCCTTCCCCTCCTGCCCCTCACTGCTACGAGGCCATGCTCCATCTCCTGCTTCTTCTCCCTCTTTTCACAGCTGCTTCCCTCCCTCTTTGCCTTCTTCCACTCCCTTTGCTTCTCCTTTTCCTTTTCATTCTCTTCCTTCCTGCTGCCTGGGTTTTATCTGTGACTTTTCAAAATGGGTCCTGGCTGTAAAATTCACCGTATGGATTATCCATTTTTCACCAGAGTGCTCCTGACACTGTGTGGGGAGAGAATCCAGGCAGGAATATATCAAATACATTATATATAATATATATAACTGTGATTGAGCAAACAGCACAAGCACTTCCTTCAGAGAGTTCCTCACAGTTCACTAAGGAAAAACAGAGCCCAGACACTGAATCACAAACCTCCAGCTTAATTACAGACACAGAGGGTTGGAACTCCAGTGCTGATGCTGGTGCTGCACAGCTCCTGCCTGGGTGTCTGCCCAGCCCAGGCAAGGAGCTGATGGAGCACTGAGCTGAGTAATTCCTCACAAATACTCCATTTAGGAAAAGGAGCAGCAAGAACCATTAGCAATTTCAGTGTGTCAAGGAAACTGGGCATTTCAGCCGGGGAGGGAGGTGGGGAATCAGTCCAAGTGTTTTCATCAATGAGGGAAGAAAAATGGGCTGAAAGAGAAGAGAAATTGTAGGGACTTGGAGGCAGAGAAAAGGCAGGAGGAAAAGATGGAATTGAAATCTTCCTTTTCATGAGAAGGACAGGGAGGAGGGAGGGGGGAAAGGGTGGCAGAAATTTAGTGGAAATTGTGTGAGCTGGCTCACTTTTAGAACAACTGGTGAATACCTTTTAAAATGTACTTTAAAATATGTTGCATAATTTAAATATGCCTCATAAAACCGAAAGAAAGAGGAATTTCTTCACAGGAAGGGTGGGCAGGTGGTCCTTCCCCTGGTTTCAGGAGCTGCAGAGCAGTGCTGGTTTTCCCACAGACCTCCCCAGCATCTGAAGCTGTCCCACTGTACCTGTGGTTTTTTACCTCGTTATGTAACTGGTACAAAATCACAGCCCCTGGTCAGATGTGAGGCCTAACCAGGTGCCACCAGCCAAATAATGACGTCCCTGCTCCAAAGCATTTGTATTTGTGGGCAGGTCAGACCTGAGACAGGAGAGGGGGGGAAGAAAAGAGGTGTGGGGGGACTCCATGAGTGCCATGACTCCTCCAAAGGGCAGCTCTGGCATCCCAGGGAGCCACCCTGGGACCGGGGAGCTTGGGAGCATCCCAGCACTGCTCTGCACAGCTGGGGGAGCACTGGGGGGCTTGCAAAGAGAAAATCCAGGCAGTCCCTTGCAGCCCTCCTCTTTGGGATGATCCAGCTGCAGCTCCATCCTGCTCCAGCCCTCACAGCCGCGTTATCTGTTGGGTTCTGGGGGAATATTTCCAGCAAATTACAGGAATTGAGGCCACTCTCCTCGCAGAGACCCTGGGGACCTCCTTCTTCTCCTCTCTGAGCTCAGCTTGGGCCATGTCCTGTGCCAGAGCTGCCGTGGGCAGAGGGCTGGGAAAGCACAGGAAAGGTGTTAGGGAATTCTCTGGGTCCTGGAGCAGCTCATTCCCTGGACTCAGCCCTTTCCTCTGTAGCTTGGCCCCAGTTTTCATACACAGAAACCTGGATTCTGTGCCCTGGCCTCTCCCACCCCTCAGTTTGAAGAGCATTTGATCTCCAATCTCAGCTCTATGATCTCTCTCCCTGTTCCCCCTTTGATCCTGCTGGCTCCGTTTCTTTCCCTAATACAGGAGCACATTTAGCAGCTCAGGAGGAGTTAATGGGCAGGTTTCTCCATCATTCTCACAGCCATTAGTGCTCACATCTTCCCTCTCAGTAGGGCACATTTGTATGTTTAATTTAAGAAGGTTATCTGTCAAAAGTGATCTCTCAAGGTAGCACTGAGCTGGATAAATATGTCAGAAACAATAGCTCCTGCTGAGAGGAACAAATGTTCAGGAAATTCATCCTTTGGAAGATCTCAAGACCGAGAAAATCAGGCCAGACTGGCACCTCTGTCTCAGAGCCACTCGCTGCTGCCCTGCATCCCCTCTGGCACCGTGAGAGCAGCGAGGGGCACAGAGCAGCCCGGGGCTCCTCCAGCTCGGGCAGCGAGCAGTGCCCGGGCAGGGCAGCCAGCACCCCACCTGGCACATGGACTCAGCTCTTGTGGGAAATGCCCAGGGAAAACCGGATTTACACACAGAGAGTCTCGGGGTTGGCTTTAGAACCCGAGGGTTGGGTCCTGGCAGTGGTGTTTGCTATCAGAGGAGCCCAGAGCTGTGTGAGCACCTCTGGCAGATGCAGGGGCAGTGGAGATATCACCCCAGTCGTCAAGTGCACCAAAGATTAGGGAATTGTGGAATATCCTGAGCTGGGAGGGACCCACAGGATCATCCAGTGCAGCTCCCAGCCCTGCACACACACCCCAACAATCCCACCCTGGGCATCCCTGGCAGCGCTGTCCAAACGCTCCTGGAGCTCTGGCAGCCTCGGGGCCGGGACCATTCCCTGGGGAGCCTGGGCAGTGCCCAGCACCCTCTGGGGAAGAACCTTTCCTGATCTCCAGCCTGACCCTGCCCTGGCACAGCTCCAGCCGTTCCCTGGGTGCTGTCCCTGTCACAGAGCGCAGAGATCAGAGCTGACCCTCTGCTGCCTCTCAACATGAGGATGTTGAAGACCACAATGAGGTCTCTCCTCCATCACATCTTCTCCAGGCTGAACAAACCATGTGCTCCTCATAACATTTCCCCTCCAGACCGTTCCCTATCCTCGTGGCCTCATTTGGATGCTCTCTAACAGCTTAATGTCTTTTTTTATATTGTGGTGCCCCTGGAAGGGTTCTGGTCCAGATCTGTGCCCAGACAAGACTGTTGTCTACTGTCCCAATGTCTTCTGAGCCATAAAAAGCCAAACAGTGGATCAGATGGACTCATCCCAAAGAGAGAAACCAGGAATTGTGGCTGTCCTGTGGCCACAGACAGGCTGGAGTCACAGAAAGCCCCCCACCCCAGTAACTGACCCTGGCAGGACTGGTGTGCAGTGCTGCAAGCCTGTGCTTTCCAGTAGCCATCCCACAGCTGGTTCACTGCATCCAGCTGCACTCATTCCATTCCTCTGCACTCATTCCATCCATCTACACCCATTCCATCCCTCTGCATCCATTCCATTCCATTCCATTCCATTCCATTCCATTCCATTCCATTCCATTCCATTCTTCTGCATCCATTCCATCGCTCTGCATCCATTCTATTCCTCTGCAGTCACTCCTTCTATCTGCATCCATTCCATCCCTCTGCATCCATTCCATTCCTCTGCAGTCACTCCTTCCATCTGCATCCATTCCATTCCATTCCATTCCATTCCATTCCATTCCATTCCATTCCATCCCTCTGCACCCATTCCATTCCATTCCATTCCATTCCATTCCATTCCATTCCATTCCATTCCATTCCATTCCATTCCATTCCATCCCTCTGCACCCATTCCATTCCATTCCATTCCATTCCATTCCATTCCATTCCACTCCATTCCATTCCATTCCATCCCTCTGCATCCATTCCTTCCATCTGCTCTGGATTGCCTCAGCCCCTGGAGCTGTGTGGGTCCCACCTGCGCTGCACCCAGCAGAAGGTGGGTGCAGGCTCTGGAACCCCTCTGGATCCCCAGGTGTTACTGCAACAGAAAAAACCAGCCCTGGATGGCAGAGAGCTCTTCTGGAATACGAAACAGCAAGGACTGCACGGAATTCTCTGGTATATATGTGAAAAAATTCAGCTTTAAAGCTGGCAAGAGAAGGGGACACGTCCTCCTCTTTAATCCCACACTAAGACTGTGGAATTAAATACCTCCACAGCAAATACAGTGAGGGGCAATGAGACTGGCAGAGATGCAGCCGCCCCTCCTGTTTCCAGGGCAGAGCATGACCCCTGTGACCAATGCTGAGCAGTGAATCCCACACTGGGGAAAGCAGGAGAAGCCCCAGGCCCAGCACAGACAAAGCCAGTTTGGCTTTTGAAGATGAATCCCTTCATCCCAAAGGTCAGCAGGCTAATGACAAGAAATATCAAAGTTAAAGGAGGCAATCGCTTCAATCAGGTAAGTGATTAAAATCGGGCTTTGAAGCGCCCAAAGGTCCCCTCTGCTGCTGTCAAAAATGGAGAGGAAAAAAGCCAGCCCTGGGTGAGGCTGAGCTCTTCAAAGTGCTGCCAGCTGCTGCAGCAGCCCCACTGCTCGGCAGGTGCCAAAACAACCCCAGTCTCTTCCTGCCCTGGCACAACCCAGGACATTCAGCCACCTGAGGGATGCTCCTGGGGGAGGCAAGCTCAGTGCTGGAGGGGCAGGAATGGTCTGTTTGTCTCTGCTTCGCCTCCCTGAGAGCATGGAGCTCAAAGCCCGCGGCTGGCTGGTGGTAAATGCTGGATTTGGAGGATCTAGCACCAGATAAAAGATGCTGTGGGTGCATGAGGAAAGGCACCCCAGGCTTTCCCCACGGGGTCAGATTGGCTCAGGGCCACCCAGGGCAGTTTTGTGCTGCTTTATCCCAGCCCAGTCACTTGTCTGCACCGCCGTCCCTTCAGTGTGCTCACTGCCTGTCCTGCCAGTGCCACACAACGGCTGATTTTATCTTCCAGCGCTGCAGGAAGGTGGCCAGATGCTGATAACAGACTGGCATCAAGCTGGAGCTGCAGCAGGATGCTCGGGTTTGGATTTCATGGATGTGGAGAGAGGCTCACCCAGCTGCAGCCGCTGCGGGGCTCAGGAGAGGAGCAGCCTTGTCCTGGCAGGGGGAAATGTCCTCTGGTGGTGTCAGAATCTTTCTTCCTCCAGTGGGAGCTGGGATGACCAGTGAGGATCAGTTTCCCATGAAGAGGCAGGGCTTACATCTTCATTTTACAAAAGTGAAATAGCACTAAGGTGGAAAAATGTTGTTATTCTGCCCCTCCACGTCCCTGTCCTCTCAGAGAGAGAGCTCAGTCTGATTTGTGGGCTGACACAGGAAGGGTTTGTTGGTTCCAGTGCAGTGCAGCTGCTGGAAGGGAGCTTCATTTACTGCTGCAGCTCGCTGGCAGCTGATGGAAAACTCCCAGATATTACTGCTGGAGAGACTTGCTGTAAATCTATGTGTTTTGTTATAAAATTCACATCTGCCAGGAATGCACAGCACAGGAAAGCAGTGTCAGCACACAAACAGAATGGAAGTTATGAAATAATCAGCGCTTCTAACAACAGTTTTGGAAGTAGGAGATGGATTGGGGTCTGTCAGAGCCTATCAACCACAACGGGATTCAAATAATCCTGAGCTGCAAGGGGCTGGCTCAGTCTGGGGATAGAAATGGCAACAATAATCTGGGCTGAAGGAAACCCTTGGACAGCCCAGACCTTCCTCCATGCTCTCAGTTTCTTGCTTACTGTCACAGGGAGAAGCTCTTCCATGACTCCAAAGCTTGGGAATTCTGCACACAAAAATAAAACCCATAAATAATAATAATAATAAAAATTAAAGCACTTCCCTGACAGGACCACGGGCAGGGATGAGCTGTTTGGGAAGTGTTTATAGATTTGCAGCTGTGTGATCAACCTGGGCTAGTGAAAGGTGTCCCTGCCCACGGAAAGGGGTGGAATGAGATGGGCTTTAAGGTCCCTTCCAACCCAAACTATTCCATGTTTCTATGATAGAAAACTCCAGGTACTTCTGTTGCTTTAACTGCATTTCCTTGTGACCCAGAGTTTCTCAGAGCAGCAGAAAAAGGGAGCTGGCTGCAAAGACTTGCAGAAAAAACCTGGCTGACCAGGCAAGCAAATGCTGGATTAAGCCTAATATGGATAAATTCACATGGTGCATGTGCATGAGGATAAACGGGATGCTAATCAGCAGTTCTGTATTTCCAATATTGGGCTCTGTGCATTCAGGGTGGGGATCTTGAGGCTCTGTGAAAAACTTAGAAATGGTCAAAAAAAAAGCGAATGAAACAGTGGGAATTATTAGGGAACAAAAGAGAGAACATCTATTTTGGTGCTTTCTGCCACTGCATAAATTCGTGGCTTCCCAGCGTCTGGAGAGCTGGGCACAGTCTGGGCCTTCTGTTTGGAAAAGAGCAAAGTGGAAATGAAAGGTGGCCAGGGGAAAGCAGCAAAAGTCATCAAAGGTACGAAACAGCCCCCCAAACGAGAAGCAGACAAACAGATTAGGACCTTTCAGGATGGGAAACAGAAAATTGGAATAGAGAGGCACAGAAGATGGAATGAGACACAAAGACAGGAGGGAGGAAATGAGTCACTGTGGTCTATTCTAATGCAAGAATTTGAGACCACGAAGTGAAAGCAGTAATTGGAAGGTTCAAAACAGGCCTCAGGAGGCCCTTTTCACACACCCCAGAGCTCAGCTGGGGCTCTTCTCCCTGCAGGAGCCTGCAGAGAGGAAATTTTAGATGGGTTCAAAAAGCAGCTGGGCAAGTTCACAGAAGAATAATCCATTGAAGGCCTTTAAATTCAACAAAAAGCTGAGCCTGTGGCTCGGGGAGAGCACAAGCTGCATGTTCCAGGCTCTTGGGACAGGGATCAAAGGAGGATCCCTGGATGTGCTCCTCTCACTCACTGGCAGAGGCACACACAGCTCCCTGGATTTTTGCTCCCATCTAACACAGCTGAGCTTCACTGAGCCAGCCCAGGAACACTCTCTGATGTCTAAAAGCGCTTTAATACAAATTTCTCCCCTTGTGCTCGGATTTTAGGCTTGCAAACATCCTCTGCTGTGCTCTCAGCAGGGATTTGGGCACGAGCATGGCCGGAGGTTTGGGATGGAGATGGGCAGGGATGGAGGTGGGCACAGCCCTGGCTGTGGGGCAGCATCCCCCCTGCTGCTTCCCAAGAACTTCTCCAGCCACCACAGGGAGCACCTCACCCATGCTCTGACCTTCTGAGCTGTAACAAAAGCTGGTGCCTGGGGACAGGCAGTGAACACCAAAGTGTGGCAGGGGTTTATGGTGCAGGGTAATGGGTTCCTCGTTTCTCCCTGAAGAAATCCAGCCTCAGCGTGGGGTTTTACATCCCCATGGGGTGAGGGGGGAGCAGGAGAAGGGGAGAGATGGAAAACGATAATTCACTTAAATACACGTTTTAATCAAACCCTGTAAATTACCCTAAGTGATGTTTTAACAAGACACAATTGCAAGAGCTGAGCAATGTTTCTGTCATTGCTCTGCGGTGTGGTTTTGTTTTTATTTAACAACCAAAATACAGGACTCAATTTACAGGGCTTTAGCCATGGTAGATGAATTTTTATGGGATAAATTCACACTCCAGCTTTGCTATCAGGTTGCAATACGAGGAGCTGGGCCTTTTTATTATTATTAGACTAGGCTGTCAAAAGCAGTTATACTGCTCTCCTAAAACTGGATGCAAAATCACTTGCCTCTGTGCAGCATCAATAAAAATGAGGCTTCTCTTACCGCCAGAATTCCCTTTTTTTTTGTTTTATTCATGTCGGGAAAGTGGGATCACAGCCTCAGCTTCCCTTTCTTTCACCCAAAGTCACTCCTACAGAGGCTCTTCAGGCAGAGCAAACTGGGGCTGGCTTTGCACAGAACCTGAGGAACCACAGAAATGGGGGTTGCTGGAGCTCTCTGGCCCAAGATCCTTCTCAAAGTAGGAATAGAATCAACATTAGACCAGCTCAGCCACGACTTTACCCAGCTGAGCCTTAAAAACCTCCATGAACAGTGATCCTGCAGCCTCTCCAGGATCTGTTCCAGGGCTGCACTCTCCTCACTGCAAAATATGAGTGAAAGTGTGGAAGAGAAATGGGGATAAAAAATGTCACCATCTTCTAATTAACTTTTCTACTCTTCCTAACACCTTTCCTGGTGCAAAAACCAACTGCAGAGGGTTGCTGGGCTTGAACTGTGAGCAGAAGAAATGGATGGAAAACTTCACTTTGTTGTGTCAGGCAGCAGGTGGAGGGAAGGGGCCCGAAGCTCTTGGAGAGCTCTGAATCTCCAGGCAAGCCGGGGTTACTGAGTGGGACCTCAAACCTGCCCCAGAACGTTGCCATCAGCAGAAACGGGCTGGGCAGGGCAGCACAGGAGCCAGGCTCAGCAAACAGAGCTCGTGTTCGGTGCAAAGGTTTCCAGCTCCCTGCTTGCACGGACAGCAGCCCAAAAGCAAGGGAATCATCTTGAGATCTGTGTTAAAGGCCCGCTTGCAGTGTTGGCTGTTTGCAGAGTGAAAAGCACTGAAACTGATACATCTTGGTCCCTTACACAAAACTGGCTGTGACCTGAGAATCACTGAATGGGTTGGGCTGGAAGGGACCTTAAAGTCCTCCCTCCCTGTCCCACGGGCAGGGACACCTTCCACTGTCCCAGGCTGCTCCAAGCCCTGTCCAGCCTGGCCTTGGACACTGCCAGGGATCCAGGGGCAGCCACAGCTTCTCTGGGCACCCTGTGCCAGGGCCTGCCCACCCTCCCAGGGAACAATTCCTGCCCAATATCCCATATTCTTCACCCTAAGTCCATTGCCCTTGTCCTGTCACTCTATGCCTTTGTAAAAACTCCCTCTCCATCTACCCTGTCAAAGTCATTATCATTAATCAAATTAGATGTAAGAACCTAAGTAAAAATGTGCATAGTAATTTATGCAGATTGCTGTGTAAGCTCTTAAAATGCTGGGCTGAAGAAAAGCAAAACCAACAACACAAACACAAAATAAAACCTGCAGCTTTCTTTGCTCTAACTAAATCCATCATCCTGCTCTGCCTGCAGGTGCACAGACCCTCCTGTTCATCTCTTTCTGTGATCAGACTCCGTGCAAAATGACAAATTAATAACTTGAATAACAACAGTTCAACAGGAACAGCCTGATTACAAATCTTGATAGAAAGAGGTATTGTTGCAGGAGTGGTTTCTGTTTAAAATGCAGTAAATCAGATCTCTCTGAAGGGAAGAAAGTGTGGTTTAAAAACTTATTTAAATGAAGGAATGGTAAATAGGAGAGGCAGTGCCCATTGCTCTTATTATATGGGTACGATCCAGCAACAGAAAAACCTCAGCAGAGGAGCTGCTTCAATTTACTGTTATCAGAGGGGATTAGAGCTGAAGATCCCTGATAACCACAAGAGCTTTCCTGTGTTATTAACTAGGCTTGGCAATATTTTTCCTCCTTTAGAACACAAATGAAAAACCTCTTCATTTGCAATGCACATTGAATATTTCCTGCTTTAATGCAGCATTTCTGCACTGCAGTACCAGCAGGAACTTCTGCTCCCACTGTGCTGCTCAGGAGCCGAGTCCCACTGGGCTCAGGCTGCTCCTGCTGGGAGAAGCCAGGGGAGGATGAGCTCTTCCTTCCCCTGGCCCAGTGCCTGAATCAGACCCCAAAGCCACAGGATGTGGCCATGACATTCCCAAATTCATTCCCAGCGTGGGGCGAGGGGAAGAACTTTCTTTGCTCTTTGATGGAGTTAAGGGGGGTGAAGCAGCCTCTCCTTGGCCAGCAATGCTTTAACTACAGAATAACAGAATTATTTGTGTTTGAAGGGACGCTAAAGATCATCTCATTCCAGACCTTGCCACGGGCAGGAAGAGCTGCTTTTATAGGATGGCAGCTTCAGAGCCATGGGAAATGCTCCAAGGGGCACTGCTGCAGCAGGAGCAAGGAGGTCCCATGTCAGGACCGTGGAGCGGAGCTCTCCCACCCTGCTCCAGCACCAGGAGGAGCCTCTGGGATTGAAGCTGCTGCCCGAGGGTCCAGCCCTGCCCACCACTGCTGCCACCAGCCCAGGGCCCTTCCTGCCACGGCAGCCCCTTCCCCAAGCCCAGCAGTCACCTCTGGAATGCCTTGGGTGGATCTCACCCTTGGATTTAGTGGCAGCTCTTGGGAGCCTGCGGATCTACACCCTGGAGCAGCACAAACCTGCTCCCACTGCACTGCTCCGTGTTTATTGCTTTATTTCCACCCAAGGGGACCATGAGGAAAACCTACATGAAGGGCAGAAG
Organism: Melanocharis versteri; assembly: GCA_013397845.1. Taxonomy (NCBI): domain Eukaryota; kingdom Metazoa; phylum Chordata; class Aves; order Passeriformes; family Melanocharitidae; genus Melanocharis; species Melanocharis versteri. The sequence goes on along the minus strand of VZTG01008813.1, from coordinate 77,081 downwards.
CCTTTGAAACTCCAAAGGCAGTGAGACTCACAGTATAGCTAAAATATTCCTTTTCCTCTGCCTTGCACAGCCTGGATTGTCCCTTGTCCCAAACCTTTCCTGTGAAGGGAAGAGCACAGACCTTGCTCAGCCTTTACTAAACCCTTACCCTTGTCTTTGACAGGACTCTCCTGGCTCCCCTGACAAGGAAAAATACATGGAAATCTGGAGTATGCCATGAGCTCTGCAGATCAGAGAAGCACTATATCCTAGGTTAAAAATAGATTTATTCTATTTCCACCTCCACAGCCGTTCAAACAGCTGGGGCACTGTTTGTTATCTCCTGCTATCCAGGGCCCATTGTCTCTGCTAATGGGCCATTAAGAACCCACCACATGACTCATGAGTTACCTCATCCCATTGGAAGAGGCTCCACCCAGGGGGGAGGAGCCAAGCATTCCCACCTGGATATAAGCTGGACTCTGGGACTGTACAGTGGCCTCTGCCTACTGGATCTCCAGAGGACAAGAGCCTTCACTGGACCATCAGGACCTTTTTCTACCCGATCAGCGCTTCAGAGAACCATTTCATCTGGACGGCTCCCACCACCCTGAACAGGGTGTCAGGTTGTATTCTGACTCTGTCAGTGGGTACCATTGTTGTTTATATTAATAAAGAACTGTTATTCTTTTTTCTCATATCATTGCCTAAAAGCTCCTTAATTTCAGAATTATATTAATTCAGAGGGAAGGGGGGTGCATTTTCTCTTCCAAGGGAGGCTCCTGCCTTCCTTAGCAGACTCCTGTCTTTTCAAACCAAGACAGACTAACTTTATGTAAGAGAACAAGAAAGATGCACACCAGCCTTCCCACTGCTCCACAGAACCATGACAGTTCTCCACAGGCCTGGAAAAAGCCCTTTCCTTGATCATGTCTTTGCCATTCAGATGTAAAAGTTGAAACAACCTGAGGGTGGTTCCCTGAGTAAGAGGAGAGAGGGAAGGGACTGACAGAAGAGGCAGAATTTCATGTTTTTAAAGATGAAAAGAGAAAATCACAGAATCCTGGAATGCTTTGGGTTTGGAAGGACCTTGAAGACCATTTCACTGCAACCTTCTGCCATGGGCAGGGGAATCTTCCCCTGGACCAGGGTGCTCAGAGCCCCATCCAACCTGGCCTTGGACACTTCCAGAAGGAGGCCAGCAGCTGTTTGGCACAGGAGAGGGGGGATTAACAACTAAACAGCCCCCAGAAAGGTCAGAGCACAACTGCTGCCCACGCACCCACAGTCTGGAAGAGGACACACACCCAGAGCCACCAGCCAGAGAAAGTTTGGGACAGACAGGGATGGACAAGGAGCTGGAAGGATCCCTCCCTGCCCAGCCCACCCCGGCCCTGGCTTGTTCCCACATTAGCCCTGGCATGTGCTGTGGCTGCCACATGCCCTGACCCAACCATCCCGAGGTCCATGGGCTGGGAAGCCCAACATCAGGCTTGGAGAGGAGGGAAGATGGGGCAGGAAGAGGTGAACAGGGAACCACCCCCTCCAGGAGCCTCCTGGACGCTGCAAATGAGCAGAAACAGATCTCCTTGGAGGCAAAAAAAGGCTGGATCAGCCTCACTCAAGGCTCTGTTAAACAGCTCCTTCCCAGGATGCTTCCCCATGGAACATCCTCTGTCCTCAGAGCAAGCACAGGTTCCTAATTAATGAAGTGCTAATCAAGAGTGCCGGAGCAGGACATGTGTGGATGCAGCAGCACGGGGAGGCCACGCAGGGCTGCTGGAGGAGGGTTTGCTCCAGAGCCAACTTAATTTAGGAGCTGTGCAACAAAACAGTGGCATAAACAGGAGCTGGACACGAACAATTAGCAGGAGCTCATTCCAGCAAAATGCAAAATACGGATTTTTTTTGAATCCCTTTTATGTCTCCATCTCTATTCCCACAGCAGCTCTATTAAAAAGATGATGATTTACTACAGAAGGTGGTGTTAAACAGTGCAGTTTGCTGGAAGGCTCTTGCTCTGCTCCTGTGGCTGGGGCCTGGGGTGTAGGGATGTGCCTGGCTCTGTCCTGAGCTGGGTTTGTGGGATCTGTCTGCACCTCCCCACGGTGAACAGCCCCAGGTCACGCATGGCATTGGGGCAGGCTGGCACTCCACCATTTCCACTTGTTTTCAGATGATTTTTCTCGCTGCAGCAAAGTAATTTTTCTGTGGGAGGGAAGGGCTGATGAGACTGGGGTGCAGCCCATGTTCCTCCCCAGACAATGAGTCCTGGCAGTGTGTTCATAAAAATATTCATAAAAGCCTCTGGTGCTGGATCCATGGGGTTGTGAATTGTCTGAGCTTCATTTTTCTCGTGTAACAGAGGTTGTCATTTGGGGATTATCGGGGAAGGCCAACATTTCACAGGGAATCCAACTGTCGGGGAGGCAGATGGAGATGGAAGGAGATCCAGCAGCCAGACACCAGATCGCTCAGACCCCAGCCAGGGCACAGCCACCCAGTCTTGGAGGCACAAACTGCAGGATTCCTGTGTCCTCCATCGCTGCAACATCATTCCTGCAAATCTGCCGGCTGCAGGAACAAGCACAGGGAGGAGAAGAAATAAATTGTGCAGACAACTGAAGGGTTTAAGCTGTAGCATTAAAAATTTATCTCTCAGATTAATGCTCACCTGCTGTCCAGTCCTGGAGGTGTCCGGCCCCTTGGGTACCTCAGTTCCCTTCTTAAAGGTCAGTTTTAGCCACAGGCCAGTCTGGAACATGGTGTGTTCAGAGAGCTGAATTTGAGATGTGCTGCAGAAATGGTGAGAAAGAAGCCCCTGGATAACACTGTCCTCGTGTCCCTGGGGCTCCAGCCTCATTCCAGCTGGCCTCTCTTATCCAGGAGCTGAGAGATACCGCCTGGATTTGGGGAGAGACCACAGAATTG
>VZTG01008813.1:15831-73786 GCA_013397845.1 Melanocharis versteri | reverse complement strand
CCTGACCCCTCCCACGACTGAGCCTCAACTCTTCCCTCCACAAAACAAATTCCCACCTCCCTCAGATGCAACTTTAAATTCCCATTCCGAGGCAGAACACCAGCCAAAGCTCCCCACGGACCTGATGCCAAAAGCCTGGATGGAGGATGGAAAATGTCGTTGCCATGTGATTTCCGATGAAAAATGATTCCCTTGGAAAGCACCACACTGCATTTCTCTGCTCCCAGCTGTGAGGCAGCCAGCACTGCCCTGCACGAGCCAGGCACATCGGCACAGCCACACATCCCAGCTGATTTGCCTGGGATGGGGAGGAAGACAAGCGTGCAAACAAGCAGCAAGCCCTGCCAACAAACCCCAGACCCCAGGTGGGAGCGCTCCCTAGCTCCCTTCCCTCCAGCTGCCCTTTCTCTCCCCCTGAGGGGCTCATGATCGTCACCCACTGCTCCTGGCCCTCAGTGTGAGGGTGGCCAGGCATGGAACAGAGGAGAGGAGGATGAGGAAGGCACCAGCCAGGAATGTTTGGGCAGGCAGACAGGATTTTCATCTGCTGCCCAGTGCCCATGTCAGCACAGAGCCCTGGGGCCCGAGGCTGCCGTGAGCTTTGCATCAAGATTCTGACTCAACCTCTCACCTTTGTCATGCCCTCGCTCTGGAACTCAATAATGTGCTTTTGGAGCCGTCAGGAGCTGTAAAACTTGTGTTCCTGCCTGTCTTCCTGCAGTTTGAGAAATCCACCGGAAATCTAATACAAGGGGGGAAATCACATTATGGAGCCACAATATCGTAAATTGAGCAGGAATTCACTCAGCCTCACCCTGCTGAGCATGAACTCTTTCATTCAGCCCAGCCTCACAGCGAGGAGCTTGGAACCAGCTCAGAGAGGTAAATCACCCCAGGTACCACAGAGCCTTGGGGAACAAGGACAGGCAGAGATTGTGTTGATGTTTTGTTTGTCTTTGTGCTGCCACCCTGCTGATTTGTGTTCCCAAGACTCAGCCTGAGCAGGAGTTAATCCTCGGTGATCCTTGTGGGACCTTTCCAGCTCAGGATTCTCTGTCCCCACAGCAAGTCCTGGGGAGTCATCAGGTCCTGGAAGGTTCTGGTTGGACACGTGGCCCCTCTGACCTTCTTCATGCCGTGCGCTGTCCTCCAGCGTCCTCTTTTCCCATTTCTTTGGGTAGCAGTGGAAATCACGCTGTGGAGAGCAAATCCTCAAGGGCTGGGAGGAGGAAAAGCAGCCCCAAACCCAGGACACCCCAAGTCCCTGCAGGCACCATCGTTTCTGGAGACAGACATGCCCACGTGCTGCTCAAAGCGGAGCAGAAATGATAATATTACTTTATGGCTGTGAATAGGTAGAGATTTGCTCACTGAGAGATCACCCAACTTCTTTATTTAGGCCCAGGACTGAGTTTTGTGTTCATATGCCCTGAAAAAGCAGGGAAATGTCAGATTTTGAAGGAACTTTAGAGGACTTCAAAGCAAATGATCCATTTTCGAGAGCCATGGTCACAGTGGAACAAGACCAGAAAAGGGCCACAGACAAACAATTCCCAGAGCAGGAAGGAGCATTAACAGGCACCCAATATTTTTAAATAACAAACACGTGACACAAACTGCTGGCAAAAACAAATTCATGAGCAGGAGAAGTTGCCAAATTCATTAAATAAATTATCCATTACATTTTATTCCTCCTTCAGCTCTATTAATGGTTCTAGAACAACATCTATGCAGCCACAGATAAGGCTGAATTATAAATATTTGTCAAAAGTAAGTGAAAGAATGTAAGCCTCCCACAAGTATTCAATCAGTGGAAGTAATCTATAAATACAGTGCTGTGCTGTATAATTACATTGATAAACTTAATGCAGCAGGCTAACAGCAAACATTCACAATTAGCTACTTCTTATAAATGAGCCAAGGATCAATAACCGCTCATTGAGCTCAATGGGCAAAATATTCCAATTATTATTGCTGCACTTAATCCGGGGCTTTGTACAGGAACAGCAAATTTAGGTATTTCCTGATTTCTTTCCTACCCTCCAGAGATCTGCAGCATTGAGACAGAGGTGTTTTCATATTTAACAGCCCTCCATGGATTCTTCTCTCCATGAATTTGTTTAATTTTTGAACCAGGGTAAACTTCCTGCATCTGCTGCTTCTGCAGGAAGAGCTTCCCAGCTGAAAGTGCCCATGGAGCCAGAGGAGCCTTCTCTGGATCTTGGGTCTGTCACCCAGGAAGAGATCCCGGGAGAGACAATAAAATTGCTTCCCTCTCCACCACCTACACATCAGTCAGGATTTCACTGCCCTTTGTAGATATTTGAGGCGTGAATTTTCTGCAAAAAGAAAAAAAGAACCAACAACCCAGTAAAAATCATCCCAAACAGACCACATTCAACCACGTGGCTCCTCGTTGCAGCCTTTGGAACAGCTTCCACCCAGTTCCCCGCTGCAGATGGCAGACATGTGACTGCCTGGACCTTCCCAGCTCTTTTTGGGAAATAGCAGCAGAGCTGTCACTGCTCGGGCTGGGGCTGGGGCAGGAGATCCCACCCTGCAGTGCCCAGCTCCGGTGCCTCCTCCCTCATCCTCGGAGCACGTGGATGCCACCATCTGGCCCTGGCAATCTGCTACTGCTCATCTTGTCATTTTTCCTGGCACCTCATCCAGAAATGCCTCAATCCACGACAATTCTCTCGTGCAGGGAGGCTCTGACCCCCCCCAGCCTCGGTGGGTGCAGATGCAACATGAGCCCTGTGTTTTCCTGCTCTGCCTTTCCCTTCTCTGAACCTCCTTGTACACCTGGGTTGTCAAAGGTCTTGGGGTTTGTCAGAACAACTTTCAGCTCCTGAATCCTTTTTTAGGGTGTTAGAGGTTTTGTAAGCTGCTCCTACAACTTTTTAACCTTTTTGAGGGGCTTTTTTTTGTGGTTTTCCACGCCAGCAGTGTTTGCATTCTCTTCTCAATTCCTTATCTGGATATTACTGTCATTTTTCTGAAGTTGTTTTCATATTCTCACAGACTTAATGTTTATCCATGCTTTTTGGTTTTTAGTTTGAGCATCCCAGTGGGAACAGAAAGGCTGTGGCTTCTGGAGGGGATCTTCTTTTCTAGGAGGTCTTGTCAAGGAAAGAGCAGGGCCTGGAGTCTTTTTTCCACCTCATTCAATCCTCCTCACCTCTGGCATGGCCTGATTTACGTTTTGGACATCCCTGACTGTTGACCATGCAGTCAGAACACCTCTGCAATCAGACCCCTGCACAAATAAACAGGCAAGACACTGAAAATGCATCTAGGGACAAAAACTGGCCTCAGCTTCAGGACCTCAGCACTCCACAGCCACCAGGGGAATTGATTTTATTCTGCCAAGATCAGCTACGGAAGAGAAAAAACCCAGCCATACTCTGGTCATTGCACAGATGAAATATTTGATGACTAATTTTTGGTGATGTGCACATCCAGTTATAACTTCTGCCTCTGCTCCTCAGCTCAGGAAGGCAAACACCTCAGCAGAGATCAGCCATCACGTGTTTTAATGTACTTGGAGGCTGCTGTCTCAGCTGAGAGTGTGCATGGCAGGAGCGCCTCATTTCTGGGGGTGCTTTCTGTCAAGTGCTATTTCAGGTGCCCTTTCTGCAGCGAGGTTGGATTCCCTGTTGGATTCCCTGTTGGATTCCCTGTTGTTCCTTGGCAAGTGCAGATCCCCTGCACCTCCCAGCCCCAGCCCCGACAGGCAGCAGGATGCGTTTGCAGAGAATCCGAAGTGGCAGCTCAGCCACTCATGCGTCTCAAAACAGCCCTTCTCTTGCTGAGATGCCACAGCAACCACGGCTCTGCCATTTGGTGTTCCCAGTTTGCTTCCCACCACAAAGCCGAGGGTTCAGAGCACAGCCCATCTCCTCCCTGGAGGCAGCTGAGGCAGCTGAGACAGGGAGGGGATTGTGCCTCAGGGGCTGTAAGGGTGCAGCACGAGAGGAATCTGTGGGTTTGGAAGATTCCAGGGTGTCCTGGAAGTCAGGCAGGTTCACACGTCATGGATAATCACATCAGGTTGTGTCTCCTCTGAACATAAGAACCTTCCTGTGCTTCCATCACCTGTGTTTTCCCAGGAAACCTGCTGAGCCCTGGCACGCCTAAACTGCCTGACAGACCTTTACAGTGGATTAAGGACCTGAGACAGCAGCAGCCCCAGCTGTGGGGAAGGACTGATCCACTCCTCAAGTCCCACCAGCTTCCTTCTCTGCAGAGTATTAGGAACATCCAAAGGGGAAAATCCCTGAACGCCCTGCTGATGGAGCAGAGACCACACCGGGGTAACCCCTCAGCACCCAGGTGGCTGCAGGACTCACTTCTCTGCTCCCCTCAGTAGGAAACTGATCAATTCACCAAAAGGAAACAGGTATTTTATATAAAAAGGGTATCCCACATGATGTGCTTCCAAACACAGTTACTGGGCTGGGTTGTGGAAGCTGGAGACCTGGCAGGAGAACGGTCACTGCAGCGGTGCCAGCAGCGTGTCCAGCCCAAAACCAGGACAGTTCCTGCACCAGTCACTGCTGGCCTTGCCCACCGCCCTGCCCCAGTAGCCCTGCTTTGCACATCAGAAGGATCACAGGAGCAGAGAATCAGTTAGGTTGCAAAAGCCCTCCAAGACCACCCGGTCCAGCCATTCCCCCCGCCCTGCCAAGGCCACCACTAACCCACGTCCCCAGTGCCACATCCACACATTGTTTGAATCCCCACGGGGATGGTGACTCCACCTCTGCCCTGGGTGGCTGTTCCAATGCCTGACCACCCTTTTGGAAGAGATTTTTCTTAATATCCAATCTAAACTTTCTCTGGTGCATCTTGAGGCCGTTTCCTCTCGCTCTGCTGCGCTCCCCTCTGCCCCTGGACCCGAGGGTCCCCCTGCATTTGCACTGATGGCTCCTGAGCAGCATCTCTATTTCTGGTGGCTCTGATTTCCCTGCTGGGGAACAGAGCCACTCACAGCACGGGGAGGATGAAATCCCCACCAAAAGTCAGCACCTTTTTAGATCCTGCTATAAAACAGGCCACAGTGCCTCATGCAGAGCAGTTCCTCTTCCACTGCTCAAAGGCCCCTGATCTCCTCCCCACGGGGGCTGGGACTTTGTACAAGGGCAGGTGGTGAAAGGACAAGGGGGGATGGTTTTAAACTATGAGAGGAGAGATTTAGAAATTCTTCCCTGTGACGGGGGTGAGGCCCTGGCACAGGGTGCCCAGAGAAGCTGTGGCTGCCCCTGGATCCCTGGCACTGCCCAAGGCCAGGCTGGACAGGGCTTGGAGCAGCCTGGGACAGTGGAAGGTGTCCCTGCCCGTGGCAGGGGTGGAATGAGATGAGCTTTAAGTCCCTTCCAACCCAAACTATTCAGTGATTCTATTAAATCGTCCATGTTCTCCCTCCACCACGCAGGGCAGACCTTCCTGAGGCTTCAAAATGCATCAGTGGCATTGGATGCAATGCCAGGGTCTCCTGGCTGTGGGCAGAAACCCCCTCCCTCTCCTTCATGCTGCTCCCATTCCTTCCCGTCCCATCATGGACCAGGAATGGGGGCAGAAACTGGCCAGGGAAGGTCTTGTGGCTTTTTCCTTCTGAAAAGGGTGGCCACAGGCCTGGCTGATGGAGTGGGAAGGCAGCTGGGGCCAGGCTCAGGCTCTCCAGGCTCCTCAGTGGGATGAGGAGAGGCAGCAGGACCAGCCTGGCACAGAATCCACTCCTGTGCTACTGAGTCGTCTTGGGAGAAATTCCCGGGTTGGTAACGGGCCCCAAGTGGGGAACAAGTGTCATTCCAGCTGTAATGAAAATGCTTTAGTCCCCCAAAAACCCAACCCAGCTTTAAAAAGAAGCACGAGATGGATTCACTCCAGGATTACTCAAATACCTTGCTTTGGGGGAATATCCTTCACTTCTCTTTTAACTTTAATATCACATTAGAGACTGCTTGCTGGGATGGTGGAGACTGTATCCTGAATACTTTATTGCCAGACTCTGAGAGCTGGTGGAGTGTTCTGGATAATAGAAATGAATAATGTATCATGCATTCATTGCCTACCAGACTGATTTGTTTACTAATAATTTAGTTTAAAGTACATTATTGTTTTACTACTCACACACTGATTTACTTCCTAACAGCGACTAAACAGATATCATTAAACTAGAATAATTTTTAACTCTAAAAATATATTGTTTACAATTTGCTCCTTAGAAGGCGTTTGGTCTCAGCTGCATAAATTTGTCTCCAGGATTATGTGTCCAAAGTGTTCTTTAAGCCATCTCTGGGATATTTCCAGACTTTGTTTGGTACCCAGGGTTCATTCCAGCCCTCGTTGCTCAGCAGAGGAACTCAGTAAAAACAAGAGGAGCCCATCATTAGCAGAGCCTCTACAAGACACTCTCACAGAAGCAGAGCCTGAGGCTCCATGGCGAGCTTTTCCCCGGAGTGACTCTCGTTCCTGGGAAGAGCAGCACGTGCATCATTCCAGATTCCTGCTCACAGCTCTGCACTGCAGAACCACGCACACGTGGCTCCTCCAGCAGACTTCCCAGCAATTGTTCTGCTTAAGAAATGTAGGAGCAGAATCTTCAGCCTTTGAAGCCTTTCCCTCTAGCTCAGCCTATGGAATGAATCCAGAGGCTTCAGCTGAAGGAAGGCAATGAGGTTTAGGATTGTTGCTAATAACCCTTACACCTACTGCAGCCATTTCACTGAAGCCCAGCTGACTTTGTAGTGATGCCGTGAAGGAAAAGATCCCTTCGTCACAAGTTTCATTCCCTGCAGGACCAAGGCTGCTAAACACACCCCTGATCCTTGCAGTCATCCCACATTTTAGCTCCCAGGACCTTTGGAGGAAGGTGAACCAAATGGGGCTTCTCAGCATAAACCAGAGGATGCAGAAACACTCTTTAAAAATGCTGCAGAGAGACACTGACTGTTTTCCATGTGTGTGGATTGTAGGAAACCATTCATTTCGAATACAGCATGAAATATTCTCTGTACTCATTAACAGCTTTTAAAAAAACTTGTTGCAGGCAGTAGAGGACTGGAGGAGATTGGTGCAAACCCAGTAAATCCTTCATGGGAGGCTGCAAGAAGTGGCTGGACCAGCATGTGTGGGGTGAGATGGGGCTGACTGGGGAAAACCCGGCTCAGCTCCAGCCTCTCCCACAGCTTCTTCCCCAGCTCCTGCATTCCTGGCTGGGGAGCCCAGTTCTGGAGCTGGGGGGTGTGGGAGTGTCAGTGCCTTCAGAAACCCAGCTTCCAAAAGAAACAAATGTACTCTGAATTATTTATATGTTCTCTACTTACATTTGAGTAATTGAAATGACGTTGGAAGAGGGTTCTGGAAGGATTCACTGCTGGGGATGCTCGGCCTCCATCTGCTCCTACCTGAGCTCTGAGAGGGGTTTGGAGGAAGGGGAAGGGTCTGTGCTGTGTGGACAACCTTCATTGGAGGTAAATGGGGCCCAAGGATGTTTGCTGGAGGTGGGAAATTACCTCTCGGCTGTTAATTCGTGACAAAGATGAACTGAGGTGTCACAAACCCTTGGAATTGACTCCCCAGCCAGACTTGGCAAATCCTCCAGAGAGAAAACCAGCACAAGGTGTTGGGTTACAGAGAGCCCGGAGCAGACAACCTTCTTTTGACTTCCCGCTCAGACTTGGAGGAGTTAACAGTGTCAGAGCAGAGGGAAGTATCCCAACATTGCTCTCAGGGATAAGAGCTGGGAAGAGATTGCAGAGCTTACAGGATGAGAAAGAAATTAAACCGCAGCACACAAAACCCCAATATCCCCGCTGCAGGCTCATCCACTCGGTGAAACCAATCTAATTTGTTGGACTCTTTATTACCGAAGCCTCCTGAGACCTTGGAGCAACAGAAAGAAGCTCCCTGGAGAGAAAAGAAAGTTTCCAGCCCAGAGGAGCAGAAGGGATGTCACGTTTATTTAAAAAGAGAGCAGGGACAGGGACACAGGAGGAAATCCTGGGTGCCTCCAAGCCCTGCCAGGCAGATCCCTGAGCATAAGCGTTGTCAGAGCTTGGATTTTACTGAAACAGCTCGGGTAACACCGAAGGAGGAGCCCTGCATGGTGGCTGTGGTGGTGCAAAGGTGAGGCACGAGCTGGAACAGCCCTTCCCAACCTCCCCCTGGCAGCACAGGTCCCTTTTGGAGAGATCATCCTGCTTTGCTCCAGGCAGCTGTGGAGGAGGAACAGCCCAGGGAGCACAGAGCAAAGGCCTGTGGTGCTTCCAGAGCCATGGGGACAAGGGAGGGATCTGCTGGGAAGTGGGAATGAGGAGGGCAGGAGGGAGCAGCTGGGAGCAGGAGGAGGAAGTCCCCCAGCCACCAGAAGTACCCAGAAGTTTGCTTGTGGGCCAGCTGGCGTGGGAAAGCACGGAGAGAAAAACACTCCAGGATATGAAAACTATTTCCTTAACACACTGAGAAAACAGGCTTGCCATGGATCACAGAGGAAGGGGCTGGCTGGGCATCAGGCACCAGCACATTTCCATGAGCACGCCTGGGAGCTGCCATGGACATTCCCTCCATGCACAGACGGGATCCTCTGGCTGCCCTGCAGGCGTGGGATTATACACGGCCACGTGCTGCAGCTTCCAGGGCATGGCCAGAGCCTCAAGGGGGTTATTCAAGGATTTGTGACTGTCCTTTCTCAGAGCTCTGCTTCCCCTTGGCTGCACCTGAATCCAGCTCCACATGTGCTGGAGAGCCATGGTCTCCTGTTCCAAACTTTGCCCAGTTGAATTTTGGGTATCTCACAGCCTCTCTTGCACCCCTGGTTCAGTGATCACCCTCAGGGGATTTTCTTTTCCCCTTCTGTCTAACGAGGATTTCCCCTGCTCCCACTTGTGGACTCTGACCTCTCCCCCACAAACCCCTGGGAAGAGCCACCTCATGCCCCTCCCTCAGGCCACTGCAGATTGTGGTGAGATCTCAGCTTCACCTTCTCTTCTGCAGGCTGAGCAGACCCAGCCCCCTCGGCCTCGCCAACCCTGACCGTTTTATTCTCCATCCCTGACCATTTTGGTCTCCATCCCTGACCATTTTGGTCTCCATCCCTGATCATTTTGTTCTCCATTCCTGATCATTTCGTTCTCCATCCCTGACCGTTTTGTTCTCCATCCCTGATCATTTTGTTCTCCATCCCTGACCATTTTGTTCTCCATCTCTGATCATTTTGTTCTCCATCCCTGACCATTTTCAAGGCTGGGCCCACTGGCCTTGCACTGGGAACCAAGAGGGCAAGGATCCCTTCCCCTGCCAGGCTGCCACCCTCACTAACAGCTTTTGCAGGGGCTCAGTGTCCATTTATCCCTGACTTGTCCACCAGCAGCCCCAGGACATTTTCCTGCACATCTTTCCCTGGATCCAGCAGTGTCAGCTCCTGCTGCTCCTCCCAGGATTTTGCTTTTGTATTTGCTGACCTTTGAAAGGCTCCCAGCCCATTCCTGCAGCTGGCCAGGTCCCCATGGCCAGCAGCCCTGTCCTCAGGGTCCCCACCGACCCCCAAAGTGTGGGGAAGCTCCGTCTGTGCTGCCAAGCTGAGCAGTTTTATTCTGAAACAGCTGCAAAAACATTGCTACGTTTCCACACAATTTAAAACAGAAATTAGTAAGATTATTTTTAATTGGAGTCGGCATTCTGTGCTCCAAATTCTGCATAAACCAAAATTTCTGATGCCTGACCTGCTCATGTATCTAAATCTGCCTTCCCTCATTCAGACGAAAGCTGCTCACATTAAATGCATTATTCAGTGATTCAGTCCTTCCGTCCACGAGCCAAACCCATTTTTGCAAATGTATTCATTGCTCCCTCCTGTTTGTTGACTTGTTATGTGAAGGACATTCAGCCTGGGGGCAGGATTTGGGAACATTTTGCTTTGTTTGCCAAAGAGAGGGTGCAGAATTTTACTCAGGGCGTGGCTGACACACTGAGCTCAGTCCCACCCTGACATGAACCTGTCCCATGTCACTGCCAGGGAGGACTGAGCCCTCAGGAATTCCTGAGTTTGGCCTCAGCCCTTGTTGTCCATGCACTGGCAGGACTAGGCTGGAGAAAATCTTGGATTGTGTTTCCATTTTATTAGCATCAGATTCCTTCATTGAGCCATGGAAGCGTTTTCCCCTTATCTGGTTCTCTTACAATGATATTTTAGAAACTTCTGAAATGCTACTTCTAAAAATTCGGGTCAGGAAATGCCCAGGATTTGCCCTCTCACAGAAAGATAAACAATAATGTGCGAAGAAAAGAAAATAATCGCGTTTCCTTTGAATGGAAATGTCCTTTCCTGAGTCCTTTGGGACATCTACAGATCTGGGGGTACCAGGGCAGGCCCCCCTCCCACGGGCTGGAGCCTCTGTCCCACAGAACATCTGGATCCCACCTCTGGCAGCAAGGAGCCCCCAGGGCCGTGCTCACCCCCCGCCCCGTCCACCTCACACCACCCCAATCAATATTCCCCATTAGAGAGCCGCTGAAGTGGGAGTAATTTGGCCGTGAGTTGTTGCTGGAGGTCTGCTCTCCTTCCTGCCCGGGGCTGCAGAGGCTCTCAGGGTGAAAGATTTACAGTGTTTTGGAGAGACAGGGTTATCCTTCATGAGATGGGAACAGTGACAAGCTGGGTTGTTTCATCTTCATTCCCCTCCTGAAATCCCTCTTGATTCATTACACTTTGTCCTTCCCGTCGCTGTAATGAAATAAAAATGTTTATGTTGATATATAAAGATAGCAACATTGATTTTCCTTTCTGCAGTAGATTTGATTACTATCAAGCTTCCAAAGCCTTCCCGAGGTCTTTTTTTATTTTATTGCAACACCTTTTCAAACTTGCAGCTTTTTCCTAATTGTATTTTGTGCTGAGGGGAGCATGTGGAAGGACTGGAGAGGGATGCAGGTGAGCTCTCAGAGGGGCCCTTCCCACGCATTAAGATGTTGAGATGCTCTGATTTTACAAAGATGCTGCTCTGCAAATTCCGTTTTTGCAAAGACTGGAGATGAAATTATAAATATGAGACTGCGAGCAAAGTTATTTCAGATTTATTATTGCTGCTTCTGGATTTTCATTTCATCTCCGATCCCCGGGGATTTTAGAGGTTTACCAATATTTTGACACTATTTGTATTCCTGTCTCAGTGTAGGATACCTCTGATGTGCTTGCAGGAAGGGATGAGCATGAGGAAGGGGAAAATGTTCCTTAAATACGATCAAACCCAGAGCCAGGTTTAAAGATTGGACAACATGTTCGTGTCTCTGTGTTAAACCAGAAGAGGAAATTCCAGCCTGGAAATCTCTGGGAGACCAGAAGGATTTGATATTTGCAGCTGAGTTTTACACCCCGGTCTCTCGAGGTTCCTTCTCCACCCGCACTCTGCCCTGTGGCAGGGGGAGAGCAGAGGCTGAGGCTGTGCTGGTGCAATGTTTCCAATCCTCGAGATGCAGAAAGCACTGGGAACTTTACCAGGGCCTGTGCTGTTCCAGACCAGGACACGGAAATCACCCCGAGGCTCCTGCAACCTCCTGCACAGCTGCTCTGGTTCCAGGGCTAAGCCCGTCCTACAGCAAAGCCTGCCTTGTTAAGCCGCTTACACTTACTGATTACTGAGGCAGAAAAATGCTGCAGATGGAATCCATTTCCATTTCCATCCATGGAAAGGCTGCTTGTTTCCATTTCTTCCTAACGACCAGTGTTCCCCAATTAATCTTGGCTTGGTTATGAACGCGGGAAAGATTCCTCGTAACCACCGAAGGAATTGATTTTTTGGGTTTCAGTGTGTTTCTGTTCAGCACAACTTCACCGTTTCCCTGTTTGCCTCAAAAAAAAAAAGGGATGTACATGAAGCTGGAGCAGGCTTTTCCCTCCAGGTGTTCATTTAGTGGTTTAAAGATCAGCTTCCCAACAGTGCCTGGAAGCACATGTTTGAATATAGCTGGATTCAAAATGTTTGTGGAATTCAGCTGCTTCCTCAAGGAGCTTTCTGGGAAGATCCTGGATGAGCCTTCCCAATCCACTAGCACAGAATGCTAAATGTGCATAGACATGGGACTGATGGCCACACATCTTTCTTGGGAATTCCATAATTCTTCCATGGCCCTACAGTTAGCAATTCCACAGGTTTCTCCTAAAATCTTTTTGTTTTCCAAAAAAACCACTCACTGGAAATGAAAGCTCAGCAATCCAGCAGGAGCTTCAGATTATTTCCATTGAAAGGAAAGAAGATGATTTTCTTTTTGCACATTATTGTTTATCTTTCTGTGAAAGGGCAAATCGTGGCTATTTCCTGATGCAGAATTTTTAAAGTAGCATTTCAAAATTGCCTAAAATATTATTAGAAGATATTTAGACAAGGGGATAATGCTTTAATGGCTAAATGAAGGATTCTGGTGCTGATAAGGGGGAAACACAATCCAAGATTTTCTTCAGATGGTTGACTTGGGGATTTTCCTGCATCTTTCTGACCTTCGATATTTTTTTTCCTACTTCTAACTTAAAAGCTGTTAGAGGATGTCCAAAGGAGGGACATGAGGATGGTGAAGGGGAAGCCCATGAGGAGCAGCTGAGGGCACTGCTCTGTTCAGCTGGAGCAGAGGGCACTGAGGTCAGACCTCACTGTTCTGCTCTGTGACAGGGACAGGACCCAGGGAACAGCTGGAGCTGTGCCAGGGAGGTCAGGCTGGAGATCAGGAAAGGTTCTTCCCCAGAGGGTGCTGGGCACTGCCCAGGCTCCCCAGGGAATGGTCCCGGCCCCGAGGCTGCCAGAGCTCCAGGAGCGTTCGGACAGCGCTGCCAGGGATGCACAGGGTGGGGTTGTTGGGGTGTCTGTGCAGGGCTGGGAGTTGGACTGGATGATCCTGTGGGTCCCTCTCAGCTCAGGACATTCCATATTCTATGCCCTCAATTGCCATGCTCTGGAAGCCCAGTTCCTCGCTCCTCCTTTCAGTTAATGAATATATTGAGTGTGATTCCTCACCCCACACATGCTCTGAACCCCAGCTGTTCAGCTACAAGAGGCACAAGGAAGGGATGATGTGACCCTAAACCTCTCCACGTGCTCAGGCTGAGTGGCTGCACTGCAGGACCAAAGAACAACCCCGAGCTGGAGCTTGAAACATGTCAGGCATGAAGTCACAGAATCTCAGAATGGTTTGGGTTGGGAGGGACCTTAAAGATCATCTCATCCCACCTCTGCCATGGGCAGGGACACCTTCCACTGTCCCAGGCTGCTCCAAGCCCTGTCCAACCTGGCCTTGGACACTGCCAGGGCTCCAGGGGCAGCCACAGCTTCTCTGGGCACCCTGTGCCAGGGCCTCATCTCCCTCATAATAAAGAATTTATTGTGTTTATCTAATCTAAATTTCCCCTCTTTCAGTTTGCTCCCATTCCCCCTTGTCCTGTCTCTACAGTTCCTGACAGAGTCTCTCTCCCGCTTGCCTGTAGCCCCTTCACACCCTGGAAAGGTGCTGGGAGGTCTCCACACAACCTTCTCTTCTCCAGCCTGAACAGCTCCAGCTCTCCCAGCCTGTCTCCGGAGGGAATCCCAGGCTGCAGATCCCATGGGATGCACACCTGAGGGGGCTCTGGGCAGTTCCACACCTGCTGGTAGGCAGGATTTTCAGTACTGGGGTTTTGGTGAGATAAATGCTGGTGTCTCCTGCCTATTTCCGCCCCCAAGACCCACTGGGGGAGGTGAAAATCTTAAATTTCAGCTCCAGAATGACACCTTCACCAACCTGACCCTGAGTTCCACACCCTCACTTGGTACTTCTTGTCTCCAGATGCACCTGAATCCTCAGGAAACTCCCTCAGCATTAAAGCCTTTGTTAGCTGGATTAGCGCGGGAGGTGCTGGTAATTGAAGCATTGTTAGGGCTGCTTTTCGTTCCCGATCTCTCTGTCAGAGATGCTTTCACACACAGAATCCTGCAATTTTCCTGGCAGTGGGCTGGGCACAAACCCCTGGCTAAGCTGAGAGATGTCTTTTCTGTAAAGTCAATTACTGTAGAAAATCCACCAATACAAAGGGCATAATGCAATTATTTGGAATTGATTTCTAATAAGCTTATGAATAGACACATGGGCAAGTTCAAGTTTGCTCAGGGAGTTTATAATAATAGCTGTCACATTCCCATTAGCTTCCATCCCAGGGGATTCCACAGCACCCTGCAAATCCTGAACTCACATCCCTAAATAGAGGAAGCGTTGCCCGACGCCTTTTGCTTGGGAAATCTGCATTTAGCTCCCCCTTTCACCACGGCCTCCCAGCACGATCCTCCAGGAGTCTTCCAGCAAAGCAAAGGAGAAAAAATCCATCTGTTCTTTCTGCAGGGGACTGGGAGGAGAGACCCCACAAGGACCGGCAGGGACAGGAAGGTGAAAACGAGGTGGCAGCCTGGGCTAGGGGAAAGTGTCCCTGCCCATGGCAGGGGGTGGAATGAGGTGATCTTTAAGGTTCCTTCCAACCCAAACCATTCTGGGATTCTGTAAATTTGAAAAAAAAAAAAACATTTAGACCAAAATCAGCCCTAAGAGGGGAGGATCAATCTTATCTCCAGGCCTAAAATGGGAGACAAGTCCCGCTGCCAGCTTCTCTCCGTGGGCTTTAAAGGAACCCAAGAGGGAAGAACACAGACTTACACTCGCAGCTTTGCACAACCTAAAGCTCCTCCCCACTCTGCCATGAAGCCCCAGCACAGCTCCAAGCTGTGGGCATTTGGATTTCAGCAGGAAAGCCAGGAAATTTGGGTATCAGCAGCCACAAGGATGCTAATGAGCCGGGAGCTCTCCAGGAGGATGCAGCACCTGGCAGCCGGGGAGGGAGGAGGGAAGCAGGGGGATGGAGCCAAGTGCAGGGGCACAGATGGCTGAAAACACAGCTCGGTCCTGGGGGCTCACAGGGGCTCCTGCTGCCTTTATTAGAAACTTTATGTGCTCACTTTGCAAAGCTCCAGAGCCCTCCAAAGGCAGGAGCTGCCCAGGGAAAGAGGAATGACAACAGCAGGAGCTGGAACGAGGCTGTCAGGGCTGGTGTTGGCCTTTCCTGCCCAGGGCAGCCCGGCCCTAGGAGAGATTTCATGGCAAATCTAAATGAAGCTGAGGCACCCAAGTGAAACTGAGGCATTTATTCCCCCTGCAATAAATATCTCCTGCTCCGTAAGGAACATAGAATCATGGCTTTATTTCTTTTTCCCTCTGAGATGAGCTTCATGTGAGCTTGCAGACCAGGAAAAGCAGCATCAGCATAGACAGGATTGTGCTGGAATAAATCCATTTCTTCACCTGGCATCCCCCACATTTATTTGGCATCCTGGTCTAGCCTTTTTTAGTTGTTTGGGGTTTTTTTTAGAGTTGCAGTAGACATGAAAAAAAACCTGACCCTTTTAAATTTATATTCATGTCAGTTGATGCCATTTGAAGAAGAGTTTTCACTTTTTAAGCAGACCAGATAATAATTAATAGACTGGATCATTGCACCATCAGGCCTGCTGTTTTGCAAGAATGGGGATGTGTTACTTTAATATTTTAAAACTGCCCAGATTGTTTCAGACATATGGGGATTTTATAATATTTACTGTGCCAGGCTGCTGAAGGACCAGGCTTAACTGAAGTTATTGTAATCATGCCATTGTTTTCGAAAACCCCTGAAAAAATAGACATTGTAAAGAAATATTGACAGCTGAAATAGATTCCAGGATGAGAACTAGGAAATTGCTCCATTAACACACGTGTGTATTACAGCATTAGGCAATTATTAAATTAACAGATGGCAGAGGCTGCTCAGAGCCCAGCAGCCAGTGAGGAAGGGAAAGTCATGCTAATGCAGGCAGGAGCCTGAATACCCCCTCAATCACCAGCACGTGGGAATTCCAGGGATTAAAGGGATGCCTTGGTCTCCCAGCAGCAATAAAGTGATGAATCACTCGCTAATGGAAATGTGTGCATTCCCCCACTCCCTCAGTTTATGGCAAATTGGTCCCCAAAAGGTGATTGCCCTGGTTCCCCCAGCAGCAGAGGGAAAATGGTGAGGAAAGAGAGGGGGAGCAAAGAAGGTGAAGTCACAAAGTGGGATAACATGGATCTGTGCCCAGGTGTGAGTCTGGGAACGCTCACCTGGGACGCAGGAAAGTCCAGGTCACCCCACAGCTCTCCTGGAGAGACCCCAACCCCATCCTGCACCTCCCCACCAAACTGCTCCAAAGCCCAGCCTGGAATGACACTTGGCATCTCCATTCCTTGTAACACTGCCCTTGTTTAAGGGATTCAATTTCGCTGGAGCAGAGACTGTGAGGCGTGGGAACAGCCACATCCCGAAATCTGCCAAATCCCTGGAGGTAGGAGGGGGTTAAAACCTCCTGGGAAAGGGTTTTGGGAGAGCTGTGTGGCAACTGGGACACAATCCCTGTCCCTGCTCTGGGCATGGAGGAGGTGCAGGAGGATTTTGTCCCCTCCAGGAGAGGGACTCTGCTCCTGCCTCTGCCGTTCCTCAGCTGGGAGGAGTTTCAGTCCTTGCTAATTCCTAGAGCAAAAGCCTGAGAAAGGCTCATGAGCCTGGAGGTAGGAACAGGAGCTTGGGAAGTGGCTTTAAGGAACCGTGAATTGTTTATACAAAGCTTCACAGCCCTGGAAAAGTGGGATTCAGCCTGGAGGCATCCAGGCCCTCTCCTTGGACTGCCCGTGGCCAGAGCACTTTCCTGGGCACATGGCTGATCCCCTAAATCCCCTCAAGCAGCAAGAAAAGTCAGATGACACCAACTTCTTGAGCAGTTTATAACCCCAGGCCTCTATTTTCAGCATGAAAAGTTTTGCATAAAGTAGAAAACCATGCATTGAGCCACATGAAGTATTTAAGAGTTGGATTTTCAGGAGAAGGACGGTGAGTGTTGTTTCCGCTCTCCAAAACTCAACAGTTCCTTGAAAAGGTTTGGGTTTGGCTGTCACATGGAAAAAGAAATCAATCACTCACACCATTTTAGCAATTATCCCCCTATTTAGATTTAGTTTCAAAACTGGAACCCTGGAGTTCAATTCAAACCCAAAATAGCTGTTACATTGTTCTGGACTTCTTAATATTTACTAATTTCCAATTCTACAAAATACAAGTAAAATTCCTCTTTTTTTGCAATTTTTTTCCCCACTATTGGCAAGGTCTGGTCTGCACAGAGAGCTCCCCTGGATGGCAGCAAGGATTAAACACATCCTGTACCTGCAGGAACCACTGGGTTTTAAGAATTAAACAGGCAATGGATGGCTGCAGGGTTTTGTACCCACAGTCTGATCCCCAGCCTGACCTGCCCCTGACATAGCTCCATGTCATTAATACCTTATATCTATAATTAACTTTTATCTTCTGATTTAAAGATGAGCCACAGCTTGGCTTAAAACTCAGAACTCTTTCACTCTCCCAGACAGGGACTGGGGATGAATTACCTGTGGAGAACTACATGGAAAACAAAGACACTTTGGAGATTTAGGAGCCCAAGTCCTGTTTCAGTGGTGCCACGGAAACCCAGGCAGGCCAAGGGCCAGGTTCCCAAAGGACTGGGGCTGCTCAGAGGCACAGCAGGCAGGGAAAAGGATGGTTTAAAATCCAGATGCAACAGGAAGAGCTCAGATCCAGGTCTGGGATCCCAGGCTGTGGCCTGAGAGCTGTGGGGAGGGGACACTGGGCACAGGGCCATGAGCCAGGGCAGAGGAGGCCACATTTCACCTAAAAAATTACTTTCATCCACACAGCAGCACAATCCCCAATTCCAAGTGTTTGCATCTCCACCCAAAGCCAGAGTAGAATCCACAGGCTGAAGATGTTTGAAAATTCCTGGTCTGGCCCCTTTGGAAAACTCAGACTCCAGCAAGAAGGGCAAAACAACCCTAATGATCCTTCTCCCCAAAGAAATCATTTATGCTTACAGAGAAAGTAGAAATTGAATTGGGCATTATGAAAAATTCTCTGTGTAGCTGCAACTACAACCCAGATAATTCATTTAGGCTAAATATACGGCTGTAATTGAAAAATCCAAATAAGGGATGCATATGCGTTGATCCATATGATTTAAATCAAGCTATAAAACATCAACATTATCCAGCAAAAGCTGCTGAGGAAACAGCAGCCAAGCAGAATATGAAATTCCAGGGAGACCATTGCACTGGCTGGGAGGAGGACTTAATTGATTTTGACAAAGAAACCTATTTGCTGTTTAATTGATTCCTACTCTAAATTCCCAGCACTTTCAGACCTAGTAGAGAGAAGCAGCAGAATTGTGATTATCCAGAGCAAATTACAGCTGGCCAGGGCGAGAGTACTTCAGGTCTGGTAATTCTCTATTTACCAAATTACTGCTGTGGATTTTCAGAGAAACACTAAAATGAGCTCATATGAGCACACAAATCACCCCGAGTTCCAGGAGGGTTGAAAGAGCTGCCCAGGCCCCAGAAGGACCTGGGGGAAGCAGTAACATCCTCACTTTATCCCTAAAGTGTCCCTGCTCTTCTGCACCAATTTTAGGGTAGTGGGAGCTGTTTGCTGGGAAGGACAGGGCCACAAATTGTGCCAGTGCTGTAAAATCCTCTTGGAACCCCTTCTCAGCTTTGAGAGATGTCTGTGGCAGACTTCTCCAGGAATTTCCACCACCTGACTGACCTCCAGAGTGTCTTCCCTGCTCCTGGAGAGAAACTGGGACTTGTCCACAAGCCACAGAAGTTTTCTGTGACTTTCAGGAAACACTGAAATCTCCTCCAGCTCCACCAGTGTGGGAATGGGGCTGACAAACGACAACTGTGCAGGCTGACCTTTTGCAAGCTCTGCCCTCATTAAGAGCAGGAGCCTGGGAAATCACTCATCCTCAGCAGAGCCGTGGCCTGAGGGACTGCATTAGTGACTGAACTCCTTGGTGCATCCTTTTGGGAGGAGCTGGCAGACCTGGAGGCCCTCCTGGAATTTTTTGCCCCTCACAGATATCCCACTGCTGCAGGTACCTAACTAGAAATGGAGCCTCTGATCTGATTCAGAAGAGAAAGAGCCTGAAAATTTCCTTCCTGCTTCCAACAGAGCAACTTCCCAAACCAAACAGTCTCCAGTCAAAGGAGCAAAGAGAAGCAGGGCTTTGCTGTAAGATTCACCAGGTGCAATTCCAGCTGAATTCTTCACAAATTCCAGAGAAAGCAGGATGGAAACGATGGTTTGGATGGGAAGGAACTTCAAAGCTCAGCTCATTCCAGCCCCTGCCATGGGCAGGGACGCCTTCCACTCTCCCAGGTTCCTCCCAGCCCCATCCAACCTGGCCTTGGACATTTCCAGGGCTGGAAGTCATTGTAAGAGACTCCTAATTAGGAGAGGAGCTCTGCAAGATGCAGCTCAGTGAGGAGGGATAACCCCAGGAAAGGCTGAACCCCTCCAGCTCCCTGCAGTGCCGGGGCAGGCCACGAATTACAGGGGTCCTGGAACCCCATTCCCAGGAGGAGCCCCCCAGGGAGGGCTTGGCAGGTCCTTCTGGCCAGGAACAAGCTCCTCTCATCCAAGGGACTGCAGCACCGCAGGGAGGAGGGTCCCCAAGTCAAGAGATGCCAGTGGCATCCCTGCCTGGTGCCTTTTCCTGCAGCTCTGAGGAGCTCTCCTGTCCCAGCTTTCCAGGGCCACTGTCTGCCAGCAGGCTGGTGGAGCTGAACCCTGATTAGGGTGAGGGAGCAAACGAGGAGATTGCCCAGATTTCCCAAAGCAGCTCCTGGGATCACTGAGGAACTGCAGCCAGTGGTGCCCCTGCAAAGCCAGCAGTGGTCACCAAACCAGGGCTCTCCTGCTCCTCTGCCAGCAGGCTGGTGGTCCCACTCAGGCCTCTCCTCCCTCCCCCAAAGCAGCCAAAGAGAGGGAGATCAGAGAAAAAAAAAAAAAACAACAACAAAAAAAAGCACTTTGTGGTTTCTCTCCAAACTGCAGTGGGGTCCAGGGAGGTGAGGGCAGAAGTTGCTGTGTTCTGTGTGTGTCTCTGGGAGCACAGCCAGGCTGCCCTGGGGTCCAGGCAGTTCCTCTCTGGATCTCCTTCCCATGCTACATCCACAGGCCAGAACAAAAGAAATCAGTGTCTCTCAGCTTCTCCTCAGCAGGAAACTGTGTTAATCACACCAGGAAACTTGCATTGCTGAGGACTTCTACCCAGATGCTGCAAAAAACAAGAAATAAAGAAAGAAAAGAAATATTTAATATCAAGCTTATATTAAAATTGTGTATTTTATATAAGGGATGGAATGGTGATATGAAAGTAGCAAATAGATCTGAGAAAATCAAGAAAAATTAAGGAAAATCATCAAGAAAAATTAAGGAAAATCAAATGTGTTCAGGTATCTTTTCAGTAGTGATGCATAGGCCTAATCGAAAAAATATTAAGCCTATAATAGAATAAATTAAATATATTTATTTGATATGGACATGTTTATTGATATATTATGCATGTTATTATTTATCAAATAAAATAAATGTATTCTATTTCTCCGGGCGAAGGAGGAAATGTGCAGGCAGGTTTTGAGCAGGTCCAGTTCACCCTGCAGAGTGCCTCCCACCACCCCTCAGAGCATTCCTGCTCTGCCAGGACCATCCCTGCCCCTTCCCACCCCAGAGCCCCATGTCCTAGGTTAAAAACAGGTTTATTCTATCACCACCTCCACAGCCGTTCAAACAGCTGGGGCACTGTTTGTTATCTCCTGCTATCCAGGGCCCATTGTNGGGAGGCTCCTGCCTTCCTTAGCAGACTCCTGTCTTTTCAAACCAAGACACCCCACCAGCCCTTCTCCTCCTGGAAGGGGAGCTCCAGCTGTGTGTGAAGCTGGGTAAATGGGATGAGCAGGGCTCAGCATCAGAGGGGGGAAGCCATTCCCTGCTCCTGCGAGGTTCCCTCTGCCCCCGCTGCTCCAGGCACAGGGACACGGCAGCAGCGAGCTGGGGGACCCAGACACCCAAAAGTGTCATCTCTCAGTCCTGCCCTCTCCTCCAAATTCCCATTTATTGCTGAGTCTGGGCTCCAGCTCTTCGTCTCGAGCATCTGTGCCTGACTCCTCTGGGAAAGTGGAGGCTGTTCCACAGCATTCACCCTTCAAAGCCTTCCACTCCCACAGGAAAACAGCACTTCAGGGCTTGTCCTGCTGTCTTCAAACACTGCATCATGGATTAGCCAGCAGCAGGTTTGCTCTGGGACTGTTTCAGTACAAGCAATAAGCAAAAATAAATGTTAAAAAACAAAATTGAAAACCAAAACCCAAGCAGAGCCTTCACCTGAGGGTAGCAGGCAGCCCACAGTCAGAGGGGTGTCCATCAAAACCCATGGGCACAAAGGGAGGTGGGAATAATTTAGCTCTCAGCCCTTCTTTTAGGAAAGCACAATAGGATCATCCACCTGGGGAGTGTGTCCAGAGAAGGGAACGGAGCTGGGAAGGGGCTGGAGCTCCAGGAGAGGCTGAGGGAGCTGGAAAGGGGCTCAGCCTGGAGAAAAGGAGGCTCAGGGGGCCCTTGTGGCTCTGCACAACTCCCTGACAGGAGGGGGCAGCCGGGGGGGTCGGGCTCTGCTCCCAGGGAACAGGGACAGGAGGAGAGGGAACGGCCTCAGGCTGGGCCAGGGGAGGCTCAGGGTGGACATCAGGGGAAATTTCTTCATGCAAAGGCTGGTTTAGCATTGCAAGGGGCTAGAAAAGACCTCCAAGACCATCAAGTCCAAGCATTAACCCAGCACCATTAAGCAGGCAGAGAATGAAACTGGGTCCAAAGGCAGGAATTTAATACAGAACAGAACTGCAACAATGGGATGTCCGGGCTCCCAGCCAGTCCTGTGAACCCCCCCAGTCAGCATCAAGCCTCCTCCAACCTGGCCTGGGACACTTCCAGGGATCCAGGGGCAGCCACAGCTTCTCTGGGCACCCTGTGCCAGGGCCTCCTCACCCTCCCAGGGAACAATTCCTTCCCAATTTCCCATCTTGGCCTCCACTCTGTCAGCTCAAAGCTGCTCCCCTTGTCCTGTCACAGCACACGTGCTCAGGACCACCTCAGGTCTGACCCTGCCCTGCTTTAGCCACTTCTCCAGTGCCCAAACCACCAGTGAAGCACAAAACCCTTCATGCTCTCTGCACCTGGGGCTCATTTCCCCTCCTTGGGGCCATGGTTCAGCCTCCCCAGGAGGATGAAGGGCCCTGAAACAGCCACAGCACCACACAGACTGAGTGTCACAGCCTGATCTGCTGGGGATCGGTGGGAGGGGACACAAGACACAGCCAACAGGAGACATCACAGGCAAAACCACTCCAAACTCCTAAAATTGCTTTTTTCTAGTCCATGAACTGGCACAGGTGCTCCCAATCTGTCTCTCACAAGGTAAGCACTGCATTTGGGCTGTAATTTGTTTAGCAAACCTTGTATTTCCAGCTGTAATTACCCCATCGAGGCAGCTAAATGAAGATGGCATTTCAAGTGACCTTCAGCTCCCAGCTGCAATCACCGTCCCCCGGGAGAGCTGGAGCAGGGAGGGGAGACAGCACAGGGGTCCCCAGGTGAGAGGTGCCTGAGGTCTGCCAGCCAGGTGTTCCTCCAAAATCAGCCAGCTCGAGGCAGAGCGGGGCTTTAGGGAGGACAGCAGGCACAAACCCAAAATGTTGGATTTCTCTGCCAGGAAAAGGCCACTGCAGTTGGTATTTGCTCACCTGGGAGAGCTCAGGATGTGCTTCCTCCTAGGAGCATCCTGCAAAACCAAGGTATGTGAGGGCAGCACCCTGCAGGATGGTCCATACAGGAGGGCTTCCATGCAGTGGCAATGTTTTGGGGTTCCTTTTGCAAAAGAATAGGGTTTTCTCCAACATTCTCTTGCCAAAGGGCAGAGATGGTGTTTGGCCTTGCCCTGAGACACCCGGTGAGTCAACTTGATAAGATACACACAGTGCCCTTAAAATAACTGTAAAAAAGGAATTTCCAGTTCTCTTCCCTCTGGTTCCTCTCCTGCTCTCCAGTCTTCCACACCTTGCCCCAGTCCTGCCCCAGGTGAGCCCACCCCAGTCCAGCATTCCCTGCTTCTCTGCTCACATCCTCCAGATCCTCAGTTTACCCCTCCTCCCCCAGACTCACTGAATTCTCACCTTTAATCCCAATCCACCTTGGAGGATTTTCCACTTGGAGGATTTTCCATCCAGCCTCTCACCTGCTCTCTGGTTGTCCCCAGCCCTCCTGGTGTCTCCTCTTCCAGGTCTCTCTGCTTTCCCACTCCACCTCACCCCAGCCTTAGCCTCAAACTTCTCCCCACCCTTCCCAGCTGTTTTTTTCCCAGATAATCTCCTTTAACAGCCCCCGTACCACCCTGCCTTCCAGGGCACCCAGGGAGAGCCAGGCAGGAATCCCTGCCTCCTGCCCTAAGCTCCTGTCACATTATGAAGCAAGCTTAACAAAAACATGAATTAAAAAGTGAAATCCGTACAGAGAATGGCACAAAATCCAACCATGCGAGCACCCAGCAGGTTATCACCCTCTGGACCACCGCCCCTCCAGCTCCACTGCTGGAGAAGCCGAAGCCATGGCTGGATCTAAATAAACACAGGAATCAGAGGGAGCCCGGGGAGTCAATGCTGCGAGTGAGCTGCTCCTGCAAAGGGATTTTCCCTTGCACAGGGGCAGCTGCGGTGGCCAGAGGCAGCACAGCAGGGCAGTGGCTCCTGGCCGTGCCCTGTACCCACAGGAGGAGCTGGGCCCTGCTTCTGCAGCAAAGGGCAGCAAACATCGATCAGGGCAGCAGCCTGTCAGTGCTGGAGGCGCCGGGGGCTTTAACAAGCCCTGCAGAGATCGTTTGGAGTTGCCACAAGCTCACGCTTGGTTTGTAAGGCAGTCTGAAGCAGATTTATTGACCCCCGCACCGTCCGCAGGGCACAGAGGGAAGGAAAGCAAAGGAATGCTCAGACTCCAGCTCAAAGTCCTGCCAGGACCTGCCACAAGAGGCCCCTGGCAGAAGCATCTGAATGAGGGAAGGGCTGAATGCTGACAGCAGCAAAGCTTCTGGCTGGAAAAGCACTGGAATGCTTCAGCAGGGAGCACAGGACACTGCAGTGTGCTCTTACACAAGCTCCTGTTCTCTGGGGCTCCCAAACCCACCCTGATCTCACCTGGACACTGCAGGACAGGACCCACCCTGATCTCACCTGGCCACTGCAGGACAGGACCCACCCTGATCTCACCTGGCCACTGCAGAGCAGGGAAGTCCCTCCAGGTTTCTCCCCCACGCCCTGGAACACTTGGCTTCCTCTAATACAAGAGAAGATGCAGTAGGAAAGGGAGGGGACGGGGAGGGGACACGAGGAAAGCAGAGCCACGTGCAAACCAGCAGAGCAGAGTTCCTGCCTGCCCACATCTGCCACCAGAGCAGGGCCCACAACCTGATTTTGCTCCCACACTGAGCAGCCACAGCAACTTCATCCCATCCCATTCCAAATTAATTCCAAT
The DNA here is from genome assembly GCA_013397845.1 of Melanocharis versteri. NCBI lineage: Eukaryota > Metazoa > Chordata > Aves > Passeriformes > Melanocharitidae > Melanocharis > Melanocharis versteri. Next base: position 49,296 of record VZTG01008813.1, on the reverse strand, counting down.
GAGCTTTGAACATCTTGAATTTTTCCAATCTCAAGAACTGAAGGTGACACAGAAATTGGAACCCAGACAGCTCCTGGCTGTGCAGGGCCCCTGCTCCCCCACCAACCCTTCAGGGAGGCCTCAAACCTTTTATCAACTCAGTGTATTTTGCAGCAAGTAATAACACAGCTGTGTAGAAGGGATGACAATATCCAGGAGTGGCAGGAAACATAGAAGGGAGAAGGAGAAATTAAGATCCTTGCAAGCAACCACAAAGCTTTTGCCTTCGAGCACTTGCTGAGAACTTCACTTTCCCAATCTATTGTCTTAACAAAGCTGCTTGGGAAACCCTCCTGAAGCCATTCCCCCTGCCAGGTGGGAAAACATGGAAACAGGTTGGTTAATGCCTCCGAATTCCACTCAAAGCATGCCAGCCTGCTGGAGTGATGCCCCAGGAGGCCTCCACCCAACACCAGCACGTTCAGTCCCTGACCTACAGGTCAGGCATTTGAGCAGAGAGCAGCAGGGATGGAAGGAAGAACAGCAGAAGGACATGAACATGAGAATGAGATAATTAAAATGTTAGGCAAGCTGGCAGAGGGACACGGTGACATCCACCAAAAGTGGAACAAGAAGCAAGTGCCCCTGTGAGTGCATTTAAAGTTTAGATCAGCCCGGACCTGAGCTGGCACAGGGGGCACAGCAGCAGCAGGGGAGGGGGGGACACCATCACCAGGGCAATAATCACCACAATCAAGGAACACTGCATCGTCCCCAGGGCTGCTGAGAGCCACAGGAGAAGCCTCAAGGCACGTCCTCCCTGCCCAGGAGTTTGCTTAGGGTTGTCACATTACCAACACATTTCTCATTTCTATCCAAAATTACTCAAAATAAGCATGGATAATCAGACAAGCTTGGAGACAATGAAGAACAACCTGGATACTTTCCCAGAGCTCAGAGGAGCTTCAACTTTAAACACTGCAGGAAGCCAGTCCATTCATCATTCCCAGCTTCTTCCCACCTTTATCCCCTGCTGTTTCTGCAGCATGGATGAAAACAGATCAAATAAAAAAGTCAAACTATTCCCATGTGCAGCTGCTCACTGTTTTCCCTTTTAGTTTGGAGTTCGAAGTCTCTGTGGCTCCCTGAATCTTTGGATGTTAAACAGTAAAACAGGGAGAGGCTCCCACTCCTCAAACTCTGTTTGGGAAGCCTCCTCTTTTCAAGCAGGGCTTTAGGAGCTGCCACAGGAAGGTGATTTGAGCCTGTGGTAGCCTAAAAAAGCCTTCCAGGTGCTGGGCTGTTCATCACCAGCTCCAGCACAGGGAGATTCCAGCCACACACAGCACTGGAACCCCCAGCTGCAGCGGGTCCCACGAGCTCTGGGCTCAAGGCACAGGCAGCCAGGAATGCTCCCAGTAAATAGATTTAACGGCCGTGCAAGAACACATCCCACTGATCCATGGGCAGAAGCAGCAGGATTTGCTGGGCTAAGCACTGTTTTAGCATAGATCAGATGTGCTGCACTGACAAATCAATACCAAGTGCAGGAATGCCCAGTTATTCCTTAAAATTCACTTTTGTAGTCAGGCAAGTTTAAATTTCAGGCATTCTAAGGTGGTAAGGTACAACTTTGCTGTTAAGAAGACAACACACAGTTTATATCCCCAATTCCCAAGTTCAGCAGGAGGTACAGGAGGCAGAACTGCTGAGTTTTTTTTCCCCAGAGAGAATTCCCTCTGCAGCTGAGAGCACACAGTGGAGGGATGACCCCTGCAATTTCTCTCTCACATCTCAGCAACACCTTGGCCTGGCAACTTCAGTTGTCCAATTATTTTGCCTTCAGGGCAAACTGGTTGCTACCGGAGGAAGACACTTGTCTGGTACATGCTGAGCTCAGGGAATCCAGATCCAAACCTTTCCTCCATGAGGGGGTTGTGTTGCTGAAGGGATAATTGCTGCCCAAACCCAGAGCCCACACACTGCTGCCTCAGCACAAAGCCTTTACACACAGGAGGATGAGGAGTGCTGTTGGAAAAGTGGTCACTTTTACATAAGGGAGGAGGAAGTTCCACCTCTTCAAGCCTGCATTCACCATCCACAAAAAAAAGCCCCATCCCCAGTCCCTGTTTCTGACCCCCACGAAACAATTTTAATTTTCTTTAAATTAAATAAATAAATAAATGTCAGTCTGGAAGAAGCAGTACTCACACAAGAGCAGATTCCACTTCTGGTCTTGAAGTGAGAAGGAGGAGAGGCCAGGAGCAGAGCTTTTCCTCTCCGAGTCCCACAGGCCTGAGGTACAGCATTTCCTGGCCAGTCTGAAGGCATTGGGCTCCCCAGTCTCTTCCAGAGAGAGCTGGACATGGCATTGGAAGAGCTCTGAGCTCCCCAGAAACCCCTGGTCAGGAGAGGGCAGTGCTGGCAGCAAGTGTGTGGCACCCGCAGCCTGGTGCCTCCCCCAGCTGTCCCAGGCAGGTGCTCCCACACCTTCCCTCCCACCAGACTGAAACCTGCTCCAGGCAGCAGCAGATAACTGCAGGAAGAAGATCAGGCCTTGGAGGAGCGATGCCGAGGGATGCCAGGGCTCTGACAGCCCCCCCAGCACAGGACAGTGCCAGCAGGGCACTCCACATTTGCCTCCAGGCGTGGGAGAGAGAAGAATTACAGCTTCCCAGGACAACATCAGGGCTTACCAGCTGTGATCCTTCCTGCAGCACACTGCTCATCCTGAATCCCTGGCTGCACTGTGGAATTCCACCAAGGAAGAGACAGGAAAAGCACAGTTCACACCCCCCGAGCAATACTCTCACTCTTTGTCCAGGAGAGACCAGACAGGGTTTTTGCATGCAGCAGCTTTATTTTAAGCAGTTATGACCCACACAAGCAGCTTTTAGGAAGACAATTCCTTACACTTCACACTTCCTGAGGGTTTAATGCCAACAGCAATTATTTTATCCTTTACATGGGGGCGCTGGAAGTTTCCAGATGCCCAGATCCTGCTGCCTCTGCCGCCTCCTCCTGGGAGGATTGATCCTCCTCCTCCTCCCTGGGGAAGAAGGGTCCCACCAGCCAGGATGGAGGAGTGTTGTTCTTCAGGTAATCCAGCAGCTCCTCCATGTGCTCCTGGATCACAGCCAGCTCCCTCTGGCTCCGGGTCAGGACACTGCTGGACAGATCCTGGAAGGAGTTTGCTGCTGAGAAAGCAGCCTGCAGCTCCCGGATGGCACCGAGAGCGTGTTCCAGCTTGTGCTGCAGGCTGCAGGGAAGGCCCTGCATGGCAGCCACGACCCCGCTGCAGGCGAGGTGCAGCTGCTGGGTGATCCTGCGAGCCATGAGCAGCGCCAGAGACTCCATCTCCTGGGAGGAGGCAGGAAGGACAGGACCAGGAGTGAGTCACTTAGAAGTCAAGGGGATGCCCGGAGCCCTTTGCCCCCCTCCCCAGGAAGGTACCTCTGGCTCCACAGGGCTTTCATCTCCACTCTCTTTGAGATACTTCCTACTCCAGTCCAGCCACATCTGGTGCAGTTTCTCCTGCCCCTCCTGAAGCTTTTGATTAAATCCTTGCTTAAACGCCTCAACCTGTGGCAGGGGAAGATCAGAGTGCCAAGACAGACCAATCATCTGGGGAACTGCAAAGTTTCCACTACAGCAATGAAGTGGAGACAAGGCCAGGGCTTTGGTCCCCTCCTCGCAGGGGCTGGGCTCTACCTACCAGCTCGAGGATGCAGTTGAGCTGTGCCAGGGCCCCCTGCATGCCCTGCCAGACCTGCTTCATCCTGGCTGTGCAGTGCAGGTGGGCAAAGAGGCGAAGCTCCTCCGAGAGAGCGCCCAGGCGCACAAAGTACCTCCTCTGCTCCCGCTGCTGCTCCAGGGGCATCACACCTGTGCCCTCCTCACACGCTGCCAGCTGGGCTGGGGACAGAGGCAGTGCCCGAGTCACCAGAGATGTCACAGCAGCAGGCTCAGGAGATGCTGGACTAGGAGCCAGGTACCCTCCAGTGTGGCACTGCCTCAGGCTGCCCAGAGAAGCTGTGGCTGCCCCATTCCTGAAGTGCCCAAGGCCAGGTTGGATGGGGCTTGGAGCACCCTGGGATGGTGGAAGGTGTCCCTGCCCATGGTGAGAAGCCCAAAATGAGCTCCAAGGTCCCTTCCAACTCAAACCATTCTGGGATTCTCTTCTTCCCATTAGCCCCATTCCAGAGCAGTGGGGTGAGGAACAGGTCTGACCATCCCCAGTCCAACAGTTCCCATTTCCACAGCCACAGCCACCCTGTCCTTACCTAGTTCCTCATTTCCCATAGGGAGAGAGTCACCTCCTGCTCTCCCCAGCACGGCCTCTGCTCCACAGACACCCGTCTGTCCCACTCCAGGCTCCAGAGCCACCCCGGCAGCGCCGGTCCCTGCGGGTCTGGCAGCCCCCACGCTGCTCTGCAGAGTCTCCTTGGTAACATCCAGCACCTCCAGCACTCTGCTGCTCACAGCACCCTTCACATCAGCCACTCCGGATGATACCAGCTCCTTCGTGCCAGAGAGAACCTGGGGAACGGGAGGAGTGTCAGAAAATGGAGTGGGTTGTGTCTTACACTGAAATTCTGAACTGCACTAAGAGGACAAATAACACAGTGTGAGTTAAGTGTTTACTCTTGTAGGAACTTGCATCACACACTCAGGTCCTCATACGAGAGCCGACATCACTGCCAAGCTTAGAAACCCCAAAAGAACCAGGCCCCTCTGCCTGCCAGGGACAGCACAGCCTTTGATCCTTACCTGTTCCACTGGCTTTTGAAGGAGTGGCAGCTTCTCCCCCAGTTTATCCAAACCCTTGGAAGCATATTCACTGGCTGCAGCAACTGAAGAGAGAACCAAAGAAGTGTCAAAACTTGGTTTTCTGCAATTTCACCTCGAGTTCCACCTTGCAAAAATCGGTTTTAGGGAAGTCAGCATCAGAGTCAATCCCTGACTCTTCATCACGCTGCTGGGGCTGGGGCTCAGCTTCAGCCTTATTTAGAAGCCGGAGTTGTCCTTCCATTGTGGTGATGGAGAGGGGCATTTCCTCACCCCAGGACTCCTCCTAGGCGTGGAAGGAGCCAGAGAGTCCCTCCCAGGCAGGGCCTGCCCTTCCCCAGGGATTACCGTGGGGCTCCAGGGTGGCCAGCACTGGCTGCACACAGCTGGCCGTGGCCTCGGTCACGCTCTGCACTCCTTTCTCCGCAGCATCACACACAGACCTCAGGTAGGGGTGGCTCTCCTTGGTGGAGGCATAAGCTGCAGAAACCATGTCGCAGGCAGAGCTCACCAGGCTCAGATTGGCCACCTCCTTCACTGCAGCCTGGGAGAGCAAAGAAAAACACAGCCGTGGAGCTCCAAACACAGCCCTGAGCAGTTCTGCCCCGAAATTCCCTGTTTGGGGGGAATTGTCACCAAATCACCTGGCCTGGCTGAGGGAGAAGCTCTTGCATTGCTCACACACTTAATTAAATCCATAACTCAGTTATGACACGAGCTGGGAGCTCTAGCATTAATGATGGTCCACCTCAAGAAAATTTTCCTCTAGCACAAAGAACAACCAAGTTTGGGGGCAGCCTCAATTCTCCTGCCACATACCCATCTCCAGTTCACCTGGAATGGTTATTTGACAAGCCAATGTCCCAGGAAAAGCTCCACCAGCCAGGACTGAGCTGGTTTTAAGTTGGCAGACTTCACCCTAAGCCTGCAAGGATGCTGCTGGCCACAGGAGCAGAGCAAGAGCAGCAGCTCTCAGGAATGCTGAAACATTGGAATCTTTCCACGGGAGCTCTGCTTGCAGCAAGCCAGGATCTTCAGAGAAATGTCTTTCCTAGCCAAGAACCAGGCAATTGTGCTTAGCCTAAGAGGTTACAGGCACTTTAGGTCCACATCTTTGTCTGTTGGCACCCAGAAGCTGCAGGGCACAGCCTGAGCAGAGGAAACTCCCCCTTTTTGGGGGCTCAGCTCCCCTCAGCCACAGCAGGGCCACCTCTGCAGCCAGGAGCTGCCACTCCTCCCATCCCACAGGGAGCACCCACCTCCTGCTCCTCCTCCTTCACCTCTGGGGAGCTCTGGGCAACCTCCTCCTTGTCAGGCAGAGCAGAGGCCATGGCAGCTGGAATGCAAGGAACACCAAGGCTTTAGGGAAAGATCCCCCTGCCAAGGGACTCTTCCCTCTAAGGTCATAAAAGAGAGAAGTTCCTTTACTGCCTGTTCAGGGGAAACTCCAAAACGGCCTCATAGGAGCAGGCCTGTGCCACTTGCAAATCTACCTGGGTTCAGGTTTAAGTTTCAGGTGGTTTATGATAATCAAAGGAACAAGGAGAACATTCTTTCCTCACCCCAGAGACCAAATATTATCAATATATTTAGGAGAGGCACTAGGTACCTCCTTCCTTCCCACCAAGGCTTCAAGGAATTCTCGAATAAAAGAAACAATAACAGCAGAACGGGGGAAGACAAACCTCAAGGGTTTGCCCTGCTGTTACCACACCCCAACACCTGAATATCCCCCCTGGAAATTGCAGAACAGAACCTTTTTTACCTGTTGGAGACGAGCAGACCACCAGCAAGGAAGAACCAGGCACCCACCATGCTCCAGCACCCTCTCCTGCCTTTTTATAGTGGCTGGGATGGGGCAAGGAGGGACCCTCAGGGACTGACAGCTCCGGGAGGCACCAGGAAGGAGCCGGGCCCTGTCCTGGCCAATTAGAGGGGAGCAGGGCTGAAATGGGCCCTGCTGGGGCTCGTTAATTACTCTGTAATTAGGCAGGCACACCTAGCCCTGTGTAAAGCAGCTTCACGTGGAGGCCTCCATTTCATTACCAATGACTATGGGAATGTGTGAAAGCAGTTTCCTATTCCTGCATTAGGGACATTTAATGGTTAATCATGTTCCTAGATTGTGGATGAGCAATAGGATTTTGGGTTATTTAAGGGGAACCCATTTCTAAGTTTGTCTGAGGTGCTACAGTCCTTTGCCAAGCATGTTCAGTGGTCTCTGACCAGTTGTCTACAGTTCTCTTTTTGGATTCTGAATCTCCCTGGATTCTGAACATTGCAAGTAATTGAGTTTGTTAATTTATTTATTAAAATGGTTTTTCTGATGACACACACTGAGTACCAAAGATCATCATTTTTACACTAAATATATGGCATTATCTGTGCTTTCTAAGGCACATTTAATGGTGAACTCAGTGCCAGAAAAAGGAACAAACCACTTTGGAATGGCCCTGGCTGCACAAAGATCACAGTCTCTTGCAGTTTTCTACAGGATGAGCCTGGGTGGTTGTGAGGCTGCCAACCAAACCTGTTTTAATGGCCATGGAGCTGCTGCAAGCTCGCAGCTGGAGGCTCCTGCAGGAAATCTGGGGGTTCTGACACACTGTCTGTCATCAGAGCTCACTATCCCCATAACAGAGGCCATGAGAGTAATCAGGGAAATGTCTCTGGGTGTTCCCTGGGGTCTGGGCTGCAAGAGAGGAAAAACCCCTCCAAGCACACCCTGGAGCAGTGCTGAAGTCCTGCAGGAGGATCCATCAGCCCAGAACGCCTGCAGGGACAAGCAGTGGTTGTGCTGTGCCTCGAGGTTTGTCTCTCAGGTTTGGCTGTGACAGCAGCAGCCCCGGGATGTGTCACCCTCCTGCAGAGAGCTCCCACTGCTCAGCTCTCCCTGCTCCTGTAAGGCTGTGGATGACCAGGCTCATGATTGTTGTCACCTCACGCGGGGACAAAAAGGTCCTCGGTGGCCTGAGATGTCCTGGCAGTCCCCTCTGCCTGCAGCAATAACAGCCTGGAGTTTCACCAGGGGAGGTTTAGGTTGGATATTAGAAAAAATTTCCTCACCCAGAGGGTGGTCAGACATTAGAACAGCTGCCCAGGGCACTGGTGGCATCACCGTCCCTGGCAGGGCTCAAAAAGCCTCTGGGTGTGGGGCCTGGGGACATGGCTGGGTGCCAGAGCTGCCAGAGCTGGGGGAATGGTTGGACTCAGTGGTCTTAAGTGCCTTTTCCAACCTTAATAATTCCGTGATTCCGTGATTCCATGATTCTGATTCCATCTTCGGAGGATGTTTATGTGGGAAATTGGATTTTGAACCTGTGGCAATGGGAGCTACCATATTCCAGAGGACGAGCTTCGTCTGGCTCATCAGCACAGCAGAAGCCATGGCCCCGAGGCTGCCAGAGCTCCAGGAGTGTTTGGACACTGCTCCCAGGGATGCACAGGGTGGGGTTGTTTGGGTCTCTGTGCAGGAGCTGGACTCCATGATCCTTGTGGGTCCATTCCAGCTCAGGATATTCCATGATCCTGTGAAAGAAAAAAGGCATGGGAAGAGGCCAAAACAGGCACTGGCTGCACCTTTTTCCCATAATCCACCCAATTTCAGCCAAGTTCTCAGCGTTACAGGTTGGCTCTGCAGCTACAACCTCCTCAGGGGATGCGTTTGTGTGTGTGTGTGGCTGGGGGGTCTCTCCGCTGCTGGGACCACCTGTTTTGGAGGAAAGACACCACGCAAGGCAGGGACAGGGAGAGAGAGGGGTGCTGTGGTGCTGGGAAGGGCACAAGTTGAGTATAAATCCTGGACGGAACTGATGGGAGGTGACTCCAATGGGTCCTGGCAGGTGCTGGTGCTGGTGCTGGAGGAATCTGTGAATCCACAGCTCGCTCAGTCCCAGGGGTGCCAGCTCAGTTTGTGCTGTAAATTAATCACCCTTCCTGTGCTGATGGCTGCACCGGTGTTCGAAGCCCACAGAGCTCCAGTGGAAGAGCAGGAGCACAGCCTGTGGATGCTGTATCCATGACAACAGCTCCTCCCATCCACCCTCTGCAATTAGAAGTGGCCATCCCAGTGCTGAGGATGCGAATAGCGAGGCTGGAGCGCTGGGCTGCGCTTGAGGGCTGTGGGACTGAGTCCTCAGCCCTGCCAGCTGCCTGTGGGGTGCCTTTGTCTGAGGCTGTTGGGATTTGTGTCTCAGCTCCTACATCTTTAAAATGGTGCCCATGATTTTGACCTTTTTCCACAACAGGCTTTGGGGTCTGCTGGTGCAAAGGGCCAGGTGAGAGCTGGGGTTACTGATAAAAACCTCCACACTCACCACTAGGAAAGCACATCCTGCTCAACTCACAGCCCCCTCAGGCAGAGGAAGAAGAGTTTCCCAGAGCAGATCTGACCAGCACAAGTTGCCAAATCCTTGGATTTGCTCCCCTCCAGGAGGAGGGGGCACAGGCAGCCTCTGATGTGGCAGAGTGCTTGTGCAGGAGCTCCACTCGAGGTGAGAGCAGAGCTGCCAGGAGGTCGGGCTGGACTCTGCTCTCCAGCCCATCCTGCTCCTCCTCCAGACACCTGGGGGAAGTACATCCAGCAAGGGCATGGAACCTCGGGAGTGGCTCCAGAGGAGGCACCAAGCTGATCAGGGGGATGGAGCATTTCCTCCTGCTGTGAGGAAAAGCTGGGAGAGTTGGGATTGTTCAGCCTGGAAAAGAGAAGGCTCTGGGGTGATCTAATTCCAGCCTTCCAGTGCCTGAAGGAGCTGACAGGAAAGGTGGAGAGAAACTATTGACAAAGGCCTGGAGTGACAGGACAATGGCAGTGGCTTCAAACTGAAAGGGAGTAGGTTTGGATTGGATATTGGGAAGGAATTGTTCCCTGGGAGGGTGGGGAGGCCCTGGCACAGGGTGCCCAGAGCAGCTGGGGCTGCCCCTGGATCCCTGGCAGTGTCCCAGGCCAGGCTGGACAGGGCTTGGAGCAGCCTGGGACAGTGGAAGGTGTCCCTGCCCATGGCAGGGGGGGAATGAGATGAGCTCTAATGTCCTTCTCAACCCGTTCTGTGATGATTCTATGATGAATTAGGTGCCTCTCCCCCAGGAGGTGCCTTCCACCAGCATCCCTCGTAGCTGGACCAGCACTTCCAAGCAGGCTGGACCGCTGGACAAGTTCTGGCTGCAGCAGGCAAGGTGGGACACCCATAGGAGACCATCCACTCCCCTCCAAGAGCATCCTTAGGGACTGAAACCTGCCTCAGAGCCTGGATTTGGAGGCTTTGCATGGTGCACGGGCACAGAGGGGGTCACAAAGCAGGAGAGGAGTGTGGGTGCCCCTCTGCCCCACAACACACCTGCTCAGAGTGTCCTGGCCTCTTTCAGTCATCTCCGTATCATGCCATCAGCAGGTGGCATATATTTCAAGAGGGTGACCAGCAAACTGTCATAAACACCCCTCAGAAATATTATTTGAAGTCCTTTCCATAAAAAGAAACTGGAGCTTGATATATGTGCGGAGCACAAAGAATGGGCTCCAGCAGCACATTTTGAAAATCACTGCTTTAGGCAATCTCCTTAGCAGCTTGTTAGATGTTTTATAAGTGTCCTTCCCAGCTCCAAAAGAAATAATACCACTAATGATTGTGTCAGATACAAAATAATTTCACAGCCTTTTTTGTCTGCAAGCTTTCCAATTTCAATAAATCACGTGCCCTTCTGTGCAGCTGAAGGAATCCAAAGCCCATAGAGCAGGCAGTTTGGCTGGGAAAGAAAATAAAAATAGGAAGGACACCGAGGCCATTTTTTTCCTGTGTTAATTCCAGCAATACTTTGTTTGCCTTAGCAAGCCAGGCCTTGCTGAGCTGCGATTCCTGCTCTGATTAGCACGGCTGAGCGCTCTCGGGATCCCACGGGGAAGGGCTGGGATTAAACATGGAGAGGGATAGTGAGGCAGTCTGCACACCCCTGCGTGTCTCTCTGGTGTCCCCAGCAGGGCTGGGGAACATCCCAGCTCCCAGGGAGAGGTGGGAGCTGTGCCCTGACAGATCTGTCACATCCCAGGGAAGGGATTTGCACGGCTGAGGGGCTGGGGCAGGGTTTTGACCTGTGGGGACCTCTAAGCTCCCTGCAAATCCCCCAGTGTCCAGGAGATTGTCCTTGTGGACACAGCCACACCTGAGTGACAGCAGCAATCCCCCAGGAAAAGCTTCCCTGCCAGTGACATCCTTGGGGATGGCAGGGATGAAGCAGGGCAGGGAGGACATGAGTGCCTTTGTGCTTTACCTCTTGGATTTAAAGATGGAATGTTGCATGGGGGAAGTAGGAAACTCATTTCATACCTCCCTTGGATCATGAAATCACTGAATGGTTTGGGCTGGAAGGAATTTTAAAGTTCCTCTTATTCCAGCTTCCCTGAAGGGACACCTTCCACTGGACCAGGTTGCTCCAAGCCCTGTCCAGCCTGGCCTCGGACACTTCCAGGGATGGGGCAATGCTGAGTTTCTTTCTCACAGAATAATTGCAGCCCAGGCCAGAGTTATTTTAAACACCCAGAAACAATCAGTAAAAATTCATATTTCTGGGAAATGTGCATTTCCAGTCTTTTGAGACTCCCTGTTGAATTTTCACTGGGAGTTATGGGGAAAAGGGCCCAGAAAACAATTGTTTTCAAACAGAAATCCAACAAGATGCATTGAAAAGAGCAGAGCATGGCAACTCTCCAGTGCCCAGTGCAGCTCCAGGCCATGAATAAATAACATGCACTGCTAGACCACCCTTCCTGAGGTGATTGCATCCACCTACTCCTGTTCTGAATAACAGCAAAGATCTCTCCAGGCTCTTGCAGAAAGTGGGGTAAGGCCTGCATTTCTCTGGCCTGGTGCTCCAGTGCCTGGGGAGCACTTGAGGAGAAGCACAATCCCGTGTGTCCCTTGGCCACACGCTGTCCCCACACACGGGCTGATGGAGCAGGTTTGGTCTCCTGACTAATTCCAGGTCCTGGCTGAGCTTCCCCTGGGATTTGCACACTCTCCACTCGATTCTCCGCTGGCTGCTGCCCTCCCAGCTCACTCAGTGATGTCTCCATCGCTTAGGATGCTTCCCCTGCCTTTCTCTTAGCCAGCTGCCCATTTTTTTTAACATTTTGCGAGAATTTAATTACCTTTGAAACCTTTTCCATGCTCTGTAAGACCTGATTGAAATTTAGTAATGGATGCAGAAAGCACAATTTAAACACCCAAAGGAGACAGTTACTCTGCAATGTGAAATAACATCTGATCCAGCAGAGTTTCATTTATCCACAGCAATTACAATTTTTCCTTATTTGCTGACTGATGGAATTTGGAGAGATGTATTCCAATCCTGTATGGCCCCTCATTTTTCACTAAAATTCCTGGAGTACCTGGCACCACCAGGGAGATGATCCCACTCAGGGCCTGCCAGGGACCCCTCTCTGGGCAGAGCAGCAGCCTCAGCTCATCAGCTACAAAACAAAAAATAGAACTCAAATGAGAAAGAAAAGCTCAGAAAGCACATGATTAACTAAATTTATTTTTGTACGTGCGCGTGGATATTTAAGGTTTTAAGTGTTCAATCTGTCCCTGAACTCCTGGGCTTTGCTGCAGAGGTGGGTGGGTAACTCAGGTGTGATGATCAGTGCTGTTTCCACTGCCCTGCTCAGGGGTTGGGTCTTCTCTTGCTTATTCCCCTGGCACAAGTCGTGCTAAACCCCCATAAAATCCCTGTTCCCTTCATCCATGGGCACTGTCTCGGGGTCCCTCACACTGATCCCTCAGAGTCCATGGATGGTGTGGCATGCTCCTTCCAGGTAGAAGAGACTCCCAGTAACTGCAGGAGATGGATAAGAACGGTTGGGGCATTTGGGTGTTTTGAATCCTCCCATTTATTGTCCTTTTTTTTTTTTGGAAATCACCTGACCATTGCTGTCCTTTGAACTGTACCACTGGCTGATCCCAAAAAGAAGCCTCTTTCCCCCATGGCTTGAGGCTTCCATGGGAGAACAATGATGAAATGTACAGCCTTGGAGGGCTGGAAACATCATTTTATAGGGGACGATCTGTGCCGTGCCCCTGGGCAGGGAGACACAGGATGGTCATTAATTGTGTGGGTCTCAGTGAAGCTTGTCCAGCGGAATTCCAGCTGCCCAACCCAAACTCTGAGGCTCGACAGAACACTTGGAATGTGCTGCCACCATTTAAGTGCATTTGGGGCATTGATTCCCCTGTTCATTTTGCAGTTTAATGGTATGTCTTGGTTTGAAAAGACAGGAGTCTGCTAAGGAAGGCAGGAGCCTCCCTTGGAAGAGAAAATGTACCCCCCTTCCCTCCGAATTAATATAATTCTGAAATTAAGGAGCTTTTAGGCAATGATGTGAGAAAAAAGAATAACAATTCTTTATTAATATAATCAACAACGGTACCCACTGACAGAGTCAGAATACAACCTGACACCCTGTTCAGGGTGGTGGTAGCAGTCCAGATGAAATGGTTCTCTGAAGTGCTGATCGGGTAGAAAAAGGTCCTGATGGTGCAGTGAAGGCTCTTGTCCTCTGGAGATCCAGTAGGCAGAGGCCACTGTACAGTCCCAGAGTCCAGCTTATATCCAGGTGGGAATGCTTGGCTCCTCCCCCCAGGTGGAGCCTCTTCCAATGGGATGAGGTAACTCATGAGTCATGTGGTGGGTTCTTAATGGCCCATTAGCAGAGACAATGGGCCCTGGACAGCAGGAGATAACAAACAGTGCCCCAGCTGTTTGAACGGCTGTGGAGGTGGTGATAGAATAAACCTATTTTTAACCTAGGACATGGTATCAGGGTCAAGATGGACCACAGCCATTCCCTCTGCCCTCGGGCTGGAACTCCAGTGCCAGGGTTCCTTGCTGAAATCCAGGAAGGTTTTGGGAATATCAGGATGTAGAAGCAGCAGCCTGTGCACCAGCCCAGCTGTTTTGCATTTGAATTTCAGACCTGGCAGCCTGAGGGCTGAAACAGTTTTAATGCTTGGTTCTGCAAATAAACATCCGATCTTAGGTGGATACACAATGCCAGGCAGTCGAGATCACTTAAAAATGCAGGAATATTATGGGATAACCCCGGTGCAATCAAAGGTAACTTGCCTGTAACACTCACATATTGCTTTCCCATGTCCCAGCAGCTTCTTCATTGCTTTTTTTAGTGGTTTGGATTTTTGAAGGCAGAAGATGTTACAGCTGACTTCAGAGTGATGCCTTCAGCTCCAAGGGATTTTCCAGCAGCCCCATTTCCAAGCCAATGCTGCCATGGCTTCGTGGCCATGCTGCCCCAGCATCCTGCAGGATGCTCTAGGATCAGAAGGTGCATTTTCCTGCTGTAAATCTCCTTTCTCAGTCCCTGGAAGCCCAGAGCTCCGGTGATGGCAGTGGTGAGCCGTGGCCAGGAGCTCCTCTCCCTGTTCCCTGGGATTGCAGACTTTTCCAGAAATCCCTGTGTTCCAGGGAGCCGTGCTGGGGCTCTGCTCCCAGCCCACGAGGTGCTGGGGTTTTATCCCAGTGGTGCTCTCAAGGAGCCTTTGTTTGCATTATTATCCCGAGCAGTGGGATAGGACTGCCCTACTTTGCCTCCCATAAAAATAGCACTGAAATAAGGTTTGATCTTTTTCCAGCCACGGAAATAATTGTGAGCTGTTTGCTTCCATGCTCTTCCCAGGCAGTTGTTGGAGCTATTTTAAAATTATTCTTTCAGTGCCTTTTTTTTTGATGGGGTCACTGAGATTGCTGGTAAATCTCAATACACCGGTCAAAACACCTTTTTTTTCCCACTAACAGAACATTTTGTATTCGATGTTGCAGCATTAGTGTATTTTAATATGTATCCCTTTCTTTTGCCATTCTCTAAAGTAGTTGGAGGATGCAATTTTCAAATCTTTTATTGTACAGCCTTTTATCAAACTGTCTCCATAGCTGCTGCTTTTTTTTTTTTGAAATCAGATTTCTCTCTGATAGGATCAGATCTGAAATCATTTGTTACATTCCTTGCATTTCTCATTTCTGAAGTCAGGCATTGCTTTTTTACACAGTTTCTGTGGGGCTTTTTGAGGCTTTTGTACTTCTTTTCTCCCCTTTTAATATCAATTCTAATGTTTGTCAGAGTATTTCATTTCTGCCTTCTTTGTTCTCTGCTTTTTTGATCTTTCCTGTTGGTGCTTCCCTATGAGTTTTATAACTAAATTTCTTTAATTTCCAGTTGATGTCCTTTCTTTAAGTACTGTTGATACAGAAGAAAAGCAGAAGAAACATGACAGATTTTCTGCTGGTTTGACAGTCTAATAAGAGACAGAACAAACCACACACTCCAGCTCCTCATAAATCCTACAGGTTCCTTGTAACGGGAAAAGAATGTGTCTGAAAAATATGAATAACATCCATGGAACATCATCAGGATGTGGATCCAGTCAAGCCAGACTGGGAACATAAATAAATTGCTTTATAAAGTGGATCTCTCTTTCAGGAATCAGAGAATCATGGAATATCCTGAGCTGGAAGGAAATCACAAAAACCATCCAGTCCAACTCCTGGCCCTGCACAGACACCCCAACAATCCCACCCAGTGCCCAGAGCATTGTCCAGGAGGAGAACTGGAGTGACTTCCAGCAGATTCTGATCTATGGTGTATTTAGGTCTGGGTAGAGATGGATCTCTTCGCTCCATTCCCAGAAGAATTCAGGAAGAGGGATTTGTCACACAGCAGGCTGAAATTCCAACTCCAATAATAGAGTCGCTGAAGAGTGATGTGAAAAATTAATGAGCAGTTTAGACAAACTCAGTATCCAGCTGCTGAGGAAGGCTGGGCTCGCTCGTGCTCAGCTGCTGCTGTTCCCATTCCTCATGCTCTGCTTGTTCCTTCCCTTCCTTCCCACCCTCAGACATTTGGCTGGCTCCTTTCTCCGTGTCCCCGTGCAGCCCAGCTGGGCTGGGGTGGGCAGGGCAGCCCGGGGTCATGGAGGGGCTCTCCTAAACCGCTCCTGCTTCACCACTGAATCCATGAAATCTGCATTTGCAGCACTGATGGGGAACTGAGAGCTTGGGCCGTGCTGTGCTCACACACAGAAGATGTGGTGATGCAAAAAACCCTCCAGGCAGGGCAGGGCAGGCAGCAAGCAGAGAAATGTCAGGAAACCATGAATTATTGGTGATAAATCCAGTCAGGAGTGGCAGTGCATGGCAGGGAGCTTGGACACGTCCCAGGCACACCGAGGTGTCAGGCTGGGGACATCAGCGAGCAGGAGGCGCAGGGAGAGCTGACACAGGAGGTGACAGCCTGGGAATGAACGCCCTGGAAGGACAGGGATGGCATGTGCTCACTCTGGAGTAGCAAAGCAAAAAGAGCTGCTCTCCTTGCAGTCATTCCAGCCAGGAAAGGCACGGAATATTTTTCTTTTTTTTCCCAAAATGCTGAATTTCCCCATCCCTCAGCAGCATCTCCCCAGAGCCCCCTTGGCTCGAGAGCTGCTCATTTTAAACCATCCTCTCCTCCGTGTTCAAGGGAAAGTCCCAGCACTCCCAAAGGAAAAACTGAGCAGCAACACAACCTTTTAAAAGGGCTGTTTGCTGTGTGAGGAAACCAAGCCACGCACAGAGAAATTGCTCCCTGAGGAGCAGGAACATCCCGAGTCCTTCCCTCCACGTCTCCAAGAATCAACCCTTGCCGCTGGCCAGGCACAGCCTCCATCCATCCCCTCCTTTCTCACTGAAGAGCCTGATTTAACCAAGTTATAACTCAGCTGCTGGGGCTGGGACAAAGGAGGAAGTGCCAGCAATGTGTCACACGTGGGAATTCTGCTGGAAGATGCCGTTGCAGCTGGTGCCTTCTCTCAGCCCAGGTGCCTTGGCAGGCCTGGCCTGGGCCTCCCCGAGGGCTCATCCCAAAGCAAGAATGAACACTGCACTCAACAAGCCCAGGGGAGGAGAGGTTTCCACTGCCTCGTCCTGCAACCTCCCCATTCACTTTAGATGGAGGAAAAAGAATAAAAGGGGAAAAAAAATAGATTTTATAAAATCCATTTTTATAAAATTTTAAGATGATATAACGTTTTTGCTTAGGAAAGAATTTTCGATTTGGGTTCTTTTGCACATCTGCTGCCTTTGTTTAATTGCAAATAACAAAATGGGGTTTGTGAGGTTGTTGTTTCGGTGGACGGTTGGGATGGATGGTGACGAGAGATCTCTATAGTTTGGTTTTAGAGCATGAGGTTTATTGCTAAGGGTGTGGATGTAGGGGCCTTGCTTGGAGCTGCCAGCCACAGCTCGGAGCAGGCCAGAAAGGCAAGAGGGAGAGAAGCAAGAGAGAGAGCAGGAGCAAGAGCAAGAGTAAGAAGTAAGTGTAAGAGTAAGAGCAAGATAGATCAGAAGTAAGAAGTAAAGGAGGTGAGGCAGAAGAGAAGTAAAGGAGAAGTGAGTGAGATTCTCCTTTACAATACAATAAATCATCTTCTGTGTTGAATATTCCAATTTTCATCAACCAATCTAGTACAAGATACAAATCCTATAGCATTTAAATACAGCCTATAAGAATCATTGCATTACCATACTGTGCTACATTTTAAACCCTAAAAACCACTCTTTGGATCTTTTCTGCCAAGCTAGCAGGGTCTACTCTGACCCTTGGACCTGTCTGCTAGCAGAAGGTATTGTTCAATCAAAGGGAATTATCTTTGGCCGGCCACACCATTGTTTTCCAGCTGTTCAGTAACTGAGGCCTGGTATCTCAAAGTATGCCTTCATTTCTATTTCATCTATAGTTTCCATGTTCTCAGCATCTTTTGCCAGGAGTAAGGCTTCCCTGTTTCATCTTCCCCAACAGGGGTTTCCTTTAGGAAGCCTGGAGGTGGCACATGCCACAGCTGTGCCAAACATCCGTAAAATTTGGGTTTTACCAGAGGTTCCACTGCCCATACTGATGGGCAGTGAGACACACCCAGAGTCCTGCTAAGTCCTCACCCCCCCGTGAGCCTTTTCACCATCCAGAACTCCAGGATTTCAGTTTAAATGATTTTAATGGTTTGGGTTCAGCTGATGAACAGCCCAAAGCCAAAGCTGCCCATGTTCTCTCTGTCCCAGCCCTGCTGCATCGTGCTCAGAGCGATGATTTACTGAAGTGCAGCTGGCACAGGGCCCCAGCCACGCTCTGAGCCCCAGCAGTGCCCAGGAAAACAAATCCTGGCAGGAAATTTGTTTCCCTGGAGGCAGAAGAAGCTGGCCCAGAAGTTTCCAAGCACGAGCTGCTCTGTAAGTCAGGAGCCACAGAGATATCCAGCTTGAGGAAATTAATCCAGGAGGGAGTGCAGTGGTTCAGAGAAGGCTTAGTGAGAGATTTGCTGGTTTTTTCTACCAAACCTCCGTTGTTTGGCTTGTTTGCAAAGCCCCTGCTTTGGCAGAGTGGCACACGACCATTGTCCATCTCTCAAGAGAGGGAGCTTCTGGGGGAAATCTTGACATTTCCTGCAAAGCAGTGGATTGCCTGGGTGTCATAACAAAAATAAAAATAAAATAAATAATTTTTAAAATAACAATAATAATATTAAGGCAGGGTGGAGCCATCCCTGCCTCTGCAGCAATGGGAGCACAGGTCCCCAAAACCTGGCTGGCCACAAGCTTCTCTGAACTTGGAGAACTGGTGAGGACTCTGAAAAGCCCCTCCACTCCAGACCCCTGCAGCCAAAAATGCATCCGAGAGCAAGACAATAAAATTCCCTTTGAAAAGATCAAAGGGCAAAACCTCACTTAAAAATGCTCAAAGTATTTTAGGTCATTTTTCTTTTAAACCTTTTTTCTTGCTCAAAACCATTCACTGAACCTCACCCTGGACTGTTTCACGCCCTCAGAAACACGGTTTTAGGGCAAACACCCTGTTCACGACAATGTTCCACCCAGCTCTTGTTTTGCAGCCAACTGAGCATCAATTTACAGATGCAGGAGGCACAAATGTGCCTTCTGCCAGTGCCAGGAACTCGGAGCGAGAGCCCTGGGCTCTGCAGTCACTGCTGCGAGCAGTCCTGAAATTACTGCAGATCTCCAAAACAGGCTGGCAGATGACAGCCCCCAAACGGCAGATCTGTGCCTGGCCATGCACAATCCCATCTTCTGAATCTCCAACCCCGAATCTCATCGCTCCGGGAGGTTTCGTTATCCACATCTTACCCTGACACTGAAGATCTCAAGGAGATAAGGGCTCGGATGCTGCTGATGTTGGACACCAGTACCATCTGCTCCCCGTCCTTATTCACTCTGCATTAAAGACTAGAAAGCTGCCATGAAGTCAGAAGAAAGAAAAATCATGGATATGTCATCTGGGATTCCTACTGTTTGCTGGTAATTAAGTTTGTCACAATCTTGACAGAGCTGGGAACAATGAAGGGAATCAGAAAGAAAAGGCAGAGGGAGGGAAAATATAATAAGAGTCACTCTGGAGCTTTTTCCTTCTGATTCTGTTGCCAAAGAAAATGATTAAAGGAAATAATGATATCTCCATGGTGTTTGCTCTCCAGTTCCATACAGATATGAACTCAGCCTAACAATTTGTCAATTTTTTTCTCTAGCTCAGGTAATGTCATTCCAATATTTACCGGGCTGCACACCGGTTCCTGGGGCTTCTATCAATTCAAATCTAGGCTCTCCCTCTTTGTCACTCCCTCTTTGTTGTTTTGTCCTAGTTTTATCCCATCTTTTACTTAGAGAGAGCAGACAAAGTGTCCCAGTGCTGGGCTGAAGGGCACCTCAGCAGAAAGACCTGCCCATCCTCATCTTCCTGCGGGAAAAAGGGGTCACTGGAGCTCATTTTCATCTCTTGCTGTGCTCACTGCAGCTCATTTGGGTTGGGAAGGGCTCTTGGATCATGAGACACGGCGTGCAAGGATGCAGGAGAAGCAGGAGGTGTTGGCAGAGCTTCTCCTGGATGGTGGGAGCTGCAGGAGCCCAAACCAAGGGGCCACAGGCTTCGCCCTGGTGCATCCACAGAGTGCAAGAAGGGCACTGCTGATGGGGCTTCTCCGGTGGAGAGGAGTTTCAGGGCTGGAAAGACACTTTTCCTGGGAAAACAGCAGCCTTGGTACCAGGAGTAGAGGATACAGGAATGTGGGCGGGTCATTGCAAACAGTTACCTCAAGCAGTTCTGGGCTTGGCCTCATCCCTGCTGTCACAGCCCAGCTCTGGGGCTGCTGCTGGCACCTCCCTGTCCTTGGAATCGCTGGTGGGCCTGGAAGGGCTGGGTTCATGGATGGATCTGCTCTTAGAAGTCTTTTCCAACCTGAACATTTCTGTGATTCCTGCCTATTTTCCGTTAGTTTCCTGGACTGAATAATAATAATTTGCTCCTCAGTGGAAAATACAGGTGGAATATACAGACTCTACCAAAATAACTGCAGGGAAGTGGAAATATCCCCAAGGAAACAGGAGAAACTGAGTCCATCTCACCTGTGTCCTCAGAGCAAAACTTCAGATGGCATTTCCTGTGCATTCCCAACTTCATGGCCAGAGCTGAGGCTGGGTTTGAAAAACGTGGACAGCACAGGGCTGCTGCTGTGATGTGCATCTCGTGCTGCTCCACCTCCTCCCAAACTGCCACATCTGCTGAGGGTTCTCAGAGTGGACTTTGCAGAGGGCCATGAAAACAGATTTATTTTGGAATATTTCCACTTGCCATTACAATTAATCACCAGAACCCGAGGAAAAGAAGTGCAGTTTATGAAAACATCAAGCAGGGAATGTGCCTGCAGGAACCTGACAAATGGGACAGCCACACAGAGCGATGGTTTAGAATAATCCATTTTCATGCCAGCTCCACTAAAGGGAACAGGGAAAGACTGAGCAGCATCCTTCCCTCTGACAACCTCCAGAGCATAATCGTGGCCCTCATCTGAAACCTTGCAGTGGCTCCTCAGAACATTTTTGAAAGACAAGGCACCGTATTTTTCAAACTCTGTCTCAAGCAGGAAACTCAGAAGAGTTCCCTCTGCTGTGAAAAAAACAAATGTTCCTCTATAAAAGAAGTAAATCCACATTTTTCAAACCCAGCCTCAACTCTGGCCATGAAGTTGGGAATACACAGGATAATGCTGTCTCAAGTTTTGCTCTGAGGCACAGGTGAGATGGACTCCATTTCTCCCCCTTTTCCTTGGGAATGCTTCCACTTCCTTCCACCGCCTGCCAGGAAGCAACGGGCTCCTCTGGGATGCACCTCTGCAAGGTCACCATCACGGGATGTAAGAGAAGTGGGGAGTGGCCTTTTCTATCTCAGCCTGGGTGTCCCTGCCCCAGTGAAGTGCCCCAGCCTCCAAGTCACCTGTGAGGATGATGAAGAGAACAAGGAGGAAGAGAAGATCCCCTTCTTGTGATCCCCACCTTTGGCTCTGTGCAGTGTCAGGCACTCACAGGAGAGCAGATGGTTCAGTCCAACAGGAATTCCTTCAGACTTTCACTGCACACACAGGAAATGTATTTTGTGTCCATCCAAACCAATTTCTTTTTGCATGCTGGCAGCTGAGCTGTAAAGGCAAAACAAACAAATGCCCAAAGTGCAGCCTTGCCTTGGGAAATCAGCTTCTAAATCCCCTGAACGCAGGTGTTTGGGGAAGGCTGTGGGGGTTCTGGAGTTTGCCTCCCTGTGAGACAGAGGGATGGAGTTCCCATGCCCAGGCAGTCCAGGGGAGGATGACCCAGAGCCTCATGGCTCTTGTCCAGTCTCTGTGAGAGGCAGAAGATCAGGCAGATTTCCTCCAAGACCTCGCTCCAGCCTTCCAGGATGCAGATGGTTGTTTTCTCCTACTCTGCTTCCCCAAAACTGCGTGTCTCTCTATCTGCTCCACCCTCTGA
The DNA here is from genome assembly GCA_013397845.1 of Melanocharis versteri. Lineage (NCBI taxonomy): Eukaryota > Metazoa > Chordata > Aves > Passeriformes > Melanocharitidae > Melanocharis > Melanocharis versteri. The sequence goes on along the minus strand of VZTG01008813.1, from coordinate 27,687 downwards.
GTGCACCCACAGCCAGGCCCAAAACAATGACAAGTGTTTTGCCGCCAGTAATTCAAAAACTATGAAAATCCACAGACATATTTTGTGGGGTTGGTTGGAAAGACAGAATGAGTTTTGGAGGGGTCTTTGTTCTCTTTGCTCTTCATCTGCCTCTGGTGACCAACCTGGACCAGTCTTCATGCAGCAGCACCCCCATGTCCCATGACAAGTCCCAGCCAGAGCGCTTGCTGGGGGAAGGAGAATCCCCACAACCCTGAAGTGGAGCATTCCTTTCATTCCAGCAGCAGCTCATTGGCCAGAAACTCCACAGTTCACCATGAGGAAATCCACAGCCAAATTTCACCTGAGTTGTTCAGAACCAGGAAAAGGCACCCCTGGGACTCCCAAAATGAGTTGTGCCTCCTGAATAGCTCATTATCCAAGACACGATGCCTTCTGGACATACTCCTAGCAGGGAGGCTCCCATGGGAATTGCATTTGAAGTGGATACACCAAAATCCTCTGCAGCATTCCCCAGCAAGCAATCCCTCAGCTGGAGTCTGCAGAGGGAGGGAGCTCATTGCTCCAATAGCTGAAATTTAATTTGACCTTAATAATTAAACCTCCAAATAACAGCTTTCACATGCCAGCTGAACCATTAAATTCCAGGAGTGGATGACAGCCTTTTTCTACTGAGTGGAGTTTACTCATGTGGAAATTTCCTGGTGCTCTACCGGACTTGTTATTGATGTAAATTTTGTGGCACTGATTAAAAATGTTTCTCTTCCCTTTCAGACTACGATAGAATCTGTGAGTTGTTTGGTTGGGTTGGTTTGGTTTTTTTCAATCCACTTGGCACAAAGGAATTCCTCATTGTTTGAGCTGTTTGATGCACAGGACCTTTTCCAGAGATGATGCTGGAACTGGAGTCACCTGACAGCACCTCAGCTGGAGTCTGTGGGGCTGGGAAAACGGGACAGTGGTGCCTCCAGAACCCCTCTGAGAGTCTCCTCCAGGGCCTTGTCCTGAGCCTCATCCTCCAGGATGCACCAGCCAAGAAATGCAGTGGGACCACCACAGTACCCCCGGCAGACTCAGCCACAGGAAATTAAACCAGAGGGTCTGAAAGATCAGCTTTTCTCTTGTTCCTTGCTCTACTCAAATGTCAGTGGTGGTACAACACAGCCAAACACCCAGCCCTGAGTCTGGCTCAGGAATCTTGGCAGCTTTGGAAACACCACGCTGCCATCGCGTGTGTAAGGCCAGCAGAAAGGCTTCCCACAGGCAGCTCCTCCTGGATCCCAACCACAGACCTCTTTGTTAAATCTAAATCGTTTAAAAGGCACAAGCAAGACCTCTCTAGCTGCTCACACACGCAAATCTGAGTATCTTTACTCACCGAAAAAGTGCACTAATGAAATTGTAATGTACACGTCAATTAATGTACATATTTTCTCAGTAAATTTTGCACAGCTGTAAGTGGCCAAATAAATAATGAATGCCGTGGAATAATTTATGTGAGCTCTGTTTCTTACTGTACATGTTTTAATTACCGATATGGACGCATCTCAATGAATTATTGAAAGTCAAAGAATAAATAATATTAAAATTAAAAAGTACATGAGAAGCAAAGTTCAAATAGATATTTAATTCTACTAACACGCTGCGGTGTAATCCTTGCCCAATAATTGGCAGCAGGAGAGGAAATGTTCCTCCTGGCCAGCTTGAGCTCCATTTCTTCTGGGTTTTATTTGTGCCTTTCAGTGTTGAAATTCATCATCTAAAGCTACAGAGATGCTTTTCATCATTGGACCTTCAGAAGGAACTATATTAATTACATTAATTATGTCAATTCTTGCCTGTGAGGGCACTGAGGCCCTGGCACAGGTTTCCTGTGGCTGCCCCTGGATCCCTGGAAGTGTGCAAGGCCAGGCTGAATGGGGCTTGGAGCAACCTGGGATAAGGGAAGGTGTCCAGACTCCTTTGTGATGCCCCAGCACCAACTTAGAGCATTATCAGCAGCCTTTCACACTCACACAGCTCCTTCAGCTGAGAATTCCACTCCATCAGAGGTTAATTAGCGAAGCTTTACAGTTCCCATGGAGCTACAAATTGTCATCCAACTTTTCCACAGTCAACCAAAGGACAGGGCTGTTCTGGCCTCATTGTGCAGTTGTTGCACAATGCGAGCTGGTTTTGCAGCTGGGACCAGAGGTTAGGAGCAACTGGGGGAAATGGCCAGTAATTAATGCTGCTGGTCGTTAGCACGCTTGATTGCTCGCTGCTTGTGCACTGCAGAGCAATTGTGTGCGATTCACTATAAACTGAGGGCTCCTCAGAGGTGCTGCCGAGGCCTTTGGGAGAACTGCCCTGGATGCCTTCCCCAGGCAGATGAAGCCAAGCTTCAGCAGAAGCTGTGCCTCACGGCCTCCCTCAGGAGATGAGAGCTTGGTGTTTCCTGAGGGGATGGGTGCAGCCACTGCCCTCAGCCCAGCAGGAGCCCGCCAGCCAAAACTGCTGCTGGCCTGTTCATCCCCCCCTCACTCAGTGCACCATGATGGGAACTCTTCATTCCAACCCACTGCCTTTCCCTCCCTCAGCAAACCCATGGACTGTGTCGTGGTTTCACCCCAGTCCCTCCCCAGCCTGCAGGATCAGGGAGAGAACTGGAAGGGTAAAAGCTGGAAAACTCGTGGGTTGAGATAAAGACAGTTTAATAGGGGAAGCAAAAGGAACACAAGGAAAGCAAAATAAGGGATTAATTCACAGCTTCCCATGGTTGGGCAGGTGTTCAGCACCTCCAGGAGAGCATGATCCCATCTCCCAGTGACTTGGGAAGACAAAAACCATCACTCCAAACGTCCTTCACTTCCACTTTCTTTCCCCCACTTTATATACTGAGCGTGATGCCCTGAGGTCTGGGATATCCCTGGGGTCAGTTTGGGTCACCTGTCCTGGCTGTGCCCCCCCAGCCCCTCCCCAGCATGGCCATACGAGGGGCAGGAAAGGCCTCGGCTCTGTGCAAACTCAGTAACAACAAAAATATCTGTATTACCAACCCTGTGTCCAGCACAGATCCAAACCACAGCCCCCAGCCAGCCTCTGGGAAGGGCCTTAACTCTACCCCAGCCCAAAGCAGCACTCCGTGGTACCCTGAATGATGGATTAACCCACAAGATCCATCCTAGGTGGGATGCTCATGGTGACGCTGCCTTCCCTACAGTCCAACCAGGAAATCTCCCACTGGACAGTGCAGCCAAGGCTCATTTGCCCCTGAGGAGCTGCAGTGCCACATCCCACACATCCCCCTGCTCCAAGCCGAACACCCAGGCTGAGCTTGGGCTGCCCCAGGTGCCCACTGGCACAGCTCAGCTCTGCAGAGCAGCTTTTCCTATCAGGAGCTGATCGGTGATTGAATCATTTATTCAATTATTAGCTCATGTGGAAAACAGGCCAATGAGCAGATCCTGGCTTGGAAATCCCAAGTCCAGATCCCCGCTCTGCACTCGTGGGTGTATCCATGGGGATGAGGAGCTGCTTGCCCAGAAGGAGCTGGGGCACCAAGCCCAGTCTCCAGTGAGGGACAACAAAATTCCCTCTGCCTGCTCACAGAGCGATCCCACCCCAGCACAGCATGGGAGGCCCAGCAGACAAACACCAGGGAATGAGACAGACTGGAAGCAACATTCTTAAACGGTGTCACTTCCAATTAGTCTTTGTGCCTGCAGAATGAGAAGAACTATTTTTAAGTTATGTTGGAGATTTGTTTTCAAGCTTTTCCAAGGTATATCAAGCATTTTCCTTTCCGAGATGTCACAGCTCACGCTTTTGATCCTTTTTATGACTTGCCTTTGCTTTTCTCCCTTTTTTCTGTCTCCTGTCATATCCCAAACATTCACCAATTTTCCCCACAAAGACAGTTTCCACTTGCGATTTTTTATAAAAGGGTTTTCTATGGAAATTCTCGGTGAACAATTAATTCTTTGGCCAGCTCTACAAATGGAAAATACTTGATCGAAGAGCAGCAATATGTGGACAACTCCAACACAGACACACAAAATATCATCCTTAAGACAAATTCGTTTTCAAATGAAGATTACAAAATAAATTTGCAATTTGCAAACGCACTGAAGGTAAAATTCACCCACAGAATGGTTTGGGTTGGAAGGGACCTTAAAGCTCATCTGGTTCCACCCCTGCCATGGGCAGGGACACCTTCTATTATCCCAGGCTGCTCCAAGCCCTGTCCAACCTGGCCTTGGACACTGCCAGGGATCCAGGGGCAGCCACAGCTTCTCTGGGCACCCTGTGCCAGGGCCTCCCCCCCTTCACAGGGAACAATTCCTTCCCAATATCCAACCTGTATTTCCCCTTTCAGTTTGCTCACATTCCCCCTTGTCCTGTCACCACAGTTCCTGACAAAGAGTCTCTCTCCCGCTCCCCTGTAGTCCCTTCACACCCTGGAAAGGTGCTGGGAGGTCTCCACACAACCTCCTCTTCTCCTGATTCAACTTCCCCAGCCTGTCCCCGTGGAAGGTGCTCCAGTCCCCTTGCCAACATTGTGGACGCTGAAAGCTTGGTGGCAGAGAGATTTTTCAGTGTCTACCTGTGTCAGGGTGCATTCTCACTTTCTCACGGAGCTAGCTGCAAAACAGCCAGAGAGCTTTTGTAAATAATTCTTCTATCTTGCACCTGTGAGGTGTTTTTGCAGGTTGTTATTGTCAGTCTGAAGGATTGTTTAGGAAATGTGTGTTTTTAGGATCTAGCCAATAATCTTGGGGGCTGTTAACGAAGATCCAATTACTTTCTACAACCTAGGGTATAAAACCCTTCTGTATATAAATAAATAAAGACATTTCTATCTAGTCACTCCTGAGTTCAGTTCTCTCCTTCCTCCCCGGGCCGTGTCCATATTGCGACACAACATCTCCACCTGGTTCCTCTCAGGACACAACCCATGGAACTGCTCAAGCTCAGCTCATGGACGAGATCCCAGCAGCCCCAACCGGGACAACCCCAGACTCCGCAATTCAGACCCAAAATGCTCAGGATGATGAGGCTGAACAGGATCCAGCCCAGCCCATGTCTCAGTCAATATCCATCATTTTATTCTGGGATGGATTCTCCACTGCTGACGTCCCCTTTTTCACGTGTCCACCTGCAGGATTGAGCAAATCTTCCCTGCTGGCTGCACACAGAGGTTTCCTTTGCTTCCCCAGAGGGGAAGGAGATGGAAAAGCAAAGCCCTGGAGAAGAGCCAGGTGGAAAAGCATCCCCTTTTCACCACCTGGAAGCAACACAAAACCCTGCTGCTCCCAGCAACATCTGGGGCTCTTTGCCAAAAAGGAGGAGCAGAACTCAGGGACTATTCAGCTCCAGACCAAACATAAAGTCCAAGAAGCGAGTCTAAGTCCTTGGCAGGCTGTCCCCTGCGCCCTGGCCAGCCAGGTGACTGTCACTGAATACTGAACCAGTGCATCTTATGGGAACTTTGCCTCAGAAATGATAAATCAAGCAGGTTTTTTCAAAGCTCCACCTTATCACAGTCTCTCCTCCAGCATTTCCATGGGAAGGAATAATTATTTCGTGCTCACTGCATGTATAATGAATTTTCAGGCATACTTGTTTGATCTATAGCCTTGAAAATAAAAATCCCATTAGTCTAACAAGCTCACCAATTATTTCCTGGGATCGTTGAGCCTATTCCAGCAGAGAAAGTTGCATAAAATTGAAAGTGAACAGGGAACAGTGCAATGTGTTGTTTTACAGGGTAAAACATTTTAAAACAGTGTTTCACATCATGTTTGGGGGCAGAGGAGAGAGACATGGAAAGAGCAGCGAGCTTGGGTCTGCCTTAGCTGGGTGGATGTACCTGGACAGGGAGGTTGAGCTAAAATTAGGGAAGAAACACATTTAAATTTGCCTGAATTTAGATATTAACAACTCAGATGTCTCTGTCCAAACCAGCTTCCATGTCAAAAAAAAGGCTTCTCCAGGACACACATTCTCACTCATCTCAGGTATCCAGGGCAGTGAATGGCACTCCAGGAAAGTTAGTTTCTCCCAGCTCCAAGGGAAGCCTCAGACACCGGAGATGTCTGCACTGGAGATGCACAGAGTTGGATGATGCAGATTTCCCCTCTCCATGCGATCTCCCTCAGTCCCCATGAGCTTCTGGGGGCTGTGGGGACAATGTCCCCCAAAAGCCACCCAGCTCAGCTCTCTCCAGACACCAACCTCCAAATTAGTCCTGCTGCCCTCTGGGGTGACCACCTCTCTCTGCTGCCTTGGCCAAATTAAATAATAATTCAAATTGCTCTCAGGAGCTGCCTCAGCTTCAGCTGGCTGCTGGTGGCACACTGAGCCCAGCACACAAAGGGGTTCACCTACTGAAGGCAGTGAGGGGCCAAAGCCAAGGCAAAGGCTGCCAGGTAAATCTGCAGCTTGGAACACGCTGGGGGTGGGCGTGGACAGGACACAGCTTCAGTTTGAGCATCTGTGTCAAAGCATCAGTAAAACCCCCAACAAGTAGTTTATTGCTGGAGTTGCTGGGGGTTTAAATCAGGATTACATCCAAGTCTTGCTCCTACACACACCTGGTAGCTCACGGATCAACACTCCGAGGAAGGCACCAGGAAAGAGGCTCCACGTGGTTGTTCCTCCGTTGGCAGAGATGGCTCCAGGGCTTTCATCAGCCCTTTCCCTGCCGCTTTGAGTGCTGGAAGGAGGAGAACACATCGAAATTCAAAGCACAACTTAATCCTCGTTTGCTCTTTAGGGATGTTGGGAGATGTTTTTTCTGTGGTTCTGGAGGGGCAGAGCAGTCTTGCAGCAGCAGCAGCAAAAGCAGGCAGTGATTAGAGAAATGCCTAAAAAAGACACGCATAACACTGGCATTCCTGACTTCCAGCATTCCACTCTGCACCCACAAAGGTGGAAATGACTGCTCAAACACCCATGAAAAATACAAATTAAACAGACCATGAGAACAGAACTGTTTTGTCCTGCGGGACAGCAGCAAAAACGGACCTTCATGGACAGAAAGGATGATGTGACTTAATCTACCAGAATAACTGCAGCCCTGGAGAGTTTGGGGACTGAGCATGAGGAGTTTTGAGGGCTCCATGGCACCAAACCAAGCCCAGGGTTGTCCCCCAGATGCCAGCCCAGCCCTGGGAGGAGCAGGCCCAGAGGCTGCAGGTCCCTGTCCTGGCTCCCCAAAGTGCTGCCTGCTGCTTTTACCCCCAGCACATCCCCTCTCCCTGTGCTTGGAGTATCCACCCATGTTCCTGCCCCTCACCCTGTGCCTCCCTGCAGGCCACAGCTGCTCTGCTGTTCCTTGCAGCCTCTGCCTCCTCACAGCCCTGGCATGGAGACCCAAGAGAAGGAGAGGAGTCTCCAGCACCGCAGGTGGAACAGGACATGCTGAACTGCTCTGGCTGAAGAGACCCCACCAGGAATCAGGGGGGTGCAGAGCAACACCAGCACAAATGGGCTCTCTGGGGGCTGGTGCCATCCCTGCTCTCATTTTGCCAGGTAAATGACCCTTCTGTTGGATGGATGCAAATGACCACGTGCAGAGTCAGAAAAAGCCTATTTCTATTACAAAAGGATAAAAAAACCACCGCCAACAAAAACCCCACACATTTGTTCCCTGTTCCTATCTCTGGAAAAAGATCCACAACTCAAAATAGAACATGGGGGTATTAAAAACAGCTGGGAATGATGAGACAAAGGGCATGAACTGAGCCATGAAAATGGAGTTTTAGCTTGTCACATTCAGTACTGCCTAGAGGACTCTGGAAATGCTCTGCTCACTGAATCCCCTGTCACCTATCTAAACTTTAGAGACCCATCCCAACAGGGCCACGAGCCACTTGTGGTTAAGCTGAGGTTTGTCAAGCACTCTTCAGGCACACAGCAGGATATTAATTAAGGGTTTGAACAGATGGGCACCTGCAGATCACATCTGACGAGGTGCAGAGTGTCCCCCACTCTTCCCAGCTGATTCCCACCCACCAGCAGCACATCACAACCTCCCAGCTCTGAGCCACAGGTGAGCAGGGTTTGCTGTGTGGCTGTACCAGGGTCGCAGTCTCACATGGAAAGGTTTTTCCCAGCTGCAGGAAACCCCAAGCCCAGCCTGTCTGTGTTTCCCAACCCCCCTGACCATGAGTGCAATGCTTTCCCTGGGGGAGCAGTGCAGTTTGATTCTCCCTCCACCTCCTTGGCTGTCTCTCACTGGCCCCTTCAGCTGGGGGGCTCTTCCTGGAGCCCGTTCTGTGCAGCAGAATTGTCTCCCCACACCTCCTGGCCAACACTCCTGAAAGCCTGGCCACCCAGCAGCTCTCCCGTCCTGCAGCCTGATATGAACCTTCCCTGGTGCTGGGGACACTGGCAGCTTCACCTGCTCATGTGGGATGGACCCAAATGTGACCTGTCCTGGAGACAGATCAGCCCAGGACTTTGCCCACATGGAAGTTGCAACTCACTCCTTTCTGAAATAGCAGCACACTCTGACACTGCAGAGAAATTTCTGGCAGCCAACCCCACTTCCACCAGGAAGCGGCACTGGAAGACCCTCCCTGTGGGGATGGACACCTCCTTCATGCAGGGTCTTCAGATCAGGGCTGGCCAGTGTCCTGAAGGTCACACAAGGACAAAATGCTGACATGGAAGCAGAGATCCTGGGCACAGCCCTTCCCTGTGGAATCTGGGAGGTGCTGGCTCAATAAAGCAGAAAGATTTTGGAAAAGTCAGCTGTTACCCCTGAAACTGGGATGACTGGGAAGGCTGGGAGCAGAGCAGGGTCACCAAGAAAGGGAGGCTGGAATTGTCTGAGGCAGGAAATTCCACAGTGCCCAGTGAAGCTGGGACAGGGAGCTGGGACGTGCCTGGCCCAGGCACGCAGCTCCTCTGCTCCAGCCATGGGCTGCAGCAGGGAATTTGGGAATTGCACACCGTGTGATCCGGCTGTGATGCTCCCAGGAGCCTCAGCTGGGCTCTTAAGGAAGACTGCTACTCCTAAGTAGCTCTTCAAGGATACTCAGCCATGGATGAAGGAGGCTCAGAGAACAGAGGGCAGCTGAGAGGCAGGGGAGGGCTGAGGCTCGTGGTGTGTCCCCAGGAAAAAGGGAAACAGGATCTTCTCTCAGAGCTCAGAACCGCTGGGAGCCTACAAGGCCTCTCTTTTTAGGGACATCACACCACAGAGAAGGAAAGGGACAGAGCTCAGGAAATTGGTCCACTTGGTCTCCACTTAAAAAACCACCACTGACAATAACTGGGGCTGAAGAGGAAAAATTATCACAGAAAGGTTTGGGTTGGAAGGGATCTTAAAGTTCATCTTGTTCCACCCCCTGCCATGGGCAGGGACACCTTCCACTGTCCCAGGGTTCTCCGAGCCTCGTCCAGCCTGACCTTGGGCACTGCCAGGGATCCAGGGGCAGCCACAGCTGCTCTGGGCACCCTGTGCCAGGGCCTCCCTGCTCTCACAGGGAACAGTTCCTTCCCAATATCCCATCCAACCCTGCCCCGTGACAGTGGGAAACCATTCCCTGTGTCCTGTCACTCCATGCCCGTTTCCAAAGTCCCCCTACAGCTTTTTTGGAGCCCCTTTAGGCACTGGAAGGGGCTCTAAGATCTTCCTGGAGCCTTCTCTTAATTTCTGCTGATCCAACCAGTTGCTCTGCCCACAGAAACTCCAAGAAATTCAGCTTTTTGTCTCTTTCCCCTTGAAAAGGCTGTTTATCATTTGCTCTCTATTAGCCTATCTTCCATCATCCAGCTTTATTCCAACCTATGAATCCACTTGGGAATCTCCACATTTACTCTTGCCCACCCAAGACCAGAACTGCCCCCACCAAAACCAGAGAGCACAGCCCAGGCTCCCCGAGGTCTGCAGCAGACTTGGTTTAAATGCCAAGGAGAGGCTGCTGAATTCTGCCTCACTTTCAGATATATTATCCCGAACCCAAAAGGTTTCTTGAATAAAACATGAAAATCCAGAGTACCATCTGTGCAATATCATTGGGCTAATTAAGTTGATATTAAATATAATTTGTTTTACCCGAGTCTTACATTTTTAATTTTAAGCGAGCTACAGAATATTCTGGGTGAAATAAGTGTTAGAAAAACTGTTACTGGAAGCTCCAGCAGCTGAGCTGGAAACACCTGGGCTGCACATGAAGGGGGAGTCTCAGCAGAAACCTCCTGGAGCTCTTGTTAGCAAAAGAAAAATGACAAAGCATCCCTGGTAAAAGTGGCCCTGCACCCATGGGGCTCTGTGTGGGAAGAGCCCTTTGCAGCCAAAGGAAAATGATGTTTTTCCAGGAGCAGCCCTGAGGTCTGCCTGAGGAAGAGCTGCCTCTCAGCATCCCCACGAGCCTGTCCAGCCTCTGCCACTTTCTTGGGAGCTAAAAAAAAGTCTAAAAATCTTGGAATCCACTCCAGAGACAGGGCAAGCAGTGCCTGGGCAGGTCACCCCAGCAGCTCTGCCCGGTGCCTTGCAAGGCTTCCTGAGGAACATCTCCACGGGCTGCCCCCCACCCCTCAGCTCCACAGGGAAAGGTGCCCCCCTCACCGTGCTGCCCCCAAATCCACGCTGACCAGGAGGAATTTCCCCCCAGGAGGGCTCCAAGGGATGGGGAAGGGCTGCTGAGAGGGGACAGGACTGGTGGTGATTTAAGGACCTGGTGATTTAAGGAGCTCTGTACATACCCAGAGCCACGCCAAGGCAATTCCTGCAGCCTGGCGCAGCAGCTGGAGGTCTGAATGCCCCCAGGTCACGTTTCCAAGGCCATCCAACCCATCCAGACACCAGCTGCCCTCTCAGGATAGGGAATATGTCAGTAATCCCCCTTATTCTGACACAGGGGAGGTGACACTCCTGCAAAGCACTCGCACACAAGAGGACTCTGGAAGCAACAGGCTGGAAAATCCTGCTTTTCCAGACTCCAGCCCCAAAGTGAGTGTGAGTGAGGGACTTTCCTGCCCCTCTCACAGCTCTCTGGGAGAGACAGGTCTGCACCTCTCCATCAGAAGGGATGTGTGGAACAGCTGCCCCACCAGGCTTCATCTTCCCTCTTCCCAGCCTGCATCCATCGGACTTATTTCCAACACTTGCAGGAGATGCAGCAGATAAGCACAGAGCAGTGCAACTGCCTGCTGCTTAATTTGAGGTGACCAATGGGATTTTCATCAAAATATATCCCAGCAAATTCCTGATAATAGGCTAAGACTGCAGGCAACCTTGGCAGATGGTGATTTTCCCAGTCCAAAACTGTTCAGTGTCACTGCTGTATCCCAAGGGGCCAAGTAACCCCATGAACATGCTCAGTGCAGGGAATGCCTGCAAGATGCAGTTCCCAAGCCAGGGACAACCTCCTGCTAAAATTCAGGACAGCTCTAGGAAAGGAGGCCAGAGGAGTCCTGGGCTCTCACAACTTCATGGGAGGATGGAATTTTCCGTGTTTTTGGACAAACACTGGAAATGCTGAGAACTCAATATTCCCCACCTCAAAAAAACCAAAAGAAACCTCACCAAAAAACCAAAACAAAACCCAAAACCAACAACAACAACAAAATTCAGCTCTGCAGAACATGTTGATTTGCTACACCAATGGCAATTATTGGTACACATTCCTGTGCACAGGCAGGTTCTGACCAGGATGAGTTTATCCTGCAGTGCTGGAGGACCTGCAGGAAAAGCCTGCAGGGGAAGATGAGACTGGGAAACCTTATAGATATGATTGTCTGCACAAAGATGCTGAAGATATGAAAACTGTAATCGAGATTGAAATGAAGGCAAGCTTTGAAATACCAAAGCTTAGCTAATACACAACTGGAGAACAATGGTGTGGCAGACGGAAGGTAATC
>VZTG01008813.1:1592-15038 GCA_013397845.1 Melanocharis versteri | reverse complement strand
AGAGATCTCTCGTCACCATCCGTCCCGACCGTCCACCGAGACAACCTGACACAGTGGGATGTGATGGAACCCAGCAGAGGCAGGAGGCAGCAGGAGCTCTGGAGCCAGTGCCAGCTCTGCTGCCCTGGGCGTGCCCCCAACCTCCTTTGAGCTGCACGGCTCCAGGGCACACAGCAGAGACACACTGGTGTCTGCCTGGCTCTGTCACACAGGATCGCTGCTGACAGAGGACACAGAAGGACAGCAGGAAGGGTGCCTGCTCTTCGGCCACCACCCCTGCAGCGCTCCAGGCTGGGGCAGAATGGCTGGGAAGGGGCCTGGGGTGCTGGTGAAGGCAGCTGGACATGAGCCCAGGTGGGCAAGGAGAACAGTCCTGGCTTGTGTCCAAAACAGAGTGGCCAGGAGGACTAGGAGAGGGATTGTCCCCTGTGCTGGCACTGCTGAGGCACCTTGAGTGCTGCGGTGTGTCATCAGGAAAAAGGGAGACACGATTCAGTTCTGGGCCCCTCATAAGAAAGGCATTGATGGGCTGGAGGGTCCAGAGATGGGAATGGAGCTGAGGAAGGGGCTGGAGCCCCAAGAGCAGCTGAGGGAGCTGGGAAAGGGGCTCAGCCTGGAGCAAAGGAGGCTCAGNCTGGGAAAGGGGCTCAGCCTGGAGAAAAGGAGGCTCAGGGGACCTTGTGGCTCTGCACAGCTCCCTGACAGGAGGGGGCAGCCGGGGGGCCGGGCTCTGCTCCCAGGGAACAAGGGACAGGAGGAGAGGGAACGGCCTCAGGCTGGGCCAGGGGAGGTTCAGGTTGGACATCAGGAAGGATTTCTTCCTGGAAAGGGTGGTCAGGTCTTGGCAGGGGCTGCCCGGGCAGGTTTGGGGTCCCCATCCCCGGAGGTGTCCAAGGAAGGTCCAGATGTGGCACTCAGCGCTCTGGGCTGGTGACAAGGTGGGGATCAGGCACAGCTTGGACTCCATGACCTTGGAGATCTTTTCCAACCCAAATGATCCTGGGATTTAGTGAAGGGGTGCTCACATCAGGTACCCCAAACATGACCAGTGTTGGTTTCACCTGTGCTTTCCCTCCCTCCCAACACACCTGTGCTGCCTGTGGCTTCTGGGAGGAGCAGGGATGTGCCTAAACTTCAGCAAATCCCAGCTGTTAAATGGATCTGCGGCACCAGAGGGGCGGCACAAAGAGAATCCCAAGTCCAGCCACTCACAGCCAGGTCTGCCATGACTGCAGCTGGCGAGATGGGCACTCCTGGACACACACCAGCCAGGGGGACCCTCCTCACCCCCTCCATCCTACACAGAACTCCAAGTTCTTGGTGTCAAAGAGCTTTCTTTGCCATGGATAGAGGGAGAAAAAAAGCAGGAAAAAAAAAGCCAACCTGAGGAAGTCCAAGCAAGAGCTGAGCTCCCTGAATGAGGCTCAGGACACTCTTGTCCCCCATGATTCCTCCCAAAACCTGTTAAGCTTGGAAAAGCACACTGAAATACGCCTAATTTTGTGCAAAAGTCTCTCAAAGCCTCTCTGGCACCAAGGTTTAATGGATCAGCCATCAGGATCACCCATCAGGCTGGATGAGGGCTCCTGGATTCCCTGGCACCCTGAATTCCAAGGCCAAAGGCAAGAAAAACAAGCAGAGCAAACCCTGCTCCTTCCCCTTCCCACTCCCCCCAGGTGGGCAAGGCAAACCATTCCTGCTGAAACACATTTCTGAATTGGAAAGGGCTCAAAGATTGATGTGCCTCCTGGACAAGACTGCTGGCAAGAGGGGGGAAATATTATTAAGAATAAAATATATCAATCACTCCACAAATTCTATTCCAATACATCCTTCAGGCAGGAAGGTCCCCTGCTTGGTGTCACAGTCTCTTTCTGTGGGATTCTCTTTCTTCAGGGAACACACAAGTTGCAGCAGCTGAGTGGTTCTTTTAAGTGGATCCTGCACATACCAGACACAAAACCTGTGTGAGGCATTGCTGTGGGGTATTCAGGGAGGGATGGGAGCCACAGGATCATCTCAGAGCATCTCTGGGTTCATCTCTGCAGCACAACACACTGAGAAAACCAGCAGGGGCTGGTGGTGGGATGGGAAGCACTGGGAGAAACCCCTGAGCCACTTTCCTTCCTCCTCCCTCCCTGCAGAGGATGTGCTTCCCTTCATCCCTCAGTCACAGGGCTTTTCCCTCCGTTGTCATTCCTTCTCTTCAGCTGCATCCCGATGTTTGTGTCTGTATTTGATGTGGGGAATGAAAAATCAAAGCTTTCCTGGTGTTCCAGGGCAGCCTGCAAACCCCTCACGTGGATCAGCCAGGTCTTAGAGCGGGTGCCTGGCACAGCACCCTCGAGTTAAGGACACAAACAAGCTGTTATCACCTCTGCTTTTCACATCCAGGTAACTTTTCCAGCTCTTCACTATTTAAAGGTGAAACTTTCTGTATTTTGTGTCTGCCTGAACTGTTTGAGAGGGAAAATGGTTTGAAGAACATATTGTCTCTTTTTTTGGGAAATTGAAAGATGCTTTCTCCAGTGGTTTAAAAAGAAAATAACCATAGATGCACTTTTCAGAACTGGAATAGCACAAAAGAAAGAACAAAAGTTTGAAACTGGTTCCATTTCAAGCAAAACACTTGAAAATCAGATGAATAAATCAGGTCACTTCCGAGCAGGAGCAGCTGATCTCTGTCCCTTCAGTCGGCTTCTGTGTGATGGTTTTCTTTCCTCTTTTTGTAAAGGAGCCAAACGAAGTCCTTTCCCCTCCATTCCTCCTCTGGCACCGGTGGAAAATCTTCCCCCATCCCTGCTGCTGGAGTGTTCTGCAGGAGGCTGGGGAGGCTTTGCCAGGGACAACAGCAGCCTGAGGACGCTGAGAAGTGGGAGCCTGGGAAAGGAAGGAAGGTCTGCAGCTTCAGGCCCCTGTGCTGTGTAAAACACTGCAAAAACTGCCATAAACACTGGTCATTCCCCTCCTCTCCGCTGTTAAACACAGCAGATTGCTTTCAGGAATGAGGGCTCTGCCCTGGGGACTCTCATCACCCACGGAGCCACTCCGAGCACCCAGAGGGCACTCAGACTCCACGGGATGAGGTTTGTGTTGGTACAGACCCCAATAGCGACCAGAGCTCCCCTCTTGGGTTCCATAAAGCAGATTTAGCTCCTAACCCATCTGTTCCTCATAGCCAGATGAATAATGAACAAATATAAATCACAAGGAATTTATCTGATGATGGCAAGGAGAGAAAGGGATGAATAATTTATTTGATGGATATTATTCATCCATCCATGGAGCCAGCCAAGTAATGAAAACATTTATTCACAAATCACTCTGTTGACAATCGAAAACTTTGTACAAGAAGTAATTCATATGTATGATTTGACTCCCTAAAAACCCAAAATAGAGAGCTGACCTTGCAGAGGAGCAAGAAGTGCTAGAGCTGTGCTTATCTTAGACCCACCTTGTGCTTTCCACCTCTTTTCCATCTCTGGGACTATGGAAAACAGATTTCCAGCTCTGAACTATGGAAAACATGACTTTCACCCACAGTCACCACCAAAAATCATTAAAACATGGCACCTGGCTTTCCCATGAAGGCAGAGATGCTCTTCCCACCAGCCCAGCTCCGTTCCAGAGTGCAGGAGCTCCCTCCATAAATAAACCACTAGAAAGGCCTAAAAATAACTTTTTTTCTTGCAGAGGACATTCAGCTGCTTTCCAAGTCTTGTGCAGTTTATTCCATTATCAGAACTCCTTCCTCCACCCCATCTTGGAACTTCCAGACTGTTTAAATAATCCAAATGTGTCCATATTCCCTCTAAATAACACAAACAACAGTCAAGCAAAGTTAGAGCTGCCACAGATAAAAATATGCTATTTATGTCCCCCTGAATTCCAGTCACTATTTTATGGCCTCATCTCCTCTGAAAAGGATCACAAATCTACACGAAGTCCCCAAGTGCAGCTCTGTGCATTTGGGTCCTCCAAGATATTTAAAATCACACGAAGATGGACTGCTCCCTATTGACCAACCAAACACAGAGGCACAGAAACACACATTATTCCAACATGACTATGGAATAAATTGCCATCTGCTTCCAAGAAGGAGAAGAGGAAGAATTCCTACGGCCACAGCTCTGGAGCTGGTGAGCCAGAAAACTTGTCATGGTTCAATTAATCTCACAAAACGAATCAAAATCACGTCTGCCTCTCTGAAATAGATGCAAATCTCCATTCCCCTCTGGTGAGTGAAGCGGGGCTGGCAATCCTGTCCAAGCAGGTTGCTTATGAGATTTTAGTGCTTGTGGGAAAGCACAGTGGCACAGTCCTGGGCATATGGCATTTGCAAGGTACTGTCTCCTCCCAGCTGAGATCGTCTGTGCAGGAGACACGTGGAGGAGAACGAGCAGGAAAGTTCAGGCAGGCTGAGCAGATGGCTGGGGCTTCTTTGCAACAAAGACCCTGAAGAAGACCTGAGTTTGGGGGGAGAAAGGTGGGAGGGATTAGAGGAGCCTGGGATGCCTTAGGACACGAGGCTGGGCTTCACACCCAATTCCCAGCAAAAGCTCAATAAAGGCAGATGTGTTCACAGGTAAGAAACTGTTCTTGGAATCCCAGACTGGTTTGGGTTGGAAGGGATCTTAAAGATCACCCAGTGCCACCTCCTGCCATGGGCAGGGACACCTTCCACTATCCCAGATGGCTCCAAGCCCTGTCCAACCTGGCCTTGGACACTTCCAGGAAGAGGAGAGCCACAGCTTCTCTGGGCACCCTGTGCCAGGGCCTCCCCACCCACTGAGCGAAAAAATTCTTCCCAATATCCAACCCAAACCTGTCTTCCTTCAGTTTAAAACCATTCCCCTTGTCCTGTCACTGTCTGCCCCTATGAAAAGCCCTTCTCCCTCTTTTCTATAAGCCACTTCAGGCACAGGAAGGGGCTCCAAGGACTCCCCAGAACCTTCTCTCTTCTCCAGGCTGAACCTCCCCAGCTCTCCCAGTCTGTCTCTACAGATCAGAGGTGCTCCAGCTCTCCCCATCCCTATCTGCACCTGCAGCAGGACAAATCTGAGCAGCAGGACCTCAACCAAACTCCTGGCACAGGCACAGGCACTCGACTTTTGATCCAAATTAAAAACCTCCTCTGGCTCCTCCTCCCCAGCACCCAAAGGGAGATCACCCAGTGGGACCATCCCCAGCCCTGCTCAGAGCCAGCTCCAGGGATGACCAGCCTTCACCCCAAGAGGAGCTCCCTCCCCCCCATCCTGGCCAGGGCATAGTTCCCATGTTTCCATGAAAGTTTTCAGTGGCACACAAAAACGGCCACAAAATTAGCAAAGTTTCATGCAAAAAATAACCCAGAGCTGGACTTGGATTCTTCCCTGGAAGCAGAGCCTTGGTGAGACACAACTCCCTGCTCCTCACAGGAATATCTGATCTCTTGGAGGGCAAAACCTGCTTTATCCAGTCCTACTCTCCTACTGAGGGGCCACACTGAACACCAGGCACTCCTTAAACCAGAGAGACACCCCATCCCAACAGCAGATATCTGGGGAGCCTCTGCACAGCCCACCACCACCTTCATTTAATTCACAATGCTTCCATTTCTAGAGCCCCTCAGTTGCACTGTGCTCAGAAGAGCTACAAAAATGACCACAGTCAATATCCTGGAGTCTTAACAGAGGCTTTAGTACCATTTATAAGCGGAATTTTTAGTAAAACTGCTCCTGCCTGGAGAGCAGGATCTCACTGAGAGCTCAAGAACTTCAGAAATATCGAAAAGCTCCACCACAACCATTCACCTGCTGCATTTCCATTAATTTCCCCTGAATTACCAAACCCAGCACTTCCTATTAGCTGCAATTAAACCTCCATAGGTGTCTACTAAGCCAGATTGAAGGGAAATTTGAACCACAAGAACCTGCCAGCAAGTTTTATTTAAAGAAGCAGAGAAGTCTCTACCCTCGAGTAAATTCCTCCAGATTCAGCCAGCAGCAGGTGAGCTGAGGGCAAGATCTACCAGCACTTCCCTGTCCTGATTCCCAGGAGGATGGGATGCTCCTGCCTCCAGCACAGAGCTGACCAAAGGGATGGAAGAGGGAAGGAGGAGCTGGTGTTTCACATTTTTTGAGCCTTTTTTGTTTTTGCAGGCAGCCAAACCAGCCTGGAGGCACCAAACAACATCAGCTAAAGGCATCCGGGGGGCTTTGCTGGGCTGGGCAGGGTGGGCACTGATGTCCCCCTGCAGGTCACCTCCAGCAGCTCCCCGTGCCCAGGCACCTCGCAGTGCCGGGCAGGGGCAGGAGCTGGGCACTGAGGAAAGCCGGCTGTCCTGGAGCTCCATCTAGTGCAGTGCACCCGGGGTTTATTCCTGACTCCGCATTTTGGGACGCTCTGGCTCCTGGAGTCCCAGGATTTCCAGAGGCTTGTGCTTCACGATTCCCCCCATCAGTAAATCAGTCCGTAGGCAGCTGTTGCTGCTGCAGGTGACACCATAAAAACACAGTTCAGGTGCATTTACAACCACGGAGGAATTAAACGGACAGGGATTCTCTATTTTTTTTTTAATCCTTTGGTTAGTTTTCCACTTGGAAGTACTTGGGGCTGTAAAAGGTGTTGCTCACAAGCACTGTGAACTCTGAAAGAGCAGAGCAGGCACCCGGGCTCAAGTGACTGAAACACAGCTCTGGTTTTCAGAAAGATTCAGACTTTTCACATCTTGACACCTGCTCCATTGTCTTTGAAAGCCTCCACCACGGCAGAGGAGCTCAGACATCCAGAAAAAGGTGGTTTCCCCTGAAATTTTTGCTGGAAGCTGTCAACAAACAGGGAACTGCAGCATGAGTGTGAGAGGGTGAGCTCCTGGTTTTGTTTTAAACATCAGCATCAAAAGGGGGGGAAAAAAAGAAAAATAAAGAAGCCTTTTTGGAAAAAGGACAATGTTACTTTCCAAAAGAATTAAAGAAAAAGTGGGATGAGATCCTTCTCTCTGCTTTTTCCCCAAATACATTCAACTGGACACAGAGACCAAGGATGTCTCTCCCCAGGACTCCGTGCAAACCCCTTTCCTGAGCCCCTCTGCCATCCATGCCCCCCACAACAGCCCTGGATCCCAGTGTTTCCCCCTCCTCCTGCACAGCTGCTCCTCGGGGAAGCCAAGACTTTGTGCACGGCACTGTATTTTTAACCACACCCAATAATCAGGGAGTTTCAACTTCTGAGAGGGAGGGGAGATTGAAACAAAGGGAGATGTGTAAATACCTGAATAAAGACATGAATTATTAGCAGAAATAACTGTTAATAACTGTTAATTCTTTCCATGCCAATTGCCAAGATGCATTGAAGAGGCTACGAGGGATTTCCAGCTATTAACAGGTGAGGCAGTGGTGTTAAATGAAGGTCCCAGAGGGATTTATATAACGTGCTACAACAGTTTGCTCACTTTTTTATTAAATATCTCTGCAGTACTATTCCCTGGGAGCTCCTGCTTTACACACCTTACAACTGCTCAGCTTTCCATGGAATCACAGGATCCTTAACGTTGGAAAAGACCTCCAAGATCAGGCCCAACTTTTAACCAAACACCACCATTCCCACTAAACTGTATTGCCAAGTGCCACATCTGCTTGTTTTTTGAACACTTCCAGGGATGGTGACAATAAAATCTGTGGCCAGAATGTGGGGGTTTGCAGCAAACAGTGGGATATGCCCCAGTGCACAACTCCTGTTGGAGAAATATCAGGGAAACTCCATGCTGCCAGGCTTGGGAGTTTGAAAACTCTCAAAACCGAAAAAGAAATCAAAGCACAAATGTGTTCCTTCCTTGGAATAAAACACCTGTGGTTTCCCGGGCTGGCTGCAGGGCTGGGATTGCCCTGCAGGGATGGGCTCCAGCCAGACACAGCCCCCCATCCCAGGGGGATGCTCCATTTTGTGTGGGCCCACACCATCAGCTGCTGGTTTAATTTGGCCTTGAGCTCCATATGTCTCACAAAACCCTCTTAAAACAACTTCCAGAAATGCTTTTATTCCAAGGATGTTCTGACTTGAATGCATCTGATTCATCCCCCCTCCAAATGACCCTTTTACAGCACAGCCTGAGCAGCCAAAGGGAAGCAGAGTTGTTTTCTCCCTGCTATCACAATCGAGTTGTTTGGTATAAAATGTGGCTGAGAAGTGAATCCATAATGCTCCTGGCCATGCAAGGAAACTGCTATTACCAGGAGGAAAATGCAGGTAGTAACTCTGTGGGTTTTTCTCCACTGGAACTGTAATTAATGTGGATGCTGTGCACTAAGTGCAGGGAGAAATACAGACTTCACAGCAGTGAAAATGCATCTCATTAACACCGGAACTACTGTATCGTCCAAATGCATTATGTTCAGCAAGGAAAAGCTGTGTAATTGAATTCCCACCAAAGCACAGTTCATCTGCATCAAACAGCACCGTGCTCATCCTGCAGCTCCTTCAGGCTGCTGCTGGAAATGAGGATTAATTAGGATACCTGCTTGTTACTCAGGGAGCAGGCACACACGCTGTGGTCAGGCTGAGAGCTGCAGTGAGAGGCTCTGCCCAAACCCCAGCCAGGCAGAGCAGGGCGACTCCAAAGATTTGGATCTTCTTGCTCTCAGGATGTACCAAAGAGTCAAAATTTTTTTGTCCGTGCAGAGAATGCTGGTAAAAAACCCCAACAATTCACAGGAAGGCACCTCTGCTGCATAAATACTTCAGTAATAATTAATAAGTGATTTATGGAATTGGTTTTGAATTATTCTAGGCTGGATTGGCTCGAGTGGCAGGGATGTGTATAAATCATTCCGTGCACAGCACCTCCCAATCCCAACACACAGCTAATGAACCCTCTGGAGCCAAACACGCTCCTCCTTCAGGAAGAACCCACTGAACTGCAGCATTTTAACGGGTACATTATTATTAATTTAAATAAATACATTAAAAACTCCCAAATACAGCAGAGTGGAGAGTTTGGGAAGGGGTAGGAGGCATCCAGAGGGTTTGGAGATTTGGAGTTGGGAATATGTGCTTTCACTGAGTAGCCTTTCAGGCAGATCCAACTGGGACTAATTCATCTCTTTGCTCCAGAATCTCCCATCCATGAGCCCCGGCACTGGGGTGAGTAAGGGCAGCAGGAGCTCATTAAATGCATTTTAACTCATCACCATCATCATGTACTCTCCCTTTTCTTCCCCCGTCACACATTCACCAGAGCCCCGGTACACGGCTCTCCGGCATCCCACCGGCACAGCTTCCAGGCTGAGAAACCCCTGCAAGCCCAAACCGCAGAGTTCTTCTGGGCAGAGGCTTCTTGGGCAAAAGCAGCACACAGGGAGGAGCTCACCCCACCTCGTGTTGGGGTCCTGGTATGATTTTCCTCCATGTTCACCCCAGACCCTGACTCCCAAAGTCCCCCACAGTGAGAACGGATCGGCCTCCTCAGCTGCCCCTTTGGGTGTCATCTTGGGCTGTAGGGGGGACAGTGGGAGCAATCCATCACCCCCAACCTCTGGAAAACCAGGGACTGCTGGGATATCACTTTAAGCTGCCACTTGGATGAACTTTACTCACTGGAGGTGTGAGGGATGCTGAGCTCTGGCTCATTCTGGCTCCCCAGACATGTGGGACATGATCCCATCACTCCCAGGACCTCCCTGTGCTCACCAGTGCCTCGGCTCCCATGCAGCCTGACACACACCGTTACTTCTGTGCCTCAAATCCCATTATTCAGCTCTAACGAGGAAATCATTTTAATTAAGGAAATTAAAAATGTATTTGCGTTTGAATTTTAAGTAGGTGTTAATTTGAAGGCATGAAAAGGAGCCCGGAGGCCGCCTCAGGATCTGTCTGTGGCAGGAGCAGCAGGGGATGGGGACGGAGGAGGGGAAGGACCCTCTGCATCCCCTGGGGACAGCAAAGGGTCCCTGGGGAGCAGGGGCAGGGCACAAAGGCAGGAGCAGCAAAAGGCAGAGCCAACCCCAACTAAGGAGGGCCCCTGCTGATTCCATTTCTGCAGGAGGGCGGAACCACGTGGGAGTCGGTCTCTTCTTCCAACACGCGACAGGACAAAAAGGAGTAAGCCTCAAGCTGCACCAGGAGAGGTCTAGGTTGGATGTTATGGAAAATTTCTTCATGGAAAGGGCTGCCAAACATTGGAACAGCAGCCCAGGGCAGTGGTGGAGTCTCCATCCCTGGAGGAGTTTAAAGCCCCTGTGGATGTGGCACTTGGGGACATGGTTTAGTGGTGGGCCTGGCGGTGCTGGGAGAGAACAGCTGGTAGTCAATGATCATACAGGGCTTTTCCAACATTAATGATTCTACAGATCTTTGAAAAGCAGCAAAAAAGGTGTTGGAAAATCCTTCAGAGAAGCTCTGAAGCCATGAGGCCGCAAGGGGGGAGGAGAATGTTGCCAAGCTGGCCCAGTCCCCATGGGCTGCAGTGGCCTCTCGTGTCCCCTGCGTGGGCAGCCCTCGAGGGCTGAGGTTCCCCTGGAGATGCCAGGTCCTGCTTCCATCCCCTCCTTCAGTTGTTGCTGGTCTCCAACACCACAAGACTCCACCAGCAGTGTCCCAGGCTTTGCACAGGTGCCACCAACCCACTGGGAGCTCGGCTGAGTGACAGTGCCACTGGGAGGTGGCTTTTGGCCAGAAGGAAGGAGATGCTTCTCATTTTGTGTCCTTGCAGCAGAGACAGCCCAGAGAAGGCTGCGATGCAAGGCTCAGCTTAATGCAGCTGGGTAAGAGTCCTATCAAAAACAGCAGCTAATTAGTTAAGTAATACCCAGCGTTATTAATGCTGCAGCTCTGCCATCACCCATGTATTTATAATAATAGTGTTCCCACTGTAATAGCATTAATCATAATGGATTTACTAAGAAATTAAGGGGGAAGGGATATTATCTCCCTCGGGAACAGCACTTGACAACAGCCCTATTTAGCGTGTGGATTTGGATTGCTTTAATTCTCAATGTCTTGCCCATTAATCTGCTTTTCCAACGGCCCCTCACAAGCACCCCTCTGGGAGTGCAGCCACAGGAGGACGGAGGCAGGAGAAGCACAGCCAGGCTGGGGGGGTTCAGGCAGAGCAGCCGCAGGCAATCCTGGCAGAGGGTCAGCACAGCCACCAGGGTTTCCCATGGGCTCTGAGGGCACAGTCCTCTCCTGCCTTGGTGGGCAGTTCCACTTCTGGGCATCAACCCCTTCTCCAGCCAGTCTGCTCATTCTCAGCTCCATGCTTAAAAGACTCTTCTAGCTTTATGTGGGGAGCAAGGAATATTCAGCATCTCTTCCCGCTATTTATAACAAGCACTTAGAGGTTTTATTGAAACTTGTTTTCCCGTAAACCGTTCTCCTCATCAGGTTTCTGGTTCAGGACGCTCGGACCAGCAGCAGCTTGTCTGTAGTAGGGAATGCAGTGAGACACCCATGAGGCTCAGGCCCCCCACCCTCACCAGCACCCATCCATGATCAGTGCACCAAGCTTTCACCAGCAGCTCCTGTCTGATAAAAATGAAAGCTTGATGTATCTCCGAAAAGTCAGATGATCTGAATAAAATTAAATCCTGATGAAAATCAAAGCTTGATAAAAATTACAGCCTGAAGTCCAAAGTGATCCAAAGATTTTTACCAGGAGTTCAGATTTTCTTGATTGATTTATGGCTGTGCATAAAGACAGAGACATTTTATCACAGCTTGAATTAAACCCCTCTGATACCTTGCCCGGGAGAGTGGAGATACCCTGGAAGCTGTTCACCTGCCAGCAGGAAAACAAGCTGGAGAAAAAATGCTTCCAAACCTTGGAAACCCCCAGTGCCCTCGGGGCTGGTGTCCCCAGCACGGGCAGCTGGCTGTCCCCCGTGCTGGCCTCCAAGGAAACACGGGGATTCCACAGCTAATGAGTACCTGGATTTATTGTCTCTGTCCTTTGCATGACACAAAGGACCTGAGGACACCTGGTTCGTTTTTTCACTGCAAGTTCTTGATACACAAATAAACACATTTCCCCCTTTTCTTTGCCTGTTTAATATTTTTTCTTTTTATTTTCTAATTCAGGAGAGGGCTGGGCTGGGGTTCATGAGTGCCCAGGGACACCCCCAAGCCCGGCCCCCAGCTGAGGAGGCCANCACTGCATTATTGCGATGTGGGTGTCGATGGAGACACTGCTGCTTGTCCCAGGGGGTACCCTTAGATAGGGAACCCCCTTCTTGGCACCTCGCAGGCAGCCCTGTCACCCGTGCGTTGGATACACGCAGCCACTCTCACTCACACTGAGCCGGCCAGCTCAGGCGACGCTAGAGGTAAATGAGAGCACCGAGGGTTTATTTGACCCTGATGAGTCCAAGACGAGAAGGCAAGGCACTTCCCCGTAAGACACAGGTATCAAGGGGTACAGGAGGGAGGCAGGACGTACAGGAACAGCCCATGGGAACATGNAGGGATAAAATAAAAGGAATGAAGCCTGCGCTGGGCAGAGTCCTGCTGTCAGTGGCGGTTCCTTGTGGAGTCTGAAGGGATCTGTCACGAGCAGATCCCAGGGTCCCCTCACCCCGGCCCCCAGCCCGGANATCTCCATAGGGTCACAAGATCAATGGAGGGGCCTTTTCCCACTGAGCTCAGGGGTATCTTAGCCTTTGGAGCCGGCCCACCAAGGGGCTATGTCTATACCTGGGCTTTTAGGCCCAGCAGCCTCAACAGCTGCTGGTTCAGGCGATGCGACACACGCCCAGCTCAGCTCGGAGCTGCCTGTGCTCCCACAGGCACAGGCTCCAAAGCAAACCCTGCCCGTGGGGACACAGCGGCTGTGCCACTATGGCTCCCTGCAGCTGAGGCCGGGCCTGCAGCACCCTGGGGTGCCCACACAGCCCAGATTGTCCCCAAGGCTTCCTGGAGCCGGAGCCAAAGCTGGAGGCCCCTGTGCCGAGAGTCCCTTCTGGGCCGGCCACAGGCCCTCGGGGTGCCCGGGAGCAGGGGGGCCCGCAGCCCAGCACAGCCTCGGTACCACCGGGGACAGCCAGGGGGGAGCCCTGGGCGAGGCTCTGCAGGACCACGCGGGCTCGGCCCTGCTCCCTCATGGGCTCCCATGGGCCAGGGCCCGCTGGGATTTGCACTACAGACACCAAATGTGTGCNTTGGGGACAGCGCTCTGCAGCAGCCCTGGAACACGAGCAGTGCCCAGTGCCGGGAGCGGCGTCAGTGGGACCCCTGTGCACGGGGACCCCCAGCCCCGGGGTGGCCGTGCCAGCACCCCCAGGGACCTCCAGCCCCGGGAACCCAGAGCAAGTGGAAACCAGAACTGTGCAAAAGCTGCCTGTGCCCAAAGGAAATGCAAAAAGAGCCGAGGTGTGACAAACACGGACAATTTATTTACAGAACAGCACGCACAACAACGAACTACAGAACATATTTCCAATATAAGAATTGTTATAAGAACAACAATCTATAAAA
>VZTG01008805.1:66154-95356 GCA_013397845.1 Melanocharis versteri | reverse complement strand
TCAGCCACCCCAGGACAGACACATAATGTGGCAACTTGAGAGTTCCACTTTGGAAAACTAAATGGCAATAAAGATACTCGTGTAACATGCTCTAGCCCCACAGGCAGAGAGTGCTGGAGGCATGGTGAAGTTTTGCCACTTGAACGCATGAAAGCTGCCTGTGGTGGCTATGCTGGGGTTTCAAAACTTGTCTTCTCCAGGGACAGTCATGATATTTGAAAGATATTTCAAAGTCAATTGACAGCTGTGGGATGGTAGCCAGGAGGGGTAGCTGTAGCACACAGCTAGCGATGCCTCTTCTGTGCATTAAGAAGCATTCCCAGTCATGTTTCAATTCCCTGGGGCAGCAAACCAGGCTGGCTGCTGTGTTCCAGGCACAGCTGATGCCAGTCCACCTTTGGTTTTGGTGATGGCTGGTGGGAGAAGGGAGGGGAGCTAGCAGTAAACTCTGTTCTCTATGTCATTATATTTCTAATGTTGGTGTTCTTGTCTTTATGTCTACGCATTCTTTAGCTATGAGGATAACAGACCCTTCATCAAGTAAGAATGACCTGAATGGCTGATAAATTTCATTTATCAGTGTGGTCTCATGAACCAGCTGTCAGATCAATATTGAAAAATCATTAAAGCTTCTGTCATTCGCTTTTGAGGCAGAAGAGCAAACTGTGCAGGAAAATGGTCAGGCATACAGCTAAGGAGCAGAGTAAATGTGCTGCATGTGTACTGCCAACCAATTGTCGCCTTATTTGCTTTATATTCTTTAATTGGATGTTACTTGAATTCAAGGTGAAAGTTCCCAAGTTAATCCTGTGTAGTACAGACTTGTTTCACCAACAGCAGCCTCTGGTCCACTGTGCTCTGTCACTGGGATTGCTTTATGGTAGCATAAATACAGAAGCAAATTTTCAGAAAGGTGCATGGCTGCTATTCCCCATGATTCCCTTTCTAGTTAGTGGGAGTAGTGCAAGCAACTCTGTGTGCATTGGTGCATTGGAGAGACTCCTTACTCATTGGAGTACCTCCTAATTGTTCCTAACTGTAAACCACTGATTTTCAAATGCACAAAAAAACAGATAATTTTTTTCTTTATTGCAATAACATTCCACTACAGGAAAAAAAAAAGCCATGGAGAAGCAGCAGCAAGTCTGTACAAAGAGCAAAATGAAAACCTCAAGCTGCACCAAAAAAACCAAAAAAAAAACCAAAAAAAAACCAAAAAAAAAAACCAAACCCACACCTGTGAAGAAAGCCAAAAATGCCTAGAAATTACATACTTTAGGGCATCCACGCTCTTCCTCCTGCAACCAAAAAAGTAATGTGCAGTAGCACAAAATTGAAGCAAATCAACTTTGCAGTAGACTTTCAGTTTGTTCTTCTGGTGAAGAGTCCTTTGTGTTCATTCTTTCAGCACCATTCCCATGTTCTCTTTCATCGCTTGGTTCTGTTTTTTTCTGTGGATGCGGGATGGAGCTATTCATAGTAATCTCCACGTCCTCTTTATCGCCGGGTCTTGTTTTCTGAAGCACAACACTGTAATGCGTGCAGTTGGCACTGTTGGGGGTCTTCTAACCCGCAGATTCCTTTCCATCACTGAAGGTGGCATATCTTCACTAAATAACTGTTTCATTCCTGCACACCTCTGCAGCCAAAGGCTCTTTAATCAGATTCAAGAATGGGCTGTGCTTCAGAGCAGAATACTTTCCTGATATCCAGGGAATAATTTTTAAAAGACTCTGAAAGTGCAGGAAGCTTTTATCTGGGGATGAGAAAAGAAGAGGAAGGAGAAAAAAAAAAAAACAACAAAATGGGGGGGGGGGGGGGGGGGTTGTGTAATTTTTNNNGGCGCGTGGTTGAAGTTATGCTTAATTTATTCATCTTGTTTTGATGAAAAAGAAAATTATATGTATTTTAATAGTTGGTGTGCAACTAGGACAATAGCGTGCTCTCACTGATGGTGGAATCTTGGGGAGAAAAATATCCCAAGTGACTAAAGCTGTAAACTTTATCTAGTGGCTACCTTTCCGAAGGATTGTGAGAGTGTATTTTCAATTTGCATCACGCTAAATATTTATTAGTGGAATTGACTGGAAATGCTTCAAAGGAGCTGTTCTGGTCTGCTAGATACATAATAGTGATTTTTAAAGAACTGTCTTAATAAGCAGTTACCTTAGGGAGCTCTTCTGTTCATGTGGTTAAATAATACATATTTTTATAAACTTCAGTGGAAGACTTAATGCTGCATTTTCATTCTAATACCTAAAGAAAAAAAAAATCAAACAAGCAACAGAAGACATGAATACAATGTTGGTATGCTTTTGTTTGTGACAAGCCCTGCTAAAAGGAAAAGGATTCAAGGCTGTAGCTGCCATGGCATCTCCGTTGCAGAGATTGTCTGCCTGACCTCTGCAGGACTCATTTGTCCCCCCAAGTTGCTGCTGCTTCATCTTTCTCCTCCTTGCCCCATGCTCTGCTTAGCAGATGGAAGCCCAAACATGCCCAAACCCAGGTCACGTTTCCAGAGGGCTGAAGTGGCTTGGAAACATCGGCAGGTCTTTGTCCCTGCGAGCCCTTCTGCAGCACCTCAGGGGGCCTTGGGGCAGACAAGGAAGCAGACGTGCTGGCTGACTACAGTCTTGTCTGATTTGGGGTGTAGAAGGGCTAAACAGTGAGGAAGGAGTGCAAAGATTGGATACCAATGCATTCATTTTTATGATGTTACAACCAACGATAACAGGGGATGACAGAAGAAAATCAAAGCCTTCAGGTAAAGGGCAAACAGGTACTCAAGGTGTTGCTTGCTTCCCAGCTACTTGACTCTCTCCCCTGTGCAGCAGCAATTCCTTTAAAGTTGTAGGTAATACATCATGTGAAAACTAGGGAGATGGCTAGGAGCAGGACAGAGTTCCTGTACTGCTTCTCACACTTCATCTCTTGTCTTGGTATTTGAAGATCAGTCTTTGAGAAGGTAATTTAGCAGATGACTAAATTTAGCAGGATAACATGGAATACTTCTCCTGCCATCCCAGCAGAACTTCCAGCTTTCCTGAAAACACCCAAAAAACCTAACATGCTGCAGTCATCTCATGTCTCCAGCTCTGTTGTTCAGGCAGAAAGTCAGTGGGAGAAAGCAGGCAAAATCTTCCTGCTGCCCATATTTGTTGGAACAACATTCGGGGCCAAGCAGTGGCTACACCTCCATTCCCACTGCCCTCCTGAGGTGGAGCAAGTGATAATCTTAGTTTTGCAGCCCATGTGAAGAAGGATTGCCCCTCCTTTTCTCCAGGCAGAAGTGTGGCAGCAGCTACCGCGTTAGCAAACGTAGGGTGTGAGTGCCTGTACGAGTATACACACTTCCCCTCATCGCAGGGTGGAAGAAGTGTGAAGCAGCATTGCAAAGAACATCCTTGTGTGGAGTGAATCTGGCAAGCAGGGAAGGCTTGCCCACCTGCCTGTAGCTGTTTATCTGGCTTACAGGCATATGGGATACTAACTAAAATGCAGCAATACATGTGTCTTGGTGTTAAGTGTAAATAAAGAAGATAATCCAGCTGGCAGTCCTGTGAAACCAGTGGACACTAAAAAAAGTGACAATCAGAGTTGTCATTTCATTTGGTTTATTTTCTTTTCCTCCATTTGCAGAAATAACATCTACATGTCATTTACATGCACACTGCTTTTACATATTTAAAAAAGAAAAGAGACATTGTGGTAACAAATGTGCTTTGCTTATGATAAATTTCTATGCTCATAACACTTCCATTTCCTTGTATTTCTTCGAGCTTGAAGATTTGTAAACTGCATTCAGCTTGAAGACAAAAGCTCCCTATGATTTATTTTGATATGCTATTTTCTTTTTGCTAAAACCAGGGGCAAAGTCTTCCTGCCTGTAGATATATGCCTTCTTTTGTGTAGATGAAAAGCCAATCCCATTCTTTTTTTTTTTTTTTTTGTTTCTCCTAACAGGTCCTGGGTTATAGGTGCAATAGCCCTACTCTGCCTATTAGGACTGACCTGGGCATTCGGACTCATGTATATTAATGAAAGCACAGTCATCATGGCGTATCTCTTCACCATATTCAATTCTCTGCAGGGAATGTTTATATTCATTTTCCATTGTGTCCTCCAGAAAAAGGTAAGACAACGGTTCCCAGCAGCAAGAGAGGTGGTAACGAGGTGTTTTGTTGCCTAACAACCACATCTTAGCGTCTCTGTGTGCCTTGAATTCGTATCACACAGATTTATCTCTATGCACCTAATAAGGGTGGTATTTAGACTGGAAACCAGCAGGATGCTGGGGAATGAGGTTCTAACAAGGATATGTGGCAGTGGTGTTTCAGCAGCCAGGGCCCTGGCAGCAGATGTGTCAGAGGCAAGGGAAAAGGCAGCTGTCAGTTTGCAGGGCCCTATAACAGGGCTTTGCCTGCTGTCAGCCAGATTCTCCTTCCCTGTGTGCCAGTGTGAGAGGGGAGAGAATCCAGGAGCATCCAGAAAGTGCTCACGTGGCTGAGTGCTCACAGCAAAATGGAGCTTTACATCCTCATTTGCAGTCCCTGCAGGAAATTACCCCTTTCCATGGCAGCATATGTGGGTTGATGGGATGTAATAGGGGCTGCTTCCCCTGCTTTTTCAAGAACTGAAGGACCTGTGCTCTGCATCAGTTCATTAGCCTTTGTATTGCTTGGGTCTGATACGGTGTTTCGGAAATCTTCCTCAAAGCAAGCACAGCAAGTGCTTCTTTGTGGAAATTGAAGTATGCCCCAATTAACATTTACAAGATAACAGTGGAGTAACGTAGATAAACTCTGGGAGGAAAAAAAAAACCCGACAGAATAAAAATTCTGTGTTTATGTAGATCAAATTTACAGCCTCTGACAATCAGTAATAAGTATTTTTAAGAACCTTTTTGTTCTCTACTTAAATTCAGTAATGCAGAGCTCTCCAATTCTGTGCATGTCTACTGATAATTTGCTACTTACATCATAGTTGCAAAGGGCAGTTTACTGAACCAGTATAAACATAGGGAAGAGTTTATGCAGATACACTGGTCCCAGTTTCTCAGGGTAACCAGTATATTTTGATGAAATGGTTTATTGGGTAATGTCACATCTGTGTTGAGATCTGTCCTCCATCTGAGAGCCGCAGGCTTGCTCTTCTGTTACTCACCTTTTCCTATACAGGAAAGGGAGATCTGACCCATGAAAACATAATCAAAATTCGTCATAATAAGTGAGCTCTGCAAGTGATGTCTGTGGAAGGATCTGCAGAGCTGTGTGAAAATGTCATTCTTGAAAGCAAAGGAAGACTTTTGGGGTTAAGAGTTTTGTCCTTGTCATTGCATCTCAAATGTGTCCATCTTAAGAAGCTTAAAAGCTTTATCTGGATGCAACTTCCTGCTGATGATCCCAAACCTTTCAGCAAGAGAGTTTCCAGGCAAGATGATAGTAAGAGTGTAGGAAGCATCACCACTGCTTATTAAACCTGCAGGTGCCTCTCTGTGAGGAGTTTGAATTTCTGCACCATTCTGACTGGTACATCCTCTCACCTCCAATGCACCCCACAAAGAGTCGGTCCCTAACCCAGCATCCCCGTACAGCTCCACAGCCTCCTTGGCTCGTGGGGTTCTTAGTCAGCATGACAGAACCATTCTCTTTTCTGTCTTAAGCCAATTTACACCCTTAAACCATCACTGATGACTGTGGAATTGTTCCTGATTTACGGCTGCACAGAGGGAAGGAGAATGCAGCTGGTGCCTTGCTGTGGGGTGGATGCATCTCTCTGACCTAAAAGCTGAGGGAGGTATTATTTAAGAGGAGAAAAAAAAATCCTTTCCTTTCCTATCTATCACGGCCTAGAAAATCGGCGAAATGCTGCAGAGAGGCAAGCAGTGGGTGGCTAATTAAAGCAATTGAATTATTTTCTCTCAGCAAAGGATTGATTAGGCACTCGAGCATATTGGGCACTTGTGGTATGTGTTTGTCTCAAGCGCTTAAGGAAGAGCCTAATGAAAAAGCTGTAATTTGCTATTTAAACAGTTGTTTCACAGAGTTGTGAAATGCTCATGGAGAGTTTGGCAAAATTTTACAGCCAACCGTGCACTTCAAGGAATTTCAACTGGTGTTTTGGACATGCATGGTGGTTTTGGGGCTTTTTTGTGTCAGTAGGTAACATGACCCTCTTTTGGCACTTCACTACAGTCTGCTCACCTTCAGCCCTGTCTCATCTGGTTTCTGGGTATGACTGCCCATAAAAAGTCACACCTGAAGCGTGGTGCAAGGTTAGATCCTGTCCTGGCACAAGTCAGTGTAGGTCCCCTGAAGCAAAGGAGGTGGCACAGGTTTGACTGCAATACGCATTTTAAACATGACTGGCTTGCACAGTGCTGGGGAAAAGCAAGCTGCAGCCACCCCTGAGCATTGGGAATATAATTTCTAATGCTGCTGGTTTTACAGTTTCCTCAAATTTCAATTTGACTGCAACAAACCTTTTTTTTTTTAATAAAAAATCAATAGCTTTCATATGTTTCTCTTGGAATTCTTTTTTCTTAGTCCCCTGCCAGAAGCAATAACTTTTAGTACCTTGATGAGCCAATATGCTAGTTTATATCAAATCTACAACGATACTAATTTTCAGTCATAAACAGTGTACCTGCACTTTCTCCCATGCCCCTTTGATGTGCCTCAGAGGATGCAGTAACGGGCTGGTGCAGTCTCTTGTGGCATCTTAAGCCACGAGCTCAGCTGCAAGGGGTACTAGACTTCTTTCCCACACACTGCAGCACATTTTGTTTTAACGAAGCACTGAGGAAAAAATCAGGGGCTGTGTTGAAAATCAGAAGGCAGTGGGCTGGAGGAGGAGCTGCCTGCTAACCACCACTGCTCTTTCCTTGGCCAGGTACGTAAAGAGTATGGAAAATGCCTGCGCACACATTGCTGTAGTGGGAAAAGTACAGAGAGTTCTATCGGCTCAGGAAAAACCTCGGGGTCAAGGACACCTGGAAGATATTCCACAGGCTCACAGGTAACCCACGCTTCTTGTTTGTGTCCCAATGCCATGCCAAGACCCTTCTCAGCTGTTCTGGGGGGAATACTCCTCTCGGCCCCAAAGGAGCTGCCTTGGGCCTCTCCCCAGGGTGCCTGCAGAGATCTCCCTCACTTCCAGACCTGAACTCAACACAGGGGCTTCCCTTGAGATGTGATGGCAATTAATGCCTGTCCAAGAGCCTTCTAAATAGTACTTTTGGGAATAAAAAGTCCAAACTTGCCTTCCAGACTCAGGTGGATTTTTATCACCTGAGGTGTCCTGCCTGCTCTCCGTGGGAAGCAGGAGTGGGAGCATTTTGTCAGCTGTGCTACATTCCAGAACATCCTTTAATCATGAGATGAAGGTTGTCACTATTAACTATTAACATGTACAGAAATGATGCTATAGGCATCTAGTGTTTTTCTTGTAAAAAAAATTAAAGGCCACAAGTGTCTTGCAGTAGCCTTCCCAATGAAAGAGTTTGCTTTCTGACATTCAGTGATTCGGTCTGTTCCGTGCCTCACACAATTTGTCTTAGCTTATAAGACCTTTTAGGAGAAGCCATTGGGGTCAGACTGTCTTACTAAGTTACTAGATTTGTTAACTTTGGACACTTGAAAATTCAGGTTTTGTGTAGTTTGCGCGCTTAGCTGTTTTGAAGCTGACTTCTATGTGGAGATGCAGATTTATGGATGAAGAGTTCATATAAAATGAAGAAGCTTATTTCTTAATCAATAGAAACCAAACACAAATTTATTCAGTATTAGTAATGGAAGTAATTATACATGACAGTTCCACTATTAAATTATAAAAGACATGCAGCGAGTAACAGCTTATAACTTTCCAGGAAAACCTAATTTGCAATTTATGTCTTGGAGCAAATCATTATTTATTTGCAGTGGTTTCCAAGATGTCATCCAAAAGCTCCACTTTGGTGTTTTCATAGATCTGGTAGCTATGCAGAGCAAATAAAAGCAATAGAATATAGAGCCTCTCTCCAGTAGGCCATCAAATCCCCATAATGTCCAAAACTCACAATATCCAGCAGCATTTAAATGGCTGATTTGAAAGCCTCTGGTGTTATCTAACTTAGCTGCTGGGCTGGTGCCCTCCTCTCCAGGAAGAGTTGACTTTAATGGTCCCTCCCTCTTGCCAGTCCCAGCACAAGAGAACAAGCCCTTTTGAGGGTGCACTGAGTCTTCTGGCAGCAGTCCCCTTGTGGCGGGTGAGGTTTGAGGCACCAAGGAGGGTTATTTTGCCTGCAGAAGCATGTCCTTGGAAGGATGGAAGTTCCTGAGACCTGTTGTAGCCAGGAGAAACCTCATACAGGTGATGGATAGTAGATGGAGATCAGTCTGAGCTGCTGAAAACATCTAACTTTAAATAGAGAAGACCATGAGGAAGAAGGCTTCGAAGATCCCTTCATTCTCTGAGAAGCACATAGAAAACAGAATAATTAATCTACAATGGATCATGTCAGAGAAACACAATAAATTAAATGTCCAGGTGAAAAACAATTACTGTAAAAGGGCAAGGGCCTCATGTCACATGGTACTTCCATTTATAGAGGGCTAATGCATGATTAGGAGATGCTGTTATTCTGTAGTTAATGAGTAATCTAGGACTTTTCAGCTGGGACCATATGATTAAGCCTTGGTAGATCTCTCATGGCTAAAATCCCACTATGGAAACCGCTGGATTTTTGGCACTTATAAAAAACATGGTCTGTCTTTGTTAGTGGGAAAAAGGCTTCCCAGTCCCCCAGACCACCTAGCACCACTTTCACACAGCCAGGGAAAACATCCTTCAGAGTCGCAGACGTGAGGTGAGGGAGAGTTTTCCTGCGGCCCCTGGGTTCTCCAGTCATCTTCACACAGGGATTGTGGTTGAACTGCTCACAAGATGCATTTTGGCTGATTTTTTGATATTTTGCAAGGTCTAGTTGGGGAGGAGCGAGACAGTGATGTAAATGCCACAGAGGCAGATACTTTGCAGCATATTTGAGGAACAAAACAGAAGGCCAACATATTCAGGACACTTTTGCCAGTAGCAGAAGCTATACCACAGATGGCAAAACCATCACAGATTTTTCAGTATGGGAACAGAAGTCATTCATTTGTGGGGAATTTTTTGCCCCCCCCCCCAAATCCTCAAGATGGAAAATAGCTATAGAAAACTTCTGTTCATTCAGGGACACCAAGATACAAATCAGGTCTTCTGTTACACTTCACAAAAAATAAGAAACAAGTTGTCTGTGTATGGGAAGCACATGGGCTTCTGTGTGTGAGTTATTTTTCCATTATTTCGTGCTATATTGGTGAACCTGTAGCTGGCATGGGGTCTGGGTTTTGCTCATGCATGATTTTTTTTTGTTTAATTAAGATGTAAGCAATTCAATTGTACACTTTTTCTTTGAGCTAGGCATTTGTGTTACGAAGTTAGTCTGGCAGGATCTGGCATGCATGAGACAGGTTACAACAAAACAGCAACTGCTTGCTTACAGCTGGCTAGAAGCAAGTCTCATCCTGAGCTAGACATGCCAGTAGCCATCTTTAGTGAGGCAGAAAGAAACCTCTCTACAGCTGCTAAAAATTCATTGCCTGCTGTGCTTCAATCCCTCCTCAGAGCCGGATTCGTAGGATGTGGAATGACACAGTTCGAAAGCAGTCCGAGTCTTCCTTTATTACTGGAGATATAAACAGTTCAGCTTCACTCAACAGAGGTAATTATAAACTATTTTTTGTATCTCTAACTCTTCTGACGGCTTTAAGGAGTCTGAAATGTGTTGCCTCTTTCTCCCTGCCTTTTCCTCCTCACCTCAAACGTCACGGGACCCTATTCTACCACCCAAGAAATGTTACAGTTATAAATGGGAGGAGGTTTTATGGTGGTTGTTGCCTTCTTTTTCTTTTCTTTCTTTTATTTCTACACGTGCATTTTCAAGAATTGTCATTTCTGGAAGGAAGTTAGGAAAAGCAGAAGAGAGAAATGAAATTAAGTTGAAATCTCCCCTTTCCCTCAGAAAACTGCTAGTGCCAGAAGCTGCTGACGTGTCAGGCCTCGTTGCTGACAGTGAAAATGAGCCATTACAGCACTGTACAGCCTGTGTTAAGCATCACAGGAGTCCTGATTGTCCTGCATATGTAGCAATACTGTCATCTTTACAGAAGCAAAAGTGAACAGCAGAATATAGACGTAAGGAAAAACTGTGCTTGGAACAAAATTGTCTGTGTTGGTGTTAATATACCTAGTTTGAAGAACTGACTGATGTGAACTTTATAGGCATCTGCGGAGGAAAGGCTATCAGAAATGTATATGCCAAACAAAATGTGGTGTCTGGCACAAGAGGAAATATGAACAGCTTTTTTAAACCAAGTGTTTTTCAGGGAGTTGCAGGAAAGTGACGGTAACAGAATACCAGAAAAAGAGCCTCAGAGATTGCTTCCTTTCTCTTCCAGTACAGCTACCTTATGAATCAACCTTGAGCAACTAGATGCCAGACTCTGTTTTGTGTTATCTGTCCAGTTGATGCTGGAATTAAGAGGGGGTAGAACTGGAATTACTGGGCCCAGCTGTTCTCTCATCATGATGAAAATCAAACATATTTCCAGTCCTGATGGTTGGTCTGCAAAGCTCAACTGAGAATTGAGTTGGGACTTTGGTTCCTATTCAGTCTTTATTCTCACAGAATTCCCACTGATTTTAGGGTGAGTTTTGCCTGAGGATAGGCTTGAAGGATTTTGACTATGCTGAGTAATATTGACTGCTGAGTGCTGGGGGAACTAGGGGTATATGATTCTGTTCTCTGAGCATTATACACACTGCCCAAATCAGTGCAAAGGGGAAGGCAGTGTAGTTAACATGGAGCTGTACTGTTCTTCAACTCGCTGGTCTTTTTTGTGCCAGGATGCTTTCCCTTTGCACTGAAGATTCATTAATAATGTTGACTACAAGATTCCATTACTGCAAATGCCTGATTTATCCACATACATTGCCCTCATATCTCTCTCTGTCTCTGCATTAAAGACTGCAGAGCAGCAGCCAGGCTTCTCTGGGTGTAATGCAGGGGGGGATTGGTTATCACACGTAGGTTCCAGCGAGAGCCACTGTTTCCCTCAGCCATCCACTGCTCCATCTCAGTGGCAAACAAAAATGTGTTATGCATGAAATGTTTGCTCCTTTAGTTAGCACAGAAGTTGAACTTGCTCTCTGATGCAGCTGAGGTTACCAAGGGATGTGTTTTAGCAAAAAGGATCTTCTGGGCTTGTTAGCAAAAGAAAGGTATCTCTCCTTTTTTAGTTGTGCATTTTTTTTCTGTGCAAAGAGGGAAGTATGACTGTCAATTGGGACAAGTAAAGAGGTTTCAAGTGGACAGTCTTCATCCCAGTGTGGTGAGAGCCTGTTACTAGATGTGCCTGTTATTTAAAGGACAGTTGGGAAATGAACTGCCAGGGGAAGCATCTTCCAAGCAGATTTCATCCAGCTATTTTCCTTGTGTAACACTGGATGAGGTGAATCACGTGAAGGGCCTGAATCTCTCTACTGACTACAGAAGCAGCCTGATAAGTGTCTTAGAAAGAAGCCTTTTAGGTGGAACACTGAAGTGACTTGAGTAAGTGTTACGATTATACAGAGTCATCCTCCCTTTTTTTCACACAGGCAGGCACAATATTTGTTGTTGTTGGGTTCTGTTTTTCTTTTCTGGTAAACAGAAGTATTTGCAAAGTGGAGGTTAAAAACCTTTCTGTGGGAGATAGCTTGTCCACAGCAGCAGGTGGCCAGTTCCATATGGAAGTACACCTGACATCAATAGTAATCCCAGCTGCACAGGCCTCCAGGTATTTCTCCCTTTATCCTGTTTATTTCAGCTGAAAAGCAACATTTGTGGTCTTAGGGCTTTCCACAGAGCAAACTCTCCAGAGACCTGCAGCCCTAACAGAGCAGTGGGGCAACGTGTTTTTCACAGTTCTTATCTTACTCTTAATATTTAAATGTATATCCAGCTTTAAAGGAGCTGTTTCATTAATGTTTTATTTACAAGCATGCTATTAAGACTCAGAGGATTCAAGTGTGAGCCTTGAGCTGTGTGGTCAGTAGCTTTAGCTGGCTGAGGTTGATACAACAGGCTCCCGTTCCTGTTCAAAACTCCCACTCCAGCCCTCCCAGCCTCGACACCTTTTGTACAAAATTATCTGTATTATCCCAAGTTAAACATTCTGTGTATGCTGGTATTTTCCCCAGAGCCTTCAGAGAGCAGTCTGTGTTCTAAAACAGGAAGAAAACAATCCTTTGTCCCCAGAATTGTCCTAGCATCCAGGTCCTGGAGCTTAACTCCACTTCTCCATGTCCTGGGCCAGCACTGAGTTTTCATGTTTCTGCTGGGGGAGCAGAAAGCAGTGAGACATCCTCTAACTGGGGTAATATCTCATTCAAACCTGTTTTTTTCCTGATATCATTCATCATATTCACAGCCTCCTGCCACATGATAACATCCCAGGCAAGACTCCTCTAGCTGTCCATATTTCCTGTATGATGACCAGCGTTCCTGTATGACATCTCATCCCTTCTTCTTCCTTCATGAACCTCCTGGGCGTCAGTCTGGAATATGGTGTCTGTGTTAGTGCCTCCCTCCTTCAGACATACAGCTATGTCTTTAACTGATTTAGCAGATAAAGACACTCCTTATGGCTCTTTTCAGCTTCATATTCTCTTTTATCAACTATTCCCCCCTCTCCCCGCCAGAGTAATTGACCATAATGTTACTTTTCTTATTCTCATTTATCACACCAGGAATTTCAGGCATAACCCCAAACTTGCCTGATGAAATGTGTTCTGTAATGAAAACTTTATTCACTTTATCCTAAGGCATACAAGACTATTTCAGATATTTCCTGAAGGTAGCATCTAATTATTGATTAATAAAACGTATGTCTGGCTTTGTTTCCTCTTGCTGCTCATTGTGGCTTAGTAGTGCTGTGGATTTGGGGTTGTTATACCACTGAAATCAGGAGGAAGAGAAGAGAAACTGGCTGTAGATTTCCTTTTTTACTGTTGAATGGAGAGCGTGCCTGTCCACCCCATGATCATGGTCTCAGTTTCAGGATCCAGGGGGATTCCCGCTCCTTGCACTCCCACTCTGCAACTTTGTCCAATTTTTCACACCTTGGGTCTGGCTGGATACTTCTACCCCCTATTTCACATCCAGCCTGTGCTCTACATTTCTTTTCCTAGTGCTGAAAACTTCAGAGGTGTAAAAGCTGAACCAAGCTGATTACCTCATAAGTAGGAAAAAGACGTTTCCCCTTGCCTGCCAGGTGTTTGGTGTGTGATCTTAATGCACGCACTTGGATGCAGTGCTGAAAAAGTAGTACAAAAGGGATGCATGTAGGATGGACTGTTTGCTGAAGTTTAGTACTTTGAAGGCTGAAAAGTGGAATGCAAGAAGGAAAAGCAACAGAGTTTGCCAGAGCTTTGGGTACATCCAGCTGGCCACCTCAGGATCGTGAGGGATGCGTCTGTTTGCACCTTTGGAGTGTTAATGTCAGAAAGCTCTGGGATAGCTCAGCCAGCCTTGCAAACAAGCAGTCATAGCATGAAACAGCAATGTGACACCAGCCTATTTTTATCCATGTCTTAGGTGAGAGGCAATACAGTAATTACCGTCTCTCTTTGGATATGAGACAACTGGGAGAGAAGAAGAATCATCATGAACTATGTGGTATTTTGTTACCCTTCAGGTTTTCGAGCTGGGGGAAGGGAGGTGGCGGTATGATGTGTGTGACATATTTTTTTTCCAAGGAAAAATGGAAGTTATGTGTTAAAGAAGGGACTGTTCCTTGTTTTGGTGAGGCTCGAGAGTAGCAGAGACAAAGGACTTTGTCACTCATACAAGGCGGTGCTTTGTTGTAGGAAAATGCTTGGATGGAGTTGTGTGTATCAATTCAAGTTAGCACACAGTAGTTTTTCCCTCTTGAGGGAAATAAATGGACTAGGGGTAAAGCCACCAGATTTCATAGAGAACAGAAACTGCTCCAGAAGTCCGTTGTGCTGGGTCAAGTGCTGTTCTCCTGCTGTAATGCTCTGAGTCTTGGCTTACAGACTAGACAGCAAGTTAAGTAGTTTATCCCAATAGCAGTCCTGCTGCAGAAACAGGAGTATGTGCAGCTCTTGTCTTTTGGCTGTATGCATATATGCTTTATGTCCATCCACTCCCAAAGCACTGCTCACCATCCCCACCACCCTCATCCACAGAGGTCTCCTGGAGGGAATTCTTGATAGTTTGCCTTGCTGCTCCACTTATCTGAAAGAAAAGAAACAGCAGGGAGTGGTAAGAGTAGAGCTGTTCCATGAGGGAGAACATCTGGTATCTGAGGGGATGGCAAGCGCAGTCCAAGCTCTCAGTGATGGTTCATTGTGCCACAGGGGCTTAAGCCAGGAGGCAGAGCCCTGGACAAGGTGAGAGAATTGAACCTGGTCCAGGGTCCAGCCTAGAGCACCAAGGGATACTGGCAGAGACAGAACTGGAAACTGAGCTACAACCCAGGTCCAGGATCCAGCCAGGAGACAGACACAAGGCAAGGACTGGGTGCCCAGGGCCAAGCAGGGCTGTGGGTTCTTGGTGGGTTTCACTGAGATCACTGAGGCCTGTGGGGGCCATAAGGACCTCAAAAGCTGTGGCAGATTGGAGCCCAGGACCCCTGGCAGCTCTTACTGAAGGGTGGTAAGTCTTAAATACAGATTCATCCATGTGGCCCTGAGGGTCCATTCATGAGGGAGTAGGCCCTTGCCAGCAAACCTCGTCAGAGTCATCACAAAGCCCTCAGATCCCCAGTATTGGCACAACAGATACTATCCCTGACTAGGAAAGCCATATTCATTCCCTGTTTGCTCCCATTCAAATGGGCTGAAATGGGAAATGGAAATAAGAGTATTGTTTGTCCCTGCCCCCTGCTTTTTCTTCCCAAATGCATAAGTGCCATTGCATGTTTCCTCTTCTGGGTAGCGTTCCAGAATAAATACTTGATTTCCCTTTGCTTTATTATTTCTCCCCTGCATTTTTATATCAACCACAAAGACTTAATCTGAAACACACACAGGAAAAAGGGAAATTATTGCTACTGTTTTCAGAGGTAATCAGTTTAATGTCAAATTCATGTGGATTTCTTCATAATGAACAGAACAAATTGAGCTCAAATTCAAACAGTGGGAATCTGAGTCAGAGAGGAAAATTAAAATGAAGAACATTAATATCCTGATTTCTAACCCAACCGAGACCTGATTGTTTCCTAAATGAAATCTCCCATCAAATTCCTTCCACCCACCCAAAAATATAATTAAGCTGTGATTTCCAGGCTGAAATCGTATCTGCACTGTGAACTCAGCAGGGACAACTGTGTGTGTTGCAGAATTATTTTCAGGTGGATATATTTTCCTGCATTTTTAGGAAGCAGTTATTTAGAAAACACCAGTAGAAGGTTAAATTCTTCCTTTGGTAGGAGACTGTCACTCCAGAAGTCAGGAGGTATAGGTTAGCACTGAGAGTGCAACAGGTCAGGTTTGGGTCACTCTCCCCATATTTGCCCTTTCTGCTGAGAGATGAGGGCTGCTGGATGTGTCTTGGTGTTGGAAGATCAAGAAGTTTCAGTTTAGCTGTCTGCAGGGGTGATGGGTGCCATGGTGTGGATATAACTGGGCAATACAGCAGTGACAACAGGGTAGAATTGGGTGTGGTAAAAAGCACAGGCAAGCAGGGGAGGAGGCAAAAAGAAAGAAAAGAAAGGGGCAGAACTGGATTCCGCAGAGATCTCAAACCCCATCCCTGGTACACTTCAAAGTGCAATTGCTGCTCATTATAACCCATTTGCCAATGCTGACCCTTTGCTGCCTAGATAAAGCAGAGAGAAGGTGGAAATTTGGCCAGTGGAAGTGCTACTGTTGTCATGCATCAGCCTTTCTCGAGATGCTTGTTTGCTCCTTGATGCATTAATGTGACCGGCATGACAGAGAGATTTCTGCTAAATTTATGTTGCATATAAAACAAATAGCAAGCAGCCAAGCTCTGGGAAAGGTGGAAGTACCTCTGCTCATTTTGATAGGATATTCAGAGGACACCACCAAATGATCTATCAGAGTCTGTCTAAACACTTCTTACCTACTCTGAGTAACACCTATGGCTTTTCTTGTGGCTTGAAGATATTGGGGAATAAATACTTCCTCTGTTTTCTTTCCATTTGTTTTCTTTTTACAGTTGGCAGCAGTGCCCCGGTTTCTCCTGTTAAGTCAGTCAGCTTTCATGTCATGTCTTTCAGAGAGATCATTTTGGGGTGTATGGGGACTTAGTCATTTTAAATTAGTGAGTTGTGGCTATGTGAACATGCATGTTGGCAGCAGTGATAATGGTCACTTTTTTTCCATAATTTCTTGTTCCCGTTGTGGTTCTGGGTTAAGCAGGTTCGGTGCAGAGGACTCACAGGATGCCCAAGGTGCCTGCAGTTGCTCTCCTTGTTCAAGAATGCATCTGTAGATGCCTAGAGGGAACTCACCAGAATATTCATGGATATAAAAATACACATTATTCTTGGTTTCTGAGCACTTAACAGCTCAAAGACAATTGGACTAAAGAAAAGTGTCTGTCTTCTGCAGACACTTTGGTCTTGTGAGTGCCATCACTGTGCAGCTGGGTGTGTGGTGTGGAGC
Organism: Melanocharis versteri; assembly: GCA_013397845.1. Taxonomy (NCBI): domain Eukaryota; kingdom Metazoa; phylum Chordata; class Aves; order Passeriformes; family Melanocharitidae; genus Melanocharis; species Melanocharis versteri. Next base: position 78,640 of record VZTG01008805.1, on the reverse strand, counting down.
AAGAGCATGCCTGTTTTAATCTGAACACATCCTGGAGATGCCTTAAAAGCTTTGAGCTCTGTTTTCAGTCATGCTCAGGGTTTGGTGGATGTAAATGCAGAGGAATTATCAAAGTTGAACCTGGGGTGGCCCTTGACAGGGACAGCAGCCTCAGTGACCATTCAGAGACCATCGTCTGTCAACATGCAAATCTCACTTCTTCGGTGTCATTGCTTCAAATCTAAAACCCAGCACTTTCCCCCGAACTTGTCCCTTTGTGCAGAGTGCTGAGAGGTGTCAGTGCCTAACGTTGTCTCTGCTGACCATTGCTGAGTTGGCAGGGGCAAGGTGCTGCATGAACCTGAGGGATGCAGCAGTCCTTGCCCTTGAGCATCATCCTTCACACTGCAAAGCCCTTAGTCCTGGGAAATTTATTCTGTGTTTCAAGGGGTTCATCGGTCCTGGAGCCTGGAGGCCTCTGGTTTAGCCACAAACAGCGACAGCAGTGCCAGTCTCTTCCCCCTCTGGAATATGATTAGAAGTTCAGCTTCTATTATTTTTAAGTCAAGGCTGTCCTTGAGAGGGGGGTTTTTGGAGGTGCTCAAGTGTCCCCTGGCTGTTTGGCGGAAATCAAGGGGTAAGAAGCGGGGTAGAATCCCTGACAGCACTTCTCTGCTAATCCAGAGGCAGCCTGTGGGCTGCTTTCTAGCATCTCATCCAGCCACAGCTGCTTGGATGCTGCAGCTCCTGCTCTTCACTGGGCAGATTGGTGTTCAAGGGTGCTCACTGTCCCAGCACTCTGGGTGCTCGTATTAGTGCTCACAACTCCAGGGAGAGCCTGAAAAAGAAATAGCATAGTCAATTTATATCAGGACTTCAAAACTTCCATTTTACCCAGTGTAGGGGGCTGTTCCTTTACCTCCCCATCTCACCACCACTGGCATTTCCTTAATGAAGCTCTTTGGTTTCATTCCCCCTGCCCTTCTGCTTTTTCTGTTCCTTCTTGTAACTCTTACAGACACACTTACCCTCCCCTGACCCCATGGGTACCCCTTCCTGAGGCCCATTGCCCAAATGGAGGGCGTATTTGGAGGGAGTAGTCCACATGCCATTGCTCTAGTTCGGTCATGAGGGATTGCTGTTTGTAAGCCAAAAATCTCTGCAACCCTGTTTAAGCAGCTGTTGGTTTGGCTAAATGTCAGCAACTGGCCTCAAAATGACCCATCCTGATAATCACATATGAAGTAAAGAGAAGTTCCAGGTAGGTGACAGCAGAGGAATATTTTCTCTTTGTAAGGGAAAGTCATCAGCCTTTTGGACTAGCAAATTGCTTTGGGTGGTTTTTATCTTTTTTTTTCCTCCTCTTTTTCAATCAGCTGTACATTTTATGCTAGCAAAATTATGATTTTCTGTGCTAAGGATCAAAACTTAGGGAGTTTGACTCCTGTTTCTGCCTATGTGCAAAATTAATCCCATTGTTCATATTCTCACGGTTTATTTTGCCTCTCTGCTGCCTGGGACTGAGTTAGCTGAGATTCGTTGCAGTGATTTCAGTGAGTGACATGACATTCTTCCTTTGGGAGATATTATGAACTGGCTTTGATTTTAGGATTGACAGCCATATAATTGGAAGTTCAGTCATTAGGTGGATCAGCTTTAAAGAGGAAAAGTAAGGACAAGGCAATTTCTGAAATCAGAGCAGGCTTTGGGGAGTATTAGATCTGGCAGAGTATTGCTGCAGAGCAGTCTTAATATGGTGTCTGTGAAGGAGGAAGAAAGAAAGCATAGCTGTTTTTATAGATTCCTGTAAGCACGGTCCAATTTTTACCACAGGCAGGGCTTTCTGCGCATCTTGGGTAAAGCCTCAGGTTTAGTGAGAAATAATCATAAATGGAAACAATTAGGGATAATGCATATTTGTATAGTCGAGATACAATGTGGTATAAACCCTTACAAGGGGTAGTGGTCGTATAAAGAAATGTCCCATCCTGGGACAATGCTTCTGCTCCAGGCAGTGAGAAAGTAATTAGCGAGTGAGCAAATACTTATAAATCGATGTGGACTAGTTCTGTGTTTCGAACATGGCCTGCAGATTATAATCCAGCAGAGGTTTGTCATCTGAAATCATTGCTGAAGAAAGGAAGGGGAAAAAAAGGGGCAAAGAAATGCTTTCACTCCCCTGTCTCTGCATAAAAGCACGGGATGTTTCATTTGGCAGAAGATGGCCCAGAGCTCAACAACCTCATTTGCTGAAACTCCATTTCACTGCAGTCAGTATTAATAGCTTCACAATGAATAGATTAGATGCTGCAAGTGACAACAAACCTATTTGAGAGAAATTTAATAGGGAAGTTTATTGAAGTTTATTAACTGAATCCTGTTGGCTATTATAAGAACACAGCTCGATAAATCTAAATGTCAGAGCATTTGTTGGAAGGAACTCGGAAAAATGCTGAAAATACCTGTTGTCCTCCAGCAAATATGTGTGGTTTTGATTTTCATAATTGCATTTATTGTTGGAACAAATTGTGAACACGTGGAAGACCAGGATTCTTTAAATACTTGAAAACTCTACCTGTAGAAAAGGACACTGTGTAATGCTGGTAAGGAAACTCTCAAAGAAAACTAGAGCTTTGACTCCCACAAACCTGCTTTTGTTTCCCTGGGAGCAAAGTGGAATGAGTTAATACTAAGAGAAGTATGAAACCAGACAGAATTTACAAACAGAAATCAGTGCAGAGAGGCTATTCCAGTGACATTCAAGTCTGAGTTATTTATTACATTTAGAGTAAGGCAGCGTGTGTTATGGGGTTGTCTTAATGGACACGTATGGGAAGATTGAGCTCTTACCACATCATTTGTGCCCAAGCTAAACCGTGTCCCCGGACAGCTCAGGAACTGCCCTACCTTCAGGGAATGGTCCATGTTCTTCCTGGCTTTCACTTGTCTCTGCAGAGTGGGCTGAAGTCAGGGACATGACGTGCAAGAAGCTGAGGGATCTGGTTCGTGGTTGTTCATCCAACAAGATAAGTTAGGTGCTTCAGGAGTCAGAGCAGGCAGGAGTACAGCACTGTGCCCTTACCTTGCAGAAAGGGAGCTGCATTGTTGGCAAAATAGGGAGGAAACAGGATTGAGATTGATTGAAAACACAGCAGTACATATATTTTCTTCTGAAACAAATAAAAAAAGCCCAAGAAAATCTGCATTTTGGAATTGCCAGGTCAGAGGCAATGAAACATTTTGTTATGACTCATGTGCTTTTTCTAAACTGTTTCTGTTTCTGCTCTAATAAAAAGTTGACATAATATGAAAAAGTCAAAGTCAGCTTTCATACAAGCCGCTCTTTTGGAACAAAAAATGAAAACATTTAATTTGGAAAATACTGATTTCATATGGACATTTTTAAAACATTCAATAGTTCACCCAATTAAATTTGTAAGCTGGTCCATTCTCCTTTCTCAGCAAAACTGCTCTTCTGTCACGTCTGCTGGGCGGTGGGGGAATCTCTCCATCCCCTGCTAAAATGCATGTAGCAAATATAGAGCTGAATTTGGTATGCAATTGAAAAGACCAGAAGTCAAAGAAGATACATGGTGGTGGTGTTACCTGTGCAGACAGATGATCCCAGTTAAAGCTGTGCTGCTCAAAGCCTTTCAGCCAGGCAGAGCCATAGTGAGTGACAGTATTAGTCAGAAAATCTGGAGGAGCAGTTGAATCCATTTCCCTTCTGGCTGGGTAGACCGTGCAGATGATTCAAGGTAACCTGTGTGGCTTTGTCAGCCAGCTGCCCACAAGAAATTATTTTTAATTTTGTTCCTGAGTGATGCAGTCTAGAGTCTGGCAGCATGTGCTTGTCATCATAATTTTCATCCTTTGCTTTCAGTGAGTGAATAAACCATACTTGTGTTTAACAAGGTGCAGTTTTCCCATACAGTCATTACACAAATCTCTTCCAAAAAATTATTGCTACATTCAGTGTTGTCCTGCATCAAGAACATCAATTTCTACCTTAGAAAGGAAAGAAAAAGGTACCATTTGGTTGCATACAGTCATTAAAATAATACCTACTTTCATAGGCACAGAAAGCAGCTAACTGTAGCTATTTGAATTCTTTGTGTCTGGTTACAGTGATGTTAAAAATTATGCGATTTTCGTCTTCTTTGTCCTGGTTGGTTTTCCTAACAGTTTTTCTCAGTTTGCCAGTCAAAAGTGAAACCGTCCAGATCTCTCCCTGCACCCTGAGCATAGGCCATGGCTCTCCTGGCCTTTTAGATCCAGTAAGGCTGGATCTGTGGTACTTGAATCATGGGGATCACTGATGCTGTGAGAGGGGCAGGAGCATCTGCGTGTTACCCAGCGAATATTTGCCTTCTGAAAGACCATCCTTTCTTTCTCCTTGTGATCACAGCCTGTAAATCCTTCACTTGAGGAAATCTAGCATCAGGAAGCCTTGAACTGAGCACTGGCCTTTCCAGAAACCTGATTTTGAATGTAATTTTGGATATTAGAGCTGACCTGGTAGCTGTGATTTGCTCTGAACTTTGTTGGATACCAGTGGAAACAAGGAGACTTGGGACTGTAGTTGTACCAGTGTGGTTGCATGGAATATTTTTGTAGAGGTGTGAGTTCTGCTGTTAAATGTTTGCTGGTTGTGATGGTCTCATCATGCTCTAAAAGGTGAACCTGTGGGTTTGAACTCATCTTTTTTCCAACCCCAAATTCATGCTGCCACACGTACATAGCATGATAGGGGTTTGGAAACAGAATGCATTTGCTTTCGGTAGGGCGCCTCTGACTAGCAGAACTGAAGGTGATTCAGCACAGCTGGGTAGAAGGCAGTTCCCCTAACTAAATGAAGAATGGTGGCTGTGTGCTGGGATGTAGGAAAGCAAGGATGACAGAGCTGTGGGGTTTGCTGGGAAAGATCTGTGTTGCACCACAGATGCTGAGAGCTGAGGATCCAGCAGTAAGTGAATAAGTAAGAGTAAGTGATGATAACTGCTGCCTGCTGAGGACTTTAGGCACATCACCAACACCAGGCCAGACAGCTGCCAAGGGTCCCATCCCAAGAGTGCTCTGACAGGGAGGAGATTCCAAGTGGTCAACAGGCACTCGCAGCCCTGATCTGTCTGTTTTTTGGGGCCCTGGACATGCATTGGCCTTTGTAATTGCAGCCCCAGCGATGCACACCCGCACACAGGACTGAAGAATAACTCTCTTTGCTTTCCCCCATGGTGCTTTGGGAGAGCATGCTGCTATGATCCCCTGCTTACTTTATTGGGGTTTTGTTGGCTTTCTATTACCAAGGCCATTTTCATGCAAATGAGGTCGTAGTTCCGTAGTCTACCTGCTCCTTCAGCTCCTGCCTCATCTGCAGACCTAATCCACTCTTCCTAATAGTCCCGTTGGTTGCTATAGCAATGATAAAGTGGTATGAAAAAGCCAGGATGATACTTAAATGTATGGCTGGTATTACATTTTTCTTTCTTTCTCCTGGGAAAGAGAAACCAAATAATGAGGGGTTTGTTGTTTTTTGGGGTTTTTTGGGGGGTTTTTTGGTGTATTATAGTTTTATCTAAAGCTTTAATTGTAGGCTTTTTGGACCCTGGATGCAGTCTTCTCTCAGCATCCTTTTAGGCTGGGAATTTTGCAACTCAAGAGCAGTTAATGAGAAACAAGAGCCCAAATTTATGAATACAGGGTACATATCATTTTGTATTTAAGATGCCAAAGTTACTTTTATTGTGACATGCAGAGAGTGTGAAGTTTGCCAGCTCACCATGATGGGAACCTGCTGCAGAATGCTTAGGGCCCAGTTGGGTCTCTGAAAGTATTGAAAGATATCTGAACGCGTTAGCAGAGGGTTTGTTTTGGATTTGCACCCGGAGACTTACTCAGCACTGCCATTGAAAGTGGCATTTTGAAGAGTAAATTAAAAAATCTTAATGTAATCAAGGGAGAGGAAGGCAGAAGATGGAGTAGTTTTGCTCAGTAGCTGCATGCAAGAATGGATGGCTGTAGTACTAAGACCTGTCTTTTACACACCCGAGAGCAAAAATGACTTACTTATTCTGTATTTTCAACTTTTTTTGCCAAGTTTGTAGTCAGAATAATGGATCTGTATTAAAAGTTGGCTGGAAGAGCCATATTTGTGTGAATTCAGCTCATTACAGAGCCCACCATGCCGGCAAATGTAGGCAAGCAAAACCTGCATTTAAGTGCTGACACAGGTTGATCCCTTCTTTCTTGTCACAGGCCGAGGGCATCCCTCTTGCAAAACAGCTTCTCCTGCCCAGCTGTGGTGGGATCAGCTTGTTCCTGCCTGCTGGGGTTCACTAAACGAGATCAGGCCATGGATATATTGAGTGAGATGCTCTTCCTGGCAGCTGGCATTTAAAGACGCCTCAAGCTAAAGTTCTCGAAAGCCCACCGTGCGTGTATTTTTCATATCAATTCTCATAGGGACTGAGTTGGAGATTGGGTTAAATCTCAAACTGGGAGGATTATATCACTTCTGAGTTTATGGCTGGCATTAACTCTGGCCATTTTCATTGCCTGTATAAAAGTGAGCCCCTTTTTGAATCTTTTATGGCCTGGCTTGATTAAAAGCAGAATGAAAGCAGAAACAATTTTAATGGACTTAGTGCTCACTGGTATAAAACTAGTGCAAGAAGAGAAATGGTTCCTACAGTCCCTCATTCCAGATGTATGTGAGATTGAGAGAAAACACATTACCAGAAAGAAAGAATTGACTCATTTACCTATTAGTTGCATTCAAGGTTACTTAGTTAAGCGTTCATATAATGTTTTCTTACAGGAGACAGCTTTGTTTCCTTATTTTCAAACACAGCAGCTCATCTTGCTTTCCATCAGCATAGACAAAAATATCAGGTGAGAGAAAACAAGTCTTTTTTTTCCAGCTGCATGTGTCAAGGAGCCTCCCTGGCATGCAGCCCCCATACAACGCTGCCTTCTACTTTTGTCCTGTGCTCAAAAGACCGATTAAGTGATCCGCTAATGCCATACGCCTGGGGCTGGGAAGTGCTGGGGGATGATGGGGGACAAGCAAGAAACAGTCTGCTCTCTCCTCTACCTGCACAGACTCGGGGAAATGCCATCCCAGGCCTGCATACAAGCACGGCAGGAGGCAGCCTCCACCTAGCCTGAGGTTTGGTCAGTTTTTGCCTTTCTGTAAATAATTAGTAGCTGTGAGCTTCCAGAGAACTCCCTGCTAAGGGGTTTTGTACTAGCCAGAGGTCCTTATATATCCTCAGCAACTCCATCCAGAGAAAGAGATTGTAGCCAGTGCCCCACATGCCTTGCAAAGACAGCCTTCACCTCGGCACGGGGCCACCTCCACACCTAAAAGCGGCAAATGGGGTCTCCATGCCTCAGACACTGGTAGAAGCATTCCTGAAAGGGTTACTGGTTTTGAGGATTGGCTTTTCAGTTGCTTCTTTGGGTTGTGGCTATCGGATGTCGGTGACAGCCTGGTCACCTAAGCCCTCTGACGGTCCTAACTAGCCTTAGTTGCCCCACCAGTGACTTACTTTCCTGGTGGAAAGGTTTTGTCTTCACAATTTAGTCCTGGGGTGTAAAAACCATGGTCATCCTTCCTGCTCTAGACCTCAGTGGGAATGGCCCTGAAGGGCAAGTTTTTTAATTTGGTCATGTCTCTGGAGATTAGAAGAGGTTCAGAGCAAGGGCTTAAGGGTTTTTCATCCTGTAGGTCAGCTAAAAGATGAGGGGAGACTGTTTCCTGGGTTGATGCCTGCAATAGGAATTGAGGTAGGTCTTGGCAGCCACCTGCCAAGCCATGATGATCCCAAAAAGCACAAGTGCAGAGACTGTGTCTCCAAGGGATAAACCAAAGGGCAAAGGAAACTGCTGGCTGAGTGCTTGGAAACAGCAGCAAAGAGGTGCGGGCATGGGGAAACAAGGTGTTTGTGGGGCACACTGAGAGCCTTGGGACATGCACTTCGTGGCCACTCCCATTCCTGAGAGATATGCCTGGCGGTGCTGCAGTGCTCTCACCTTCCAGGATGAATTCAGGTGGTTGTGGATGTTCTTGATGGTGATATCAGAGAAGTAGCTGAAGTGAAACTTGCCCTCTTAGACATGAGAAACAGCTGCTGTCTGAGAAATGCTGAGAGCCTTCGGAGAGGCTGTGTTCTCCATCCTTTCTCTTTAATTGTGCTTTTTTGATTTAGATGTGTTGCGAAGGACTGGTAAAAGAGATCCTAGCACATAGTGGGAGTTGAATGTGCTGTTGTCTGTTAGTCNTTTTTTTTTTTTTAATTCATTTGGCACTTTCCGGAGAGTTTTTCCCCCCACATTGTGTAGGCTGCCATCTTCCTTTCTTTCTTTGTAGCAAGCATGTGGGCGCAGCCTTGCTTACACTCCGAGCAACTGGGGAACCACCATAAATGTAGCTTATCCGCTTTCTGATACATTTTCTTTTGCATTGGTTTGGATTTGTGCATCGTCAGTAACATCTGTTCTGCTTTAGTGGCATACAGTTTTCCGAGTCTAATTAGCTGGCTGCTTGTAATCAGGACTATTTCAACTGTTGTCATTCTGAATGTTCTTTTTCCCTTTTTTTTAATACCACATTTGCCTGATTGACCTTTTTTGTTGTTTTTTTTCTCTGTCTTTCTATTGGGCTGCTCCAGGAGCCATGGCTAATCATCTTATAACCAATGCTCTGCTTCGTCCTCATGGCACTAACAACCCTTATAATACATTGCTCGGGGAATCGGCGGTCTATAACAACCCTTCTGTCAGCATGTACAACGCACAAGGTGTGCTGGAGTTTCTCTCTAATTTTTCTAGTGAGAATTCCATTTTCTGTGGCTTATTTTGGCCCATTTCTTTCTCTTTTTTTTCTTCCTTTTTCTTTTTCTCTCCCCACGCACACACACTTTTTTTTTTGGAACTGGGCACAAAAAAAAGATCCCCTCCCCTTCCTTTCATTTCTATGCATCTTTCCATCTTCCAGATGCTATTTTTCCATGAGCGATCAAATTCACTTTGAAAGATTCTTGTCAGTTTTGCTCAAAGCATTCATAGTGTTTTGATTTTGATTTTTTTTTATTCAGTCTCCTTGCTTTTGTACTGTTTTCGTCTTGTGTGTGTGTGTGTGTGTTTTGTCGGATGCATCCATCCCTCTCTTTGTTGTCAGCGCATTTCCTTGTTAAACCATTCATTTCAGAAACGGGAACACCTCTGAAGGTAAGTGAAGCTAAACTGGCCTTTGCCACCAAAGCTGCTCTCATTTCAAATGGCCTAGAGAAATGTGGTCAGCAGTGCAGTGGTTTGCACAGGGAGTAAAATGCAAAATAAAACAAAACTGCCCTTGATCTCTAAGAAAAATGACAGTTGAAGTAAGAAGTGTAGGCCAGCTCCAAAGAGCAGAGCTGAGATAAGAAATGTTTTGCCGTTTGCATTTATACATTTTATATGTGCTACTAGGGAAAAAAAATAGTAGAAAAAAGGTGTAGTGAATCTAGATAATCTTTGATATCCTCCTTTTGGCAACAGAAAAGAGACAGGCAGAGTCAGTTGTACCTAACGGAGGTTTCTGTTATGGAAATCACTCTCTTGTCACCTACGTGTTTGTCTCTGCTCTGGCTTCTGTGGGAAGGGACAGTGTTTTTAAGCTGATGTCCTGGTGCTTCTGCGAGGGAGAGGCAGGTGTGTTTGAGCAGGGCCTGAGGAGGAGATGGGGAGTGTGGAGCTCTGATAGTTCCTGTCTCTTGGTGGCTCCATCCTGCTCTGCCCCTTCCATGGGATTTATTTTTTTGGTCTTACTTGTAAGGTGGCTGAATCATTGCAGAGTAACACTGCATTCCAGCACAAGTGTGCCAGCACTCTGTCAGCTCTCCACTCTCAATGAAGGCATCACTTCCCAGTAAAGGATATCCAAGAGAGGGAAAATAATGATGGTTATAATGCAAGCAGGAAAGCCCCCTTTGTACTCTATGGCAGCATGTTGTTTATGACAGAAATAGATGCTAAACTGTCAAGGAAAGCACACGTGTTTGACCTTTCTGCTGTTTATTAATTTCCTAAACTATGCTAACTTTGTGCAATAAATTTGCTTCCAAGAATGCTTTTTTAAAAAGGGGCTACTGTTAAACATGAAATGCTCTGAATTTTAAGAACTTCAGTGTACTGCAAATGTTGAAATGAGCGTTGAATGTCCTGACTAGTTTCTTGCATGATAACCTTGAGGTGTGGGAGTCTTTTAAATCAAATGGCAACAGGTAATGCTGGGTCAGCATTTGCCTTAAGAGGAGTCCTGATGTTCAGGTCTGGGTGCTTCAACTGAACCCAGATGATTTGGGCAGAAATGTGTGTTACATGTATTTTAATAATTTTGTGTTCTTCAAATTTTAATACTAGAATCTGATATGGTTACCTGAGCTAACAGAATGTTATTCCACAAAAATAGCATAATTTTTTTCACAAGTGCTAGTCTGTTCAACACAGTTAGATGAATAACAGAGAAACCTATCCAGGCTTCATGGGAGGTGAAGAAAGAGAGTGGGATCAACCCTGGTCCCATTTAAGCTCCTGGAGCTTTGCCATTGACTTCAGAGGGAGCAGAACCCAACCCATTTTTTTCAGAAGGCTTCAATGTAATGAATGACCATAGAAGTGGTATAGCTGTTAGTTTTCAAACTGGTTAGGTCCCTGGACAATTACAAACTGTGAATATTAGGAGATCCCGTGCCAGAAATGAAGGGTAGCAAAACCAGCCAGGCCTAGTGGTCGTGGGGTCCCTGTGGGGTTTACGGATGCTGCACCAGCAGGAATGGTAAAGCCAGGAGAGTGCATTGTAAAAGTAGATGCTGTCATCATCTCTGGGTGTGCCTTGGCTGTGGTTGGAGTGCAGTGAAGCATTCCTAGCTAACACCATCCAACTAACTCATTCCACATCACTAAGGCTGTGATTTTTTTTTGCACCTTCATGTACCACTTCTGGTGCTGGCCGTGGATGGGGCAGGACACCCTAAAGAACAAGAGACTAATCTGGTCCACCTATTTGTTTTCCCCTCTCCGGTTATGTGTTTTAAAATACTGTCTCTGCTTAAGCCAAAGCTGCCACATCTGTGGTAGACAATCATCAGGGGCAGGAAGTCCTAAAAATTACCCTTGGAAAGAGGCAAGGAATCAGACCCTAAAAGTCCAAAATCCCATATTCCAGTGGCATAAGTAATTCCTTGATAGGACACAGAGTGTAGAGGAAGGAGGAGGTGGTAGGTGAGGGGCCAAGTGCTCACTGCCATTGGAAGCTGAGGGACATACACTGGCTCAGTCTCTCCAATGCAGGAAAACATCCCAACACTTTCTGTCAGAACTAATTTTGAGAGAAGGTGTTAACAAGCATTAATGACCATTAACAAGCTCTACTTAAAATCCAGCGTGCCACAGACCACTGAAGAGTGGGAAGCCCAGCGTTACCACTGCCTCTTCATTTTATTCTCTGACTTTTCTTGTTTTAAGCCTTTCTTAATAGCTTCATTTAGCAATGCCATTATTCACACTACTATTCCTCTTTTTTTTGTTGTCGTTTTTTTTTTGCCAAGTCCATGTAGTTTGCCATATGTTTGGTATAAAGTAAAAATCAGACTTACCAAAGTCTGTAAAATGCCAGCAGCCCCATGATGAGCAAAGTCATACTCTTACAAAGCACTGTTGCAAAAGATGGACGGCAAAACATTTTTAGCAAGGAAACAGATTTCAGTTTCAACTGCCAGGGGTTATTATAACTAACAGTAAGTAAAGCCATTCATTTTAAGACTTTGGAAGTGACAATGACAGTGCCTGTCTTTTCAAGCATGACCGTTACCAGCCTTAGACTTTTCTTAAATTTCCTGGCATTATTTCTTCATTTGTGTTGCACGCTGAACATTTTATAATGGCATTGGAAAACAGTTTAAATGTGATAATTTTTTAAATAAAAATGTAGACTATTGAATATTGTGCGTAAAATATTTTTTTTCTGTCTAAAATGTCAATATTTTTAACCTGAAATAAACCTTGTAACAAATTCATGTATTCTGGGCAGTGGAAATTATTTCCGTTAACTCTCTTTTCTGCATATCATCAATTTGCTTTTTACTCATGTTTCTCCTACTGTCGCTGTAAGCTTACTTGTTGTTTTTTCTTTCCTTTTCTTCATGCTGTCGTTTAGAGCCCTACAGAGAGACAAGTATGGGAGTAAAGCTAAACATTGCATATCAAATGTAATTTTTTTTAGTTCACTTTTATTGCATCACATATAGATGATGTAGTTAATAAAGGAAATTAATCTCACAGTTTTGAAATCGAAAGACTATGAATATACATATGTGTATATATGTGTATGCGTGTGTATGTATGTGTGTATATATATGTATGTGTACATATATATATAGATGAGATTAGATTATGCTTTCTTTGTTTATTTCTCATTTTTGTGGTATTGTTTACCCAGCATAGTTTCTCGTTCAGTTGTGTATG